>JAMPIV010015420.1:0-343644 GCA_024509875.1 Oreohelix idahoensis | reverse complement strand
ATAAGGTTTACCAGCGCATGAAACAACTTCATATTAGCAGCTTTGTACGACATGTTTGAAGGTGCAGTAAGCCTGTTCTTTCTTTGTCACTTCCGAGACCTCCGGGAACTACACATTGCATGTTTACATGACAGCATGAATACTTTTATGGTCCTTTCTTAACCGCAGACTGATAAAGCTATCAGTGACCATCACGGCTGTTGACGTCTTGTAGGTCATCAACAACCACTTTTCACTTGGCTCGGTCCGTAGCCAAACTTTATGTGGTGCCTCAACTCTGGGCAAGCTTTTCATATCGGCTTGCACAGTTCTCCGCCAAGTTGTTTTTGGTGGGCCTCTCTTTTTGCCTTCCTTCTGGTGCCCATAGCATAGCAGTTTCGATGATAGTGTCGGGGTCTATTCTGACGACATAGCGAAACCAATTCCAGCATCTACCCGCTAGAGTAGTGTGCATACCTTCGTGATTACTCGGAGTAAGCAGTTCTAGGTTGGTGATGGTACCTTGTAAAAAAAAAAACTAAAAAAAACTAAAAGACTATAACGTTCTTTTAATATGTCACTGACGCCAGTAAATGAAAGTCTCAAAAGTGGAAACCTCCAAACATTACGTTACCACTTCAAGTTCCATCTCAAAAACTTTTGCACTGCCTCGAATCGCACACTGTAAATATTTTAAAAAACTCACAATTACATATTACTTTTTGAACAAGCATTACTACTCAGTCATTGTGACAAGTTTTGAGGTAATGAACATTGTCATTTCTCAAGAATGTTTGCTTCGTTCCTTCGTCTTGAAAACCTTACTATTGAACGATAATAATGAAGGAAGTGTACCAGGGGCAGACCACTTGAACCCTCGTCTGAGGGTAACACTGCGGGTAATTAGACGGTGAAGAAATAAACTACACACACACAGCGTATGCTCAGTTAAAGTTAGTGTTTTCACCTACTGGTGCTTGAAACTTCGTGAGGAGACACACTTAACGTTCATGTGTGAATTGTTACCGTTTGCTTGCAAACAGACCGTATTTCTTCATCATTCATTATTTCAATTTTCGGCCCTTACGGAGCATATAGTCTGCACTGCAGTTGGTGTCTTTGCCGGAAGCTTGAACCAAAGCTGTCACGTGCTCTTACAGCGTTGGTCCATGTAACAATATTTCGTCAGCATTTCTTTGAAGGCCACGGGTAGTTCCGGGGGGGGGGGGGGGGGGTGGGGGGGGGGGGGGGGGGGGGGGGGGGGGGGGGGGGGGGGGGGGGGGGGGGGGGGTAAGAATAAGCTTACTGCTCCTTTAGGCATCTCGTAATAGGCGAGTTTGAAGTTATTACAAAAGTTGGCATCTTAATCATGTACAATAAATTACTACAGAAACCATTAATGCAAAGGCTTCTGCTTTATATATACATACACACACATACATACATACATACATTTTTATATACATATACATGGTCAGTTTCCGAAAGTCGACATTTTGATGACTTTGCGAGTAATTTGTAAATGTCACACAGCTGTAAGCCTCATTTTATTTTCAGCTAATACGTCACACTAGATAAGACTTTTCACATTTCATGTCTTAAAGGATTATTGTACACACACTGGACCTGTGCTACAGTACTTGTCATCTTCGTCTGTCGTGGTTTTAACTTGTTGCTGTTGTCAGTCTGTTTTTGAATACATGTGTTGATTTATATCTTGGTAATAAGTGTATTCTCATTCCATCAATTTTACAGCACTTAACAGCGCGTTATTTAAATTGAAATTTGCTTGTTATTTCAGTTAAGTTATGTTTGTTCATTGACCAGTGGGTGGTTCTCAATCTATGGTACGTTTACCCCAAGTAGGAGAAGCGTGTTAAGGGGTGCTGGCAATATTTGATACTATTACTAGGAGTAGTCTTCTGAAGTCATCTGACTATGAAGATGATGCCCCTTGGAGTGATAATCTCCACTTGGTGCGATCGGCAGCTTCGTTCTCTAAGGATGATGGGTTTATGTCCAGTGCTTTAATGTCTCTCTCGCACACATCTTTGAAACTCAGTTACTGTCGCCCGACTGTTTGCCGTCTGGCAGCTATTCGTAAAAAATATCTTTGGGAATACGACCATTTTTCATGCGGCGAACATGACCAAGCCTGCGACGTAATCTGCGCTATCTAAGCAGAGTATACATGCTCTGAATTGTTGAGAGCACATCATGGGGTGAAACAATCTTGGAAAAGTTAGCTTTTGCATGATTGTTGCTCACCATGTTGAGCCTCACCAAAATACACAAATTAGAATTCGTTAACGATGAGAAGAAGTGTATCGAAGGATGACGTAGACTGGAAAAACGGGAGTCTGCTTGTGGCCTTGGGCCTAGGAAGATGTTTTGTTCCATGTGTGGCATGGCCACTTATCAATGGGTAGAATTTTAAGTGTATAACCGCCAAGGTGTTCCTACATGTGTATTTCAAGAGAATATTTCAGTGCGTGAAGCACTACACTTTGGTAACCTCGAATTTAGTTAGTTTTATTATTCGGCAGATGAAGATAAAAATGGGCCTTGGAGCACGGGATTGTATTTATATGAAAAGTTATGAAATTGATTAGCAGTTTTATGGCCATGAGTCCATGACTCAAGAGATATATGAATAAAATGGATTAAATAGAAAGGACAATTACAAATATTCGTTGGATAGAAATGAATCTATCGCAATATACGATGAGAATAATTTGAGGTGCATATCAGCACTATATGCAGAGTTCTGCAGACGTTAAGAATGGATACAATGAATTACCAATCGATGTAATCTATTGACATGTATGGAGCAAAATGATTATGTGAGATTGTTTTGTGGAAAATAAAGAAAATCGTTGGAAACCAGAAATCTTCAACAGCTATTTGAGTAAAACTTTGACAGTTCCAATTTATTATTATAGTAGATGGAGTACTGACATATAGTATGGTTAGAAGTAGTCAAACAATTGACATACAGTATGGTTAGAAGTAGTCAAACGAGCAAGAATATAATCTAATGAACGAATTTGGCCAGTTAATACATTCGGCCAAACAGAAAAGGGAATATTGAATGCTATTTACAGAACTTATAATCAAAAAGAAAAATGAACCTAGACATTGCTCGGGACGACATCTCTTCTTACTCATAACAGTAGTATTGTTGGTGATAAAGTTGATGATTGGGGAGTGAACACCGAGTCCTGTTCTAAATACAATCTAGATCAATTAACACGTTGGAAGCTGAACTTGATGAGCAGGTATTCAAAAACTGTAATAGGTAAAGGTAGTTCCCATGAGAAGAAGTTAGTGACGGATACACCGAGGAAGCCTGTTGATAGTAGTACAAGGAAGTCCTTGTTCTAAAATCCTCACAGTAATAGAGGAATTTGGAGACTGGTGAACACACGGAGAAGAGAATTGGGGACATACATCAATGGAGTGAGAAAGGTATGGAAATACCTTGAGCGGATGGCACGGGACAGGAAGACTTGAATTAGTTGAAGGCCTACGATCCTTGGGGAGCTGAAAAGGTGATGATGATAATGACTGGGTACGGAGACCGACAAAGTCTGAGAATCTCCATCGTAGACCGAGCAGAAGGTAATCTATTCAAACCTTCCAAAACCTTCCTGGATAATACGTCCTTGGTGGTCAAGGGAAGTAATCTCTCCATCAATCTGACTAAGACGAGGTGTTATACTAATGTTGTGGCCGGTAATTCTCATTGGTGGCAAGTCAGTCTCGAGGGATTAGTGGAGTGGCTACAAGTCCTAGCGTGATCGTTTACATCGTCCGTCATCTTGTAAGCTGACAACAGGTCAGACAATCTGTCCCCACTCGACTCTACCTTAGGACATCAAAAATGAATTAATTATGAAGTCGGACTTTTGTTTCTGGCAATAAAAATAAAATAAATTCTGTTTTGCAGATGACCAAAGGACCGAAATACTTGACGTATTCTGATGATCAGATTGCCTCCTGTTGTAACTCTTTTTAGTTTCCTACCAAATCTTACAATGGAAACCTGGTTGCATCAATCTCCAGTCTACCCACCTGTAAATGGGTACCTGACTCTGCTCTTGAGTTAGGGAATGCAAAGGCAGCGAGGAAGGAAACTGATCAACCGACGTCATAAAACTGTACCTAGTATAGTGAAGTCTCTAACACTCCAATCCCCTACTTAAGTTTCTGCTTTAGGACTACGTTTACCTGTATATTCTTATCAACTCTTTGCTATCAGCGACAAGCATGGTGTCTGGCCCAGGAGCTACTTTATTGATTTATTTTCAAAGGGTTAAGAATTGGGTGCACAGGCCCGTCTAACATTCTGTCCTTCCACTCTCACTTATCTTGCATACTGTATCATTTTATTCCCACATGTTACTTTAAGCATTAATTTAAAGGCATGCAACATTGTGAAGGTAATGTAACAGCATACATTTACATTTTCCAATCATAATCAAAATTGAGTATTGTTTTAAACAAACTAACAAGAACGTAATGAAAAGAAAAAAAAAACAACAACAACAAAGGCACACAAAAAAACAAAAACTAACAAACAAATCCAAAACATCTATACAGTAAATCATACAGTAAATCATACAGTAAATCATACAGTAAATCAGACAGTAAATCATACAGTAAATCAGACAATAATTCGAGTATAATCACATTAAGGTGGCATAGAGTCAGAACTCCTCAAATATTTCAACAGTTTCTATTGAATGAGTAGAGACGAGAGAGAGAGAGAGAGAGAGAGAGAGAGAGAGAGAGAGAGAGAGAGAGAGAGAGAGAGAGAGAGAGAGAGAGAGAGAGAGAGAGAGAGAGAGAGAGAGAGAGATGCACGCAGAAGACAACTGAAAACAAATAAAAGGGATAAAGAAGACGTGAATAGACTTGATGTGATGATGTTGGACATAAGGACTTGATGTGATGATGTTGGACATGAGGACTTGATGTGATGATGTTGGACATGAGGACTTGATGTGATGATGTTGGACATGAGGACTTGATGTGATGATGTTGGACATGGGGACTTGATGTGATGATGTTGGACATGAGGACTTGATGTGATGATGGTGGACATGAGGACTTGATGTGATGATGTTGGACATGAGGACTTGATGTGATGATGGTGGATATGAGGACTTGATGTGATGATGTTGGACATGAGGACTTGATGTGATGATCTTGGACATGAGGACTTGATGTGATGATGTTGGACATGAGACTTGATGTGATGATGTTGGACATGAAGACTTGATGTGATGATGGTGGACATGAGGACTTGATGTGATGATGTTGGACATGAGGACTTGATGTGATGATCTTGGACATGAGGACTTGATGTGATGATGTTGGACATGAGGACTTGATGTGATGATGTTGGACATGAAGACTTGACATGAGTTTGTTGACGATTTATGCCTCTTGAAGAGACGAAGGGTAGTAAATGAGAGAACGATCCAAGACACCAGAGGCAGCAGGAAATGGAACGACATGATCACTGGCGCCTGCAGGCACTGAGACTCTACGATAATGATATTGTTTACAATGAACACAACGATACTACAAGACAGCCATGATACTGGATACTGCACTGCGGAAATTATAACAAATAAAACGCAGGCGTGGTGAGCCGCGCGAAACCACCAGAGTGTGTCCGCCATGGATCAAGTTAAGAACTCCGTAATATATCAAGATTAGAGCTGCAATGCTGTTTCCTTTATCGTTAAAATAATAGCATACTAGTACCTCCACACGTGGTGTTAACACGTCACAAGATGGCGAAGATGTTATTGCAGGGATTAAGAAAGGAAATATTAACCTCCTTGGATGATGATTCACAACTTATTTTACAACCTTGAGCGGAATTTATGTAATTTGATATTGTTAATTCCGTGTGTTACGAGTAATTATTCAGTTATTAATTTACGTGTAGATCTCATTTGGCCCGGTAAAGCCTCCGTGTGGGGAGGGGGAGGGGGAGGGGGGGAGTGTATGAAAAGATAGGAAGAATAAGACTACTGTATCCTCAGGCATGTCGTAGAAGGCGACTAATATTAAGTCGTGCATCTGGCGGCCAACCTCATCTTGTAAAACAAGTTGCCACAGAAACCATTATTGCAAGAACCTGAGAATGGGCTTAACGCAGACTTCCTGCAAGCAGACCAGCTTCAGTTGTAGCGCCATGCTCCATAAGAAGCGCAAAGGAAAGTTAAACTGATGAGATCTCACTTGAGTAATTCATGTAAAAGCTATCTGCAAATACATTGTCAACCTTATTACATCTAAACAAATTATCTTAGATGTGCTACACCTCAGCATAAGAATTATCCGACACTGTCCTTCGTTCAGGATAAACTATTTCTGCCATTTTGGAATACAGTCTCCATGTTGTAAGACCTTGACCTTGGATACCAATATATCTGAATGATAACGACCGGGGCATGTCTAGAAAATGAATGAAAAAAAAAATGTCATTCATGCCGTTCCCTTTTCGATCATTATGGAGCTTTTGGCACCTTGCAGGAATTTAGCACCCACACATCCAGTGGCGTATTCTCTATGTGTGCTGTGCGTGCTGCGCACACCTATGCCCGAAGGAAAATAAAAATTTAATTTATTATTCTATAAAATATTTCTCTTCTAATGTTCTGCTTTCGGACCGCACGCACCAGGATAACGGAATTTCCCGCATAGAATCTACGAGTATAATCTAGTTTCAGTTTCCCCAGACGCTTTTTATAGTGCAGTTTTTATTGGTTGGTAGCAATCGCCCGAAGTTTCTCGGTTAATTCCGTCACAATGCGTGCGGCACCTTTCGGATTCACGTCTGAACACTGGTTTGATTGGATCGGGGTCATGGCCAGATACGTAAATACAATGCGAACATGCGTGCTGTGGTCCTGCAGCTCTCGAGTTGTAAAAATCGGTAGTGTTTTTTGTTATTAATTTTTGTTAGTTGCCGGGAATGCAGATTATTACAGTGACAGTAAGTTAATTAGTATTTCGGAGATAGTTGACATATACCCCTAATAACTATCGTTGCGTAATTGAATATAGTTGGTTTTTAAATTAAGAGGGGAAGAAGTTAAATAGTAGGCGTACATATTCATTTTAAGTAGCAGCACGCCTAGCTCGCATTACCAGGATACGCCACTGCAAACATCCATGTGATCTTGAAGTGGTTCTACCTCTAGGATCTCGTTACACGCCTCTTGAGGCATATTGGGAATACGGTGTTAGGCCCATATTTTCTTGACCATCGGCACACAAGGGGTGATGTGGTCAGCATCACGCCGGCCTCCTTAACCTTCCCAGAAGCTGCTCTGGTACCCAATTCATGAGCCATCTGCGGTCTAAAAATTCCCACCTCAACTGGGGATCGAACCATGGACCACCGAGCTAGGAAGCCAGTGCACTAACCACTGTGCTACCGCTGCTCTATCTCTCGCTATTTGTTTTATGTGATGGGAGTTTCCAGCTCCATGCAACACACTCACATTTAAAAAAACAAAACAAAAAAACAAAGAGGGACACCCGAGACCTCTGAACTACAAAGTACTATTTGTGAGGTGTTTGCGCGTGCGACTAGCTAAGCGGTTTTAGCCAGTTTACAAAAGGTACAGGTAATCCCATAGCAGATACTGCCGTAAGGGAATGTAGTGTTAGAGACTTCACTTTACTTGGTCTCAGCTTTAAGTGGTGGAGTTATTAGTTCCCTTCCTGGCTGCCTAATCTCCCCTAGTTTAATAGCAGTTGTAGCCGGGGCAGGTGTTCCTTAGGACTGGAACGGCACCATATTACATCATGTGGCAGTGCCGGTATATGCAGTATTTTCAGTTTACTTTACAGAGAGCAGATGTTTAACTGGCCTAATCACCAGAGATTTAGATTTCTCTCTTAAATTTGTGTTACCAGGTTCGATTTTCTTCTCTTAGGTGTTGATGTAGCGAATTTAATTGAAATGGATAGATTTCTTATCTAAATCTCAAAACTGTAGTAATTCACCTTTTCAACAGCGTTCGATTTCATACAAAACTTTTAATATCTTTCAGCATGAAACTTAAAATTTCAACAAAGTCTGGAATTCAGAACATTTTTACAATAATAAGCATAATAAGGTTCTATCATCTCATCAGATGCTTTCATCGATGCAAAAATCCCTTTTTGCATCTTTGTCTCATAGGCCTACTCAATTGTCAAATATGGCGAACCTTCTCATTCCACCGTGTTCCTTCCTTTAAGTTACTGTCTTATTTTAGGTTCGACGACATTTACCCATCTCTTCAGATTTGTCCTTGATTTCTTTATCATCATAAGCATTCCTTGAGTTAAATGCTTTCCAACACAAGAATATTTTCTACTCTACATGGTTTGAGGTGTAAGACTATTTTTTTGCAAATTGACTCAAATCCTCGAACCTAGTTCTGCTGCGACTAGGGTTGGGAGCTCTATTCAAAATACATATTGAATGATTGACACTACTTACGCCAGTAAGAAATATAAAACCACTCAATGTCCTGAAATACACATTTTATAATAAATGTTGAAGTTTGATTTCCTCAAACTAAGAAATATGTAGAGCTGGCCCAGATACGACCTCTTGAGTTGCGCTCTTTCATTCTACTGCCAAATGGCGTCGTTGTTCCACTTTCCCCGGGGTAAATCTGAGCTATCCGATTGGTCAGGGGAAATCACCCAATTATTAGAAATGGCGTGTAGAAGCGACTCTACCCTAAATATGTGACACTATTTATTATTTTCTGTTTCTCATAAAATATAAAATTATGGGGTGGTCTGTGCTTCCTCTGTCTTGTAAGAATATAGTCTGTTTCCAAAGGAACAACTATGTACACGGCCACACAGTGTCAGGTTCAGATTTTCCGCTTGGTATTCTGCAGCCTGTCGCTACCACGTTTCGAACCCGCTAACTTTTCATAGAACAGCGAGAAATTGTCGCCACTAAACCAAATGTACTGTAGTATACAACATAACCAGTAGAATAACGTTTAAGATAGACTCATTTTCTATTACTTATGTGGGTGTTTAGCCCCCACCTTTACCAATTCTCTTTTCAGTTTCTGCTTCTCTTTCTTCTGGTTATTATGTTTGAAAAAATTCACTTTTGTGGTTTACTTGTAAACCAGTGATTCTCAAAATGTTTTTCTCGGACCCCAAGTGGTTCACAAGATGTACGTTAGGCGTTCTAATAATTTTGATATTAAATCTGTTTACAATCGAAAAGTAAAAAGGCAGACCACATGACCAGTTAGACCCAAAATGTACAAAATTCTCAAACGTGAGTTTACACAATAATTATAGTGTACTTTGAATATAGAGAAATGTAGTCTCACAAAATATACTGTCGTAGACGAGTAAAATGTTAGAGAACTCACTTATACGTACTAGATCTTAGTTTCATGACATGGCGTGACCACATTTTCACTGCCTTTGCCTTTCTAAATATATCTGCTGAGTAGTTTTAACCGTCTGGCTTACATATTGTCTAAGATGTATCCATCATCATTACCCGTCAACTCCCCACGGAGCATAGGGTTTCAGTATACACGCCACGTCCTCCTATCTCGTCCCATCATTTCAAGGTATTTCCGTGTCTTGTTTACCCCATTCAAGTGTAATTTCCTCCTCCGTGTGTCGTCCATTGTATCGCTCACCCTCCACCATCACACCCGGACCTCATTTTGTCTGTCTCAATCTCTTCGTATATGACTGCCAGGAAATTCGTTGTCTGATCAAATTGTCAGATCAAATTGTCTGATCAAATGGTCTGATTAAATTGTCTGATCAAATTGTCTGATCAAATTGTCTGATCAAATTGTCTTCTGTAAAAGCTTTGACAGTTTGCTCTCCCTCTATTTCTCTGACCCCGTGAGAGTTCCAGACAGGAACTGCCTTGTAATGCTATTTCCGTTTTTTCTAAAAAACGGTGTTGAACTGGGAGTAATCACAGTTTGTGTTTGTAATTGACATAAACGCTTCAATTGCTAGCAGTCATTTTAAGAGTTTCCTCATGCTGGTTGATAGACACATTTTTCACGACTTAGTATTTATCAGAGTTGCAAGTGCTAGCAATCCGTTTCGGGACTCCACAAACTATGTCAACGATTCAAAAGAGTTGTGATCCAATGGATCCCATCTCATTGTAACATCACCGGCAATGAAGAGGCTGACAGATTGGCCAAGGAAGATGGAAAGCTACCTCAGCCTGATGCAAGCATAACTGTCGAGGAGGCAAAAAGTGTTATCAGAGAATCAGATACAGAAACAAATTGGATGTACAGCATCCAGGTCACACACAAAATGATGCATACTACCAGCTCAACAGAAGAGAACAAGTGGTAGTAGAACAATTCACAGCGTACAACACAGGCAACATGATGTGTAAAGTCATAGAAATGGTAACTTCGCTTTACGTTTTCTACCATTTATTGCACGCCACAAAACAGTCATGATATATATGTCATCACCAACATAGTCTAAGAACTTCAGCATTCAAAATAATATTAGTGCCAGCTGATAGTCATGTAGAATCCAATATTCATAGTGTAAACAAATAGCTTCCACATAGTCGATAACATAAAGTTCTGGTTCGTGAAGCTGTATACATAATATATAGCCCAAATCTGGGTACCTAAAGTTCATACATATAAATTCTGCAACAGTGTCAGCTGCATCTCATCACTGTTCATAGATAATAATAAATACTCCCTTCCTGATGCTAGCAGATCAGATATGTACAATAAGTCTATTTATCCTCTGCACGTGAATAGCATACTGGGAATACAGGTCAAGCCAACCTTTATAACGTTCCTAAGTCTAACCATCTGACTTGGATGTGATCTCTGATATAACGAATCCTGGAACACAGACAATAGCCTTGTTTGGTCTAGAGCGACCCATATATATATATATATATATATATATATATATATATATATATATATATATATATATATATATATATATATATATATATATCTATATATATATATATATATATATATATATATATATATATATATAACTAGTTCAGGTATAAAGATACCGGTGGCGAAACCTAATCAAAAGTACCTCTCCATTTTGAAGCACACAAGCGAGCAAAGAGCAGCAAAAAATGTCGAACTTTTAGATGACATCGAAAAGTTCAAATAAAGAGGAATTACCTTTATTCAGAATCAACCACAAAACATATGCCTCCAGGCAGGCTTGAATAACACTGGGAAATAGTCTAGTTAGCTAACTAACTCACAAAGACAATGTATTTCCCTCAGAGAAATCACAAGACGCAGATTTGCGTCCGCTCGCTGCTCAGACCATTTCTTAACTCCCGACCTGGGCGGAAACCACAATCGAACTCTCCAAGTCTAGACATGCGCAGAACCCATCTACGTGAGTATCAATTCACACAAGACGATTCTAAGAACATACGAGATAAGAGACATTCACTATTGCTCCCTTTATGGTCATGAATCGAAAACCTTAAGACAGGTTTCAGACATCTACAACACTTGACTGATACTACCAAATAAGGAGATATGGTCACGCTTCGTTTAAGAAATTATAGACCGAACGAGTCTCAAACCAAGAGGAGGTAAACTTATAAAAAATAGTAGTCTCAAAATCTCGAATTATGTCACTTTGACTGTAAAATAATATCGTACACATTTCAGTCAAAAAATGATCATACATACGAAAAATGATCATACAAAGACTTTGAAAAAAGTAATTATTTGTGCGTAACATTACCGCACCCTCTCGGGAAAAAAAAATGAAACTTTTTTTTAAATCCTGGAGCCGGAAAAATCTAGGCTCCTAACGCACGTATGATGCGCGGATATATACCTAACAAACTAGCTCAACGCATGGAGCGAAACTGAGATCATATCTCAGGTCCTTAGAGAAAAAATTTATCTAAGTATTCGCGTATATATTCCAGGAAGGTGCCACCAACACACGCCACAATGATGGCAACATCACAATAAAAGTCAAATTACTCTCATACCAATATATGAAATTAAATATATTATTATGATATCATATAATGTGTTGTGCAAACAGCGGTGTAATATATTAATATACCGCACTATATTATTACATTATATAATGCATCAGTAATTAATAACTAATACAATGTTGTTCTTTGTTGACATAAACAAGCAATAGAAGATGTGGACATCATCCGCTCCCAATCTAGGACAGGACTTGATATCCTCAAAGTTCCACAATGGACATAATCTCGCAGACTTCAATGATGTGCTGCGAAAATATCAATAACACAAATCTTAAAGACAACTGGTAAATCTCTTAATACAATTATGCAAATATATTATCTAAATGTGGCCGAGTGATCTTTTGGCCCGTATATCACTAACTAAGCCTTCTTAGATAATTACATGGTACAATGTTATAAATTCCTCAAAAAGTGAGAAAATATTTGCCAACATGTCATTATAGCATTGGACTGTATATCAGGAAATATATATGACAAAAGAATCATGTGGAATCGTGTGGGCATCTGGACAGAATGTCTGCCATCACATTATCCGAACCACGGATAGCTCGCACCGAGAAATGAAATGGTTGAAGAGCTATGGCATAACGGGTGGACCTCGAGCTCTTCAAGTTTTTGCTCTGAATAGCAGTAAGCGCTTTTTGGTCGGTTTCCACAATGAAGTGTGCGCCTAGAAGAAATCTTTGTAACTTCAGAATAGACCATACCATAGCCAATAACTCACGGTCTAAAACCGAGTAATTCTTTTCTGCAGCATTTAATTTCCTAGAGATATACATCACCGGATGCAGAGTATCAGAATACTCCTGCATAAGTGCTGCCCCAATCTCCGTTGACGAGGCGTCACTTCGAAGCACAAAAGTCTTCTCAATAGTAGGTAACCTAAGGATAGGTGGAGATGAAAACAGAGTTTTAACCTGATCCAATGAGGATTGACATTCTTGCGACCAGCGGATCAGATTAGGCGATCCTTTCTTCAATAAAGTAGAAAGCGGTGCCATAATGGATGACAGATTCGGAATGAATCGTCCGTAAAATTGGATCAAACCTAAGAGACTCCGTACTTGTTTCTTTGTTTTAGGGACAGAAATGTTAAGTATCTTTGAAACATTGTGGTCCTCTGTCTTTAAAAGACCATGACCAACCCGATGACCCAGGAAAGAAATCTCACTAAATCCTATAAAGGCTTTAGAGGGTTTTGCAGTCAAGTTATATTCGCGAAGAGTAGACAGCATTTCGTATAAACCCAAATAGTGATCTTTTCAGGAATCACTGAACAGGCAGATATCGTCTAAGTATGCTATGACATCTGTACGATATGCGAGAATTCGCCGCATCATGCGTACGAATGTAGCAGGGGCGTTCATAAGACCGAAAGGCATGAAATTCCATTGGAATAAACCCCTAGGTGTAGAGAAAGCTGTAAAAGGTTTGGCACGTTCAGTTAGAGGAACTTGCCAATAACCTTTAGACAAATCTAGTTTGGTAAAGAACCTAGAATTAGCAAGTTTATTTAGCAGCTCTTCCAATGAAGGCATAGGTTCAGCATCGAACTTCGTAACTTGGTTCAATTTGCGATAATCTACGCAAATGCGAATGTTATTATCCTTCTTCCGAACAATAACCATAGACGAAGAGTATGCTGAAGTGGATGGTTCAATGATTTCCAATCGAATCATTTCATCCAATTCTTTTTCGACTTGTGACTGAAAATGGATAGGTATTGGATGGGGTCTGACTCTGATAGGATTATGGTCAGTTAGTATAATGTCATGTTCGATGACATGTGTGTGTCCCGGGATGTCTGTAAGAACATCCTGAAATGTTTGCAACATCGAAGAAACTTGTCGATGTTCTTCAGCGGAAAGATTAGGAGAACGGTAACGTTTTTTCCAAGATTCCGTAGAATAAAGTGGGACCATAGGAAGTGGAAGATTGACATCAGAAAAAGTAGTTTCCTCATCCTGTATAACTGACAGGGATGAGTAATGACCATGAGGTACTTGAGAATTGTCCGTTGCCTGGAAAATAGGCTGCAAATAGTCTGGTCTGTCATGAAATTCCGTGAGCATATTTATGTGGAAAGTTTTATGCTTTCCATCAATATCGACAACATAGTCGACATCGGAAATTTTGGAGACTATTGCATATGGACCTTTCCATGCAATAAGAAGTCTGTTCTCCCTTGAAGGAAGTAGAACGAGAGCTTTGTCACCTGGACAAAGTTGTCGTAGACATCTATTTTTATTTGCAAACTGCCTTGCCTTTTCTTTAGCACATTCGGAAGACGAAGTTGCTAGTTTGCATGCCTCGATGATCTTTTGCCTAAGAGCAATGACATACTCATAAGAAGATTGAGTCTCATCGCTAATATTATCGGCAGTGATTAGATCGTGAAGTAAAGACATAGGGCCGCGCGGTTGCGCGCCAAAGACAAGTTCAAAAGGGGAAAACCCCGTATGTTCATTGGGGACCTCTCTATACGCAAAGAGAGCCGCGGGTAAGACCCTGTCCCAATCCTGAGGATGATCCTCAGTTATCTTCCCAAGTAAAGTTTTCAGAGTCCTATTCAAACGTTCGACTAACCCATTAGACATTGGGTGATAGATACTGCTGAGAGACCTTTTAATATGTAGCATAGACATTACCTGTGACATAGTGTCCGATATAAGTTGAGTGCCATGGTCTGACAATATTTCTCCGGGAAAATGCAAGCGAGAGAATATTAGCCAAAGAGCGTCTGCGATATCAGCAGTTGAGATGCTCTTGAGAGGTATTGCCTCTGGCCAACGTGTGCACATATCGACACATGTAAGAATAAATTGATGTCCTCTAGCTGACTTAATTCTAAAAGGACCGATAATATCTATTGCCATTTTTTGAAAAGGGCGAATAGGAATGTCAGCAGCCTGGATAGGCGCAGCATGTCGTGGTCCTTTAGATTTGACCTCCTGACATACTTTGCAAGAGCGACAGTAAATTCGTATGTCCTTGCTCACAAATGGCCAAAAGAAAGCCGCAAGAACCCTCGACTTTGTACGGGAAAACCCCATATGTCCAGCACATTGGGAGTCATGAGCATGTTGCAATATTTGCAATCTCATGCTTTTGGGCACAAGAATTTGTGAATGAGTGGACGTAGTCGAGTCTTGTACCATACGTACAAGTACGCCGTTCTTCATAGAAATCCAAGATTTTCTATTAGTATTCTGATTAGGATCACCTTTTTTTGCTAGAATGAAGAATTTTTGTAAAGAAGGATCTTCTTCTTGCAATTTAATAAATGAGTCACGTGAAATAGTCAAGTGACTATCTTGGTCATTTACTTCATCATTATTAGTTAATGAAGTTTGTGGTGGATCCAGAGCATGTGCTCTTGTGACCACCGCATTGGTAGCTTCCATGTTTTGCTCCTCCCAAACAGCAATCTGCTGCGGGGTACATTCCCTAATTCCGTGAATACGACCAATAATAAGGTCCGCAATAGGGTTTGGAAGTAGACACGCGTGGACATCTCCCGTGAAGAAAGGAGTAGCTATATGTATTATGGCAGTAGGATATTTTTCCAACGTGCCACCAAATGTGACACATTTGATGACCTTTCCTGTAGCACAGGATGGATTTACAAGAGATTGTCTAACACCAACAGTAGTACATCCAGAATCAAACAATACTGAGACTGGATTACTATTTACAAGCCCCTTATGTAACATAAGAGAACCTCTCCCGTCATGAGCAACATTAGCAGGAAGAGCGGGCAAAGGATGACCACAGCTTAAAGTAGTAACGGTCTTCGGGTCAAATAAAGTACTGCATTGCATACATTTATTTGCTCTACCAAAATCAAAAGATGAGCATCCGATAGCATTATGGTCTTTATCATTATTAACCTGTTTATCTGCTCCCTGAGATTCTTGTTGAACAGAGTTTGTCTGTTGATATCTTTTTCTCTTATGTTGCGATCTACCGCGGCCATTATTGCCTCTGCAATCATTAAAGTCCCTACTGTAATTTTTATCCTGGTTTGAGTTCCAGTTTCCATAACTGTCATTACCATCTCTATACTGGTGAGAACCTCTATTATCTTGGTATTGAGGTCTCTGCGAAAAAATATTTTCCTCTATACCGATTACCTTTATGAAAATTTCTAAAGTTACCGGGAGTAGAATACCGTGTAATATTAGGTTGTCTCCAGTTCTGGGTAGAAGAATCACCCTGGAATTGATTGCTATGATTCTGGGCATAATTACGGTTACTCTTTTTATTGAAATTCTGCTGGCTACCCTGAAATTTACGCATAAAATTTGGGCCATAAGGTGCTGCCGAAGCAACTGGCAGACCTTCTTTTACTTTAGAGTTGCTAATGGTTATGTGAGGATGTGCAGTAACATACTGGCTACAGTATTCTTCCATTTCTTTTATGTTTTTAGGCTTACGCTCATGAAGAAAAGAAAGAAAAGATTCATTAACAGAAGACATAACCTTGTCTCTAAGTAGTAAGTCCATAAGAGCTTCAAATGTACTCTCTGTCTTAGACAGCTCAACCCATCGTAAAAAAAGTAAGACGTATCCTTGAGATGAATTCAGAGAATTCAACTCCAGTTTCTGGTAACATGTTTTTAAATTGAAGACGATATCCGTCCTCGTTAAGTTGGTACTTCTTTAACAATGCTGCTCTGACAACCTCATAGTTGTTCTTGTCAGGCACATCTACCATACCCAACAAAGTCAAAGCATCACCTCTAAGTATCTTGGACAGATGATAAACATACAATGTTTTATCTATGTTATGCACCTTACATGCACTTTCAAATCTATCTAGATAAAATGTTATATCATCAATTGAGGCATTAAATGCTGGTAGATTAAGCTTGAAATCCTTAGCATTAGTCTTATCTGACACCTTATTTGCATCATTAGCATTACTAGACAACTTCAACTTTTCTAACTCCAAAGCTAAGAGTTTTTCTTCATGCTCCATTTTTGCTTTTCTCTCATCAGCCTCTCTTTGTAACCTTCTTTCTTCAGCCTCAGCCTGTAACTTTCTTTCTTCAGCTTGAGCCTGTATTTCAAGTCTTTTATTTTCAGCCTCTCTTTCAAGTCTCTTCTCCTGAGATTCTGCTTCTCTTTTTTGTTTTTCCATTTCCATTTGGAATCTCTTTTCTTCCACCTGCATCTGCAATTTCTTTTGTTCAACTTCTAATAAACCTTATCATATTGAGCAGTTGCATATTCTTCCAACTTATCACCTGTCTTGCCAAGGGATTTCCCTTGTTCAATAAAGTAATCAAGTGTAGACATGATGTCTAATATTATGAGTCACAACCTGAAATAATTAATTAACTTATTTCAACCTTAATAGAAACAAGACTTAATAAAGTACTTGTATAATCCCAATGTCTCACCCAACCGCTCGGGGAGACAAGTCTTTGACACCAACTTGTATTATTCAATGTATAATAATATCACAAGTCCCTTCTTAATCATCAGTGCACTACATAAATCAGTGCATAACCATCAGTTATCTATCATAACTGCACTACAATAGTGCATAAGCAAAAAACCACCAGTTAGTTATGATAAGTGCACTATAAACCAATAGTGCATGAGCATATATGTAACAATAGTGAAGGCTAACTATGCAAGAACTATGTAAACAATAACAAGCGCTAGCGTCAGCACGGTGCAGAACAGGATGTAATCAGCATTCTGAGGATAAAGATCCAACGTTGATTAACTTCTGCTCCCATAAACAGCCATGACGAAGGAAATGAGCTTCTAATACTGCAACAGTTGCTACGGCACTTGACCTTCTGAATCCGCAACAGTACCTCTGAGACCGGAACAGTTGTTACGGCACTTGTCCTTCTTCCTTACAGATCAGGAAAACAATTTGCTCGGAACTTGGCCTTCTAACTTCGGAAAACTGGATACCCACGAGCAGCGCCGGGTAGTTTAAAAAAAAATCAGCAACCGTCAGGAAATCCGGATACTTTCAACAAAATTTCTTGTAAGGTGGTAGTTGATGCTGTAGTTGTATCTAGTATGATGATGATGTCTGGGTTTGTTGACCCCCTTGATAGCTGGTACCAGAGTAAACCAACATTTGGCCACCACAATGATAATGGTGCGCCAAAATGCCAGGTACGTTAGCTCCGTTATAACACACTACAGTTCAATGAATGTCTGCATTCAGAAATAATAATTCTGATATAGTGTAGGAATCCAGATCTCAAATAGTGTAAACAAATAGCTTCCACATAGTCGATAACATAAAGTTCTGGTTCGTGAAGCTGTATACATAATATATAGCCCAAATCTGGGTACCTAAAGTTCATACATATAAATTCTGCAACAGTGTCAGCTGCATCTCATCACTGTTCATAGATAATAATAAATACTCCCTTCCTGATGCTAGCAGATCAGATATGTACAATAAGTCTATTTATCCTCTGCACGTGAATAGCATACTGGAAATACAGGTCAAGCCAACCTTTATAACGTTCCTAAGTCTAACCATCTGACTTGGATGTGATCTCTGATATAACGAATCCTGGAACACAGACAATAGCCTTGTTTGGTCTAGAGCGACCCATATATATATATATATATATATATATATATATATATATATATATATATATATATATATATATATATATATATATATATATATATATATATATATATATATATATATATATATATATATATATATATATATATATATATATATATATATATATATATATATATATATATATATATATATATATATATATATATATATATATATATATATAAACTAGTTCAGGTATAAAAGATACCGGTGGCGAAACCTAATCAAAAGTACCTCTCCATTTTGAATCACACAAGCGAGCAAAGAGCAGCAAAAAATATCGAACTTTTAGATGACATCGAAAAGTTCAAATAAAGAGGAATTACCTTTATTCGGAATCAACCACAAAACATATGCCTCCAGGCAGGCTTGAATAACACTGGGAAATAGTCTAGTTAGCTAACTAACTCACAAGACAATGTATTTCCCTCAGAGAAATCACAAGACGCAGATTTGCGTCCGCTCGCTGCTCAGACCATTTCTTAACTCCCGACCTGGGCGGAAACCACAATCGAACTCTCAAAGTCTAGACATGCGCAGAACCCATCTACGTGAGTATCAATTCACACAAGACGATTCTAAGAACATACGAGATAAGAGACATTCACTATTGCTCCCTTTATGGTCATGAATCGAAAACCTTAAGACAGGTTTCAGACATCTACAACACTTGACTGATACTACCAAATAAGGAGATATGGTCACGCTTCGTTTAAGAAATTATAGACCGAACGAGTCTCAAACCAAGAGGAGGTAAACTCATAAAAAATATTAGTCTCAAAATCTCGAGTTATGTCACTTTGACTGTAAAATAATATCGTACACATTTCAGTCAAAAAATGATCATACATACGAAAAATGATCATACAAAGACTTTGAAAAAAGTAATTATTTGTGCGTAACAATGATCTATTCAACAAGTTGAAGTTAGGAACTGCCGAAGAGTGTAACTGTGGCACTGATAAAATGACTGCTGAACATCTGCTTCAAAGTTGCCCAACATAAACGGAACAGAGAAAGCGCATATGGCCGACACCAGTACCATTCGTGGAAAAGCTCTACAGAGATTCAAATAGCCTCAAACTGACTACTGCTTTCTTTGACAACATTCACGTAGACGTCCGAGAGCGTACGAAGAAGAAGATTTTCAGGACTAGATCTTTACAGAGCTTCGCCATGCTAGGTGTTGGCACTAGTAGTCCTTTTCAGGGCTTAGTGTTTATCAACACTGCACTAGAGTTGATAGTGTTCACCTATTTTTGAATGGCAGTTGCGCATTGATATAATCCACTGATGTGGGTCTAGGTTGAAAGTTTACGTGTCTCGCCATGATGACAAAAACCTCAAGGAAACAAACATGTTGCAGAGACTGTCCTTAGAATTGTTGTAAGTCGAGATTATCTGTAGAAGTGATGTAAGTGGTGACTATCTGCTCCTCCCTTCTTCTTCCTCGTTCGTCCTGAAAAGGACGTTGGTTGCGATGTGTCTGTTTATACCGGAGCTGCGATATCTGCGCCTTTCGGCCGACACATCCGACTTCAGCATGGCATTTTTGGGGACCGGGTTTGTGTTGCGTGCATATTTTGACGCACATATTACAAAAATCGATATGGCTATTTAATATGGAAAAGATATAGACATTCATTCATTTGTGTATGAAAATGCTGTCTATGGGGAAGGCTAGATAATCCATAATTGTTTTACCCTGTTGATTATAGGAGTAATCGTTCTTGATATTAATTCGGCGCATGGATATGACACCCTTGTCTGTACCTATTTCTTAGGGCCAGAAAATAGATTAATTTGCTTATTATGTTTATGGCCTGAATTCATATGTATTATATATTATTAGTACAAGTAGAATCAGTCCTATATTGTATATTTTGGATGGGTAGGCAGGACTATATTCTTGTTACACCGCTCTAGCGGAAGTAGGAGTTGTCTTGTCTAGTCGTGATGAGTTCCGATGTACCGTGACAATGGCGGGTACGCATTTTTTCCAGGGCTGGTATATTCTTCAGTAAAAATGATTTACGAAGTAGTTTTTCTTCTATAGGAGATTGTGTCTCTACTAGAGTTGTGTTAGAGACTTTCCTAATGTACGGTACCATGTATGATTCGGACTCCAGGTAATTCCAGTCCCTGTTTTGATGATCTCAGGTCGGTTAGGCCTAGCGGGAATTTTGTGCTTCGCAACGCTAGGGTCAAATTTGTATCGACGGAGATGACAGGCTCCATACTGTAATTATGTCTACGTGAGGTAACTGGATTACGGTAGATCTGTGTGGAGGAACTTTATGAAATTACGCATATGTATTGCAAATTAACTTTGGCTTATATATATATATATCCTCCTGTGAGCGAGTGAGCGACAACTCAGGTAGGCGGCCATGTTACATTCCTGTCTTCGCATTTTTTGGATCACTGTCTAAAGAACGGGGCATGTATCTTATTATTCGGACAGTGGCAAGGAGATCTCAATTTGGATAGAAACCCCTTATCGTGGTTTCACAATATGATAAACTGTGAATATAAAGCAACTTTAGTTACTTACCGATCCGCCTTCACTGACGCGCTTAGTCAGATAGGGGATGCGGCCATTGATGTACTACCTATTATTTATGAATGTGCCATGACATAGGATCTACTATGTATGCCTGCAAATTGATATGTCAACATACCCATGATTTACTCGTTATGTCCCAGTGTGAGCGTCCAAATAAACTGTGTAAACAAAGATTCCAGCAGTCTGCATTGGTGCCTTGTAGACACAAGTGAATGAGTGTTTAGATTGGTCAGAACACGAACAGTACACCATTCGCGGTAAACACACTCTACACTTCTACCCATATCTACACCATCCTGCGTCGGTTGAAGTGACCAAGTTTAGGGCCTGCTTCCCCTGGAGCCTTAGAGGGAAACTACTGTTTACAGCTGCCTTTGCCTTCCCTAACTTAGGACTAGGGTGAGTTACCCATTTACAGCTGGGTAGACTGGAGCATGCCTGATCTCGACAACTCTGTACACTACCATGGACACATACAGTAGTGGCACCACAAACAACATGCTACAGTGATTGATAGTGGAGCTTTACAGAAGAAAGAGAACACACCACACTTTACAGAAGGTTTACAGTATACAACTGATACTTCTTTACAGACTGACATTTTACAGTAACAGTGTGTGCAAGCAAACTTTACAGTGGTGAGCCAGATCCCTGGGTCCAGCCTACGCAGTCTTGTGTTGAGAATCACATTTTACAGTTACAAGAACATTTGTTTGACCACATCAATACCAATAGGACAGCTATACAATCAATGTCAGCTTGACCTGTTCTGACAAGTGTAGCAATATCTGGGACAGCACTTGTTGACATTTGGCACAGTACAGTCAGTGTTCTAAACCAGTGATTGTTTATCCTGCTGTAATAGAAGAGCATTGTTGAACATAAAGTGCAAATTTCATCGGTGGATCTTCTAATGTGCTCAAAAAAATTGGACAGTGTAATAGTTAGAAAGCAAATCTATTACTCAATAAAGTGGTAGTCTAATTTATTAAATCTGAGCATACTTTGCAACACATTCTATCCACAACACATATATTATATTATATATGCATTTATGTTATTTGTTATGTATTAAATTAGTTTATGTTCTGTGTGACTAGTACAAGGTATGCCGAGTGACATTGGTCTGGTACTAGTATTCTATAGGTACACATTTTCTTAATTGGAAATTTGTTAGCAACAATTTGCTGCTATTTCTGTTAGTTGTGATGAGGTGTTCTTTTCTTCGTTGTTTTTGTTAATAATTTTGTGTTCCTTAGTTTTGTTTGATTTGTTTGTATAATTGTAGGTCTCATCTTTTCTATTTTTGATTTCTTTACACCCTTATGTTTATACACTGTGGCGTTATTTGTCTTGTTATCTTATTGCAGTTATCATCACGGATTCTGTGATCATTTTTTTTCATTTCTCCTATTTAATTTAATTTGATCTCTGCAAATGTTTTCAGATTGTCTTTTCTTGTTTGTCCTTTGTAATGTCTTTAGTTGACATATGACATATGAGGTATAGTGGAATACACTTATATTATAGTACAGATCAGTACTTTATGATTGTTATTGTTATAAAACAAAATGTACAAGACCTTTATAAGGCTTGTCTCCCAAAGTGATTGGTAAAGGGAAATATTATTTTCCACAGGTACTCAAGTGATCATTGATTACATTAGGGTATACAAGACCTTTGTAAGGCTTGTCTCCCACAGTATTTGAGATACAGTTATTGTTGTCCACAGGTACTCAAGTTATCATTGGGTATTATAAACCATACAAGTTTTCACTAAGACTAAGTCTATGGTATAGACTTGTATCCCATTAAAGTGAAATAAGGTAATTTATTTACTTTTTCAGGTTTCTGATTTAAGAAGACAAAATGTCTACATTAGATTACTTTATAGCACAAGGAAAATCCCTTGATAAGACTGGGAAAGACTTAGAACAATGGGCTGTTGCTCAATATGACAAAGCATTAGCTGCAGAAGAGAGGAAAGCTCTAGCTGAAGAAAAAAGATTAGAAAAAGAAGCTGATACTGCTGCTGAACTAAAGAAATTGCAGATGCAAGTGGAGGAAAGGAGATTTGATGCAGAACAGAAGAAATTAGAAGATGCTGCTGCAGCTGAACAAAAAAAAATTAGAAGTTGCTGCAGAACAGAAGAAATTAGAAGCTGCTGCAGAACAGAGAAGATTAGATAGAGAAGCTGAAGAGAGAAAAGCAATAAGAGAACATGAATTTGAGTTAGAGAAATTAAAATTGACAAGTATGAGTAATGTTAATCAGGCATCTAGTGGTAATGGTAAACCCTTTGTGTACAAGGTCAAGGTACCAGCGTTCAACTCTGCCAGTGATGATATAGCATTCTGGCTTGATAGATTTGAACGGGCTTGTCGAGCTCATAATGTTGACAAATCACAGTATGTGAATCAGTTGTCTGAAAATCTAAAAGGGGAGTCTCTGAGTAAGTTATATTTCGTCGAAGAGGCCGACAAGGATAATTATGATGCTGTTAGGGCAGCTTTGATGAAGAGATATCAGCTGTCTGAGGAAGGTTATCGTCTTTTGTTTAAAACAATGAGACCTGAGGTAGGTGTAGAATTCTCAGAATTCATCTCAAAAGCACGAATTACACTTTCACGATGGATTGAATTATCCAAAACAGAGAAAACATTTGATGGTCTTACGGATTTATTGCTAAGAGACAAGGTCATGTCTTCGGTAAATAAATCATTCCTAGAGTTCTTACATGAGCGTAAACCTAGTACATTAAAGCAAATGGAAGAATATTGTGACCAGTATGCCACGGCACACCCTGACATGATTCTTAGTAACTCTAACATTAAAGAGAGTATGCCAGTTGCTTCGGCAACAGAATATAATCAGAATTACTCACACAAATTCCAAGGAGCTAAAAATAAATTTGATAAAAAGGTTAATTGGAATAAGTATCAAAACCAAGATAACCACTCAAATCAGGGTTCTTCTTCGAAGAACTGGAATCGGGCTGATAGTCCTCGACACGCGAGGGGTACCCATAATTTTAGAAATTCTCGGAAAGGGAGTAGCTATAGGAACTACCCAAGTGCTTCATGGAGACAAAAAAACCAATATTACAGGGATACTCAATATAATGAGCATGATGATTATGATCATGAATATTATGATTCAAACCCAAATAGGGGTTATAACAGAGGCAATAATAATTATAGAGACAATTATAACCGAGGTAGATCACAACACAAAAGACATGGTAAATCTTATTACCAGGCTAACTCTGCACAACAGGAGTTCCACGACACCGATAATCAGAATAATGATAAAAAAGACTCCAACAGTGTAGCAAATTCCGCTTTCGATTTTGCTAGAGCATCTGAGTGTTCGCAATGCAAAACATTATTCGATCCAACCACAGTTTCTACTTTAAGCTGCGGTCACCCGCTTCCCGCGCTCCATGCGTCAATCGCGCATAATGGAAGGGGTGCTCTTGTCTTTAATAGGGGCCTAATAGATGGTACTCCGGTATCAATTCTTTTCGATTCGGGGTGCACTACCATCGGAGTGAGGCAATCACTCGTAAATCCTTCTCGAGCTACAGGCAATATAGTCAAATGTGTAACATTTGGTGGCACATTGGAGAAGTACTCCACTGCCATTATCAATATTGCTACGCCTTTCTTTACAGGAGAGGTGCAAGCATGTCTCTTGCCGAATCCGATCGCTGATCTTATCATCGGTCGCATTCATGGAGTGAAAGAATGCACTCCACAGCAAATTTCTAATTGGGAAAATGTTAATATGCAATCTGCTAATGCAGTAATCACTAGGGCTCAAGCTCTTAATATGCCGCAATCTTCACATTCTGAAGATAATGATGCGCAGATCCAAGATGATCCCTTGGAGATTTCCCATGATTCCTTTATAAAACAGCAGGAAGATGATCCTACTCTAAAGAAATTCTTTACTCTGGCAACAAAAGGTGATCCGAATAAGGATACAAATCGTAAATCATGGATTACGATGAAGAATGGCGTACTTGTACGTATGGTACAAGACTCCGCTAAGTCCATTCATTCTCAAATCCTTGTGCCTAAAAATATGAGAGTTAAAATCTTACAGCACGCTCATGATTCGCAGTGTGCTGGACATATGGGTTTTTCCCGTACTAAAGCTAGAGTTCTTGAATCTTTCTTTTGGCCTGCTGTGAATAAGGACATACGAATCTATTGTCGATCTTGTAAAGTATGTCAAGAGATTAAATCCAGAGGTCCACGCCATGATGCACCTATTCAGGCTGCAGACATTCCCATTCGACCATTTCAAAAAATGGCGATAGACATCATTGGTCCATTTAAGATAAAGTCTGCTAGAGGACACCAATTTATTTTGACGTGTGTTGATATGTGCACACGTTGGCCGGAGGCTGTTCCTCTAAAGAGCATAACTACTGCTGATGTCGCAGATGCTCTTTGGTTAATATTTTCTCGTCTGGGATTTCCAGCAGAAATATTATCCGACCATGGTACCCAACTCATATCGGATACCATGTCTCAAGTAATGTCGACTCTTAAGATAGAGAGATCGCTGAGTAGTATTTATCATCCTATGTCCAATGGGATGGTGGAACGTCTGAATAGAACTCTGAAAAACCTACTAGGTAAGATAACAGAAGATCATCCTCAGGATTGGGATAGGGTTTTACCCGCGGCTCTCTTTGCATATAGAGAGGTCGCCAACGAACATACAGGATTTTCTCCCTTTGAACTTGTCTTTGGCGCGAAACCGCGAGGTCCTATGTCCTTACTTCATGATCTTATAACTGCTGATAATATTGTCGATGACACAAAATCCTCTTATGAATATGTCATCGCACTTAGACACAAGATTATTGAAGCATGCAAATTGGCAACTGCTTCTTCTGAATTTGCGAAACAGAAGGCAAGGGAATTTGCCAATAAAAAGAGATGTTTGCGACAACTTTGTCCAGGTGACAAAGCATTCGTCTTGCTACCTTGTAGGGAAAATAGACTTCTTATTTCTTGGAAAGGTCCGTACGATATAATATCAAAAGTTTCCGACGTTGACTATATCGTCGATATTGATGGGAAGCGTAAAACCTTCCACATCAACATGCTCACGGAATTCCATGAACGTCCTGATTATTTACAACCTGTTTTCCAGGCAACGGACGATTTTCCAGTCCAACATGGACAGTACTCATCTCTGTCAGTAATACAGGATGAGGAAACGAGTTTCTCGGATGTAAATTTACCTTTTCCAATGATTCCTCTTCACTCTAATGAATCATGGAAAGATGTTGCAATTTCTCCAGAATTATCTCCAGGAGAGCAGAAACAAGTTTCTACTATGTTAGAACAATTTCAGGATGTCCTTACTGACATTCCTGGTCAAACTGATGTCATTCAACATGACATTATTCTTACTGACCATAGTCCTATAAGAGTCAGACCGTATCCTATTCCGATACATTTTCAAGCACAGGTAGAGAAAGAGTTGGATGAGATGATAGAGTTAAAAATTATTGAACCATCCACATCAGCATATTCTTCGCCGATGGTTATTGTACGAAAAAAAGACAATAACATACGTCTTTGCGTGGATTATCGCAAATTGAACCAAGTGACGAAATTTGATGCTGAACCTATGCCTTTACTAGAAGAGCTACTTACGAGACTATCGAATTCTCATTTCTTTACTAAACTCGATTTGTCTAAGGGATATTGGCAAGTTCCATTATCCGAACACGCCAAACCGTTTACTGCTTTTTCGACGCCTAGGGGTCTATTCCAATGGAATTTCATGCCTTTCGGTCTTATGAACGCCCCTGCAACATTCGTACGCATGATGCGTCGAATCCTATCTCATCGCTCAGATGTCATTGCGTATCTTGATGACATCTGTCTTTTCAGTGATACTTGGAACGATCACTATAATGGGATAAATGAACTATTGTCTATCTTACGCGAGCATAACCTGACAGCGAAACCATCGAAAGCATGTATTGGTTTTAGCGAAATATCTTTCTTAGGACACCGTGTTGGTCATGGGTTCCTAAAAACAGAAGACCATAATACAAGTAAGATACTTAACATTTCTATTCCTAAGACTAAAAAGCAAGTACGAAGTCTCTTAGGTCTAATACAATTTTATGGACGATTCATTCCGAATCTGTCCTCCATTATGTCACCTCTTTCTTCCTTGCTAAAGAAAGGGTCTCCTAATGTAGTCCACTGGACTCAAGAATGTCAATCCTCTTTGGATAAGGTTAAAACTATGTTTTCTACTTCACCTATCCTAGTATTGCCTTCTAAGGATAAGACATTTATTCTTCGTAGTGACGCTTCATCCACCGGGATTGGAGCAGCACTAATGCAAGAGTACTCCGGAACTCTGCATCCTGTGATGTATATTTCTCGGAAATTAAATGCCGCAGAGAAGAATTACTCGGTCCTAGACCGTGAATTATTGGCTATGGTTTGGTCAATCCTTAAACTGCAAAGATTTCTTCTTGGCGCGCATTTCATTGTGGAAACTGACCAGAAAGCTCTTACGGCTATTCAGAGTAAAAATCTGAAGAGCGCGAGATCAACGCGTTACGCGATTGCTCTGCAGCCATTTCATTTTTCGGTGCGAGCTATCCGTGGGTCAGAAAATGTGATGGCAGATATTTTGTCTAGATGCCCACATGATTCATAACTGTTATACAACTTTGATACAGTTGTTCCTATGTTGAAATGTGTACACATATGTAATATCATATATTGATTGTAACACTACTTAGCGGTTCATTGATATTTATTCACCGCTGATTTTTCAATGTTTTTTCGTCTTTGATAATCATGATGTTAAGATATCTTAGATGAAATTTATGTATAAACTAATGTACAAATTGTGTCATTGCTAATATTGTAGTATGCGTTGGTGACACCTCTCTGGAAATATTTATACTTAGAGAAATACTTTCTCTAAGGTCAGAAAACTTATGCTTATCATCTGCGCATTGTTATGGGTGCGTTGTGAGCCTATTGTATGTTGCTCCTAGATGTATTTCAAAAAAAAAAAATACCATTTTTTTTTCCCGAGGGGTGTGGTAATCTGTTGCGTGCATATTTTGACGCACATATTACAAAAATCGATATGGCTATTTAATATGGAAAAGATATAGACATTCATTCATTTGTGTATGAAAATGCTGTCTATGGGGAAGGCTAGATAATCCATAATTGTTTTACCCTGTTGATTATAGGAGTAATCGTTCTTGATATTAATTCGGCGCATGAATATGACACCCTTGTCTGTACCTATTTCTTAGGGCCAGAAAATAGATTAATTTGCTTATTATGTTTATGGCCTGAATTCATATGTATTACATATTATTAGTACAAGTAGAATCAGTCCTATATTGTATATTTTGGATGGGTAGGCAGGACTATATTCTTGTTACACCGCTCTAGCGGAAGTAGGAGTTGTCTTGTCTAGTCGTGATGAGTTCCGATGTACCGTGACAATGGCGGGTACGCATTTTTCCAGGGCTGGTATATTCTTCAGTAAAAATGATTTACGAAGTAGTTTTTCTTCTATAGGAGATTGTGTCTCTACTAGAGTTGTGTTAGAGACTTTCCTAATGTACGGTACCATGTATGATTCGGACTCCAGGTAATTCCAGTACCTGTTTTGATGATCTCAGGTCGGTTAGGCCTTGCGGGAATTTTGTGCTTCGCAACGCTAGGGTCAAGTTTGTATCGACGGAGATGACAGGCTCCATACTGTAATTATGTCTACGTGAGGTAACTGGATTACGGTAGATCTGTGTGGAGGAACTTTATGAAATTATGCATATGTATTGCAAATTAACTTTGGCGTATATATATATCCTCCTGTGAGCGAGTGAGCGACAACTCAGGTAGGCGGCCATGTTACATTCCTGTCTTCGCATTTTTTGGATCACTGTCTAAAGAACGGGGCATGTATCTTATTATTCGGACAGTGGCAAGGAGATCTCAATTTGGATAGAAACCCCTTATCGTGGTTTCACAATATGATAAACTGTGAATATAAAGCAACTTTAGTTACTTACCGATCCGCCTTCACTGACGTGCTTAGTCAGATAGGGGATGCGGCCATTGATGTACTACCTATTATTTATGAATGTGCCATGACATAGGATCTACCATGTATGCCTGCAAATTGATATGTCAACATACCCATGATTTACTCGTTATGTCCCAGTGTGAGCGTCCAAATAAACTGTGTAAACAAAGATTCCAGCAGTCTGCATTGGTGCCTTGTAGACACAAGTGAATGAGTGTTTAGATTGGTCAGAACACGAACAGTACACCATTCGCGGTAAACACACTCTACACTTCTACCCATATCTACACCATCCTGCGTCGGTTGAAGTGACCAAGTTTAGGGCCTGCTTCCCCTGGAGCCTTAGAGGGAAACTACTGTTTACAGCTGCCTTTGCCTTCCCTAACTTAGGACTAGGGTGAGTTACCCATTTACAGCTGGGTAGACTGGAGCATGCCTGATCTCGACAACTCTGTACACTACCATGGACACATACAGTAGTGGCACCACAAACAACATGCTACAGTGATTGATAGTGGAGCTTTACAGAAGAAAGAGAACACACCACACTTTACAGAAGGTTTACAGTATATAACTGATACTTCTTTACAGACTGATATTTTACAGTAACAGTGTGTGCAAGCAAACGTTACAGTTTGCCTTCCCTTTTCGATCCCTATTCTCTCAGCCAGACTGCAGTGATGCAGCCTGTTTCCAGGACCACCACGTGGAGGTGGAGTAGGGTCTTGGTCAGCTCTGGTTCGCTGACCCTGACGCAAGCAGTCAAGCTATGGGTCGCTGACTGCATTCTCTATTGCTGCATCTTTGAACTATCTGCTGAAGTGCTGTAAGTGGTGACTATCTGTAGAAGTGTTGTAAGTGTAGACTATCTGTAGAAGTGATGTAAGTGGAGGCTATCCATAGAAGGGATGTAAGTGCAGACTATCTGTAGAAGTGATGTAAGTAGAGACTATCGATAGAAGTGATGTAAGTGGAGACTATCTGTAGAAGTGATGTAAGTAGAGATTGTCTGTAGAAGTGATGTAAGTAGAGACTATCAGTAAAAGTGTTGTAAAAGGAGACTGTAGAAGTGATATAAGTAGAGACTATCTTTAGAAGTGTTATAAGTGGAGACTATCAGTAGATGTGGTGTAAGTAGAGACTATCAATAGAAGTGATGTAAGTGGAGACTATCTGTAGAAGTGATGTAAGTGGAGACTATCTGTAGAAGTGATGTAAGTGGAGACTACCCGTTGAAGTGTTGTAAGTGGAGACTATGTGTAGAAGTGTTGTAAGTGGAGACTGTGCGTAGAAGTGATGTATGTGGAGACTATTCGTAGAAGTGTTGTAAGTGGAGACTATCCGTAGAAGTGTTATAAGTGGAGACTATCCGTAGAAGTGTTGTAAGTGGAGACTATCCGTAGAAGTGATGTAAGTGGAGACTATCTGTAGAAGTGATGTAAGAAGAGACTATCCGTTAAAGTGATGTAAAGGGAGACTATCAGTAGAAGTGTTGGTGGAGAATATCCGTAAAAGTGATGTAAGTGGAGACTATACGTGAAAGTGGTGTAAGTGGAGGCTGTCTGTAGACGCGATGAAAGTGGAGACTGTCCGTAGAAGTACTCTTAAATTTAGAATCTAAAACATTGAGAAATACATCTGTAAACAATACACCCCTAGTCAGGAACACTCAGACTTTGGACTACTCTAGTTAGCATTTCGGCTTCCCCGGTTTAAATCGATTATAAATGTAAACGGGAAACGGCTTTCCTGAGACGTCTATAAATCTGCTTCATCATGAATGACGTTTATTGAGCACAAAACGACACTTACTGCCGTCAGAGATACGTCGCTTTTATCGGGGACGCTCGCCAGACATTGTCTCCCAACCTGTTGTATGTACTTCTAAAAGATGTTGCATTCACTCCTACAAGATCATGTCGTACTCACTGCTACACGATTTTGTTGTATTCACTGCTACAAGACCTTGTTGTAGTCGCTCCTACAAGAGTTTGTTGTATTCACTGCTATTAGATTTAGTAGTATCCACTCATACAAGATCTTGTTGTAGTCGCTCCTACAAGAGTTTGTTGTATTCACTGCTATTAGATTTAGTAGAATCCACTCATACAAGACCTTGTTGTAGTCGCCCCTACAAGAGTTTGTTGTATTCACTGCTATTAGATTTAGTAGTATCCACTCATACAAGATCTTGTTGTAGTCGCTCCTACAAGAGTTTGTTGTATTCACTGCTATTAGATTTAGTAGTATTCACTCATACAAGATCTTGTTGTAGTCGCTCCTACAAGAGTTTGTTGTATTCACTGCTATTAGATTTAGTAGTATCCACTCATACAAGATCTTGTTGTAGTCGCTCCTACAATATTTAAAAGTATTCATTCATGCAAGGTCTTGTTATATTCCCTTCTACAAGATCGTGTTGTATTCACTCCTATCTAACCTACAGAACTTACAACAACATACCTTTCTTCACATTTGCACACGCATGTCAACATACAAATATACACCCAAAATCAGCACAGAATTCACAGGAACTGTTCAGAAACCCATCTCGTCTATCCTGCCTCACAAGAGAACAGCCACCACCCGGGCAAACCGAGCACGTCCCGAGTGCCGCTGCAACGAGTGGCCCTGGAAAGTAGTGGTAGGAAATGACCTGAGCAGATGACGTCACTATTTTTTTTTTTTTTTTTTTTATTCTTTGAATAAAAAGATAAAGAATTAATTTTTATAGCATTTTTACTAATAGTAGTTATTAAATAATTAATATATATTTTCAATACAGATTTGCTGTAAACTGATTATGTTTGTTTAACCCGCTATAAAAAGGGGATCGCACTGAATTGTGCCGGGGTCTCCTTAAATTGTAGTTACGCCACTGTATTTCATATAACGCCTGAATTTGCTTTATTTCATTTTTTAACTTTTTTCTTTCCAAAGATCTCCACCCAAACCACATACATTCATGCGAAAAGGGAACATCTTAAAATTGAGCTTATCTACCAATGTGTTGCCACGCTATTTAATAGTGGAGTCTTTTTTTATTTTTTTTAGTCCGTTCATTCAAATCTGATTCTATCGAAATGAGCGACCAAGAAGGGACAGCACTCAAAAAGTCTGTTGACAGAACTCTCTTGCGCTCAGAGATCGGAATGTTTGTGGAACTCTTCAGTCGAGTGGCCATCTTGTTGAAGACAAGTTCCAATGACACATTTGTCAGGAGTGTCCTGTCTGTTCGTTTATCCAAAGCACACATTTTTTTCAAGTAGGGCTTTATAGGGAGACATTTATTTACTCGTGCTCTGAGTATATCGGTACCCAAATCGCTTTCCGCGATACAAAACTGCATTTGTTACTGTAACTATGATCCGATAAATTCTTTTTTTCACCCACATTTTCATAAATTACTATTTATGATATTATTTGCATTTTCACCTCCTTGCGGAGCATAGATCGTCAGCAATGTCTCTCCAAGGCCTTCTGTTATTAGCTATGTCTCTCCAGAGCTTTCTGTCGCCAGCCATGTCTCTCCAAGGCCTTCTGTCCTAAGCTATGTCTTTCCAGCTATGTCTCTCCAAGGCCTTCTGTCTTAAGCCAAGTCTCTCCAGAGTCTTCTATCGTCAGCTATGTCTCTCCAATGTCTGCTGTCGCCAGTCATGTCTCTCCAAGGCCTTATGTCTTAAGTCCTGTCTCTCCAAAGTCTTCTGACCTTAGCCATGTCTCTTCAAAGTCTACTGCCATGTCTCTCCAAAGTCTTCTGTCCTAAGCCATGTCTCTCCAAAGCCTACTGCCGTCAGCCATATCTCTTCAAGGCCTTCTGTCTTAAGCCAGGTCTCTCCAAAGTCTACTGCCGTCAGCCATGTCTCTACAAGACCTTCTGTCTTAAGCCATGTGTGTAAATCACTTCCACTTGTTATTTATTTTTAATACGTCTGTCCGCAGTTCTCTTGCCCGTGAAATTGAGATATTTGTGTGTGTGTGTGTGTGTTTTATGGAAGGGGGTATGGAGGGATCTTTCTTTGCTTTGTTTTTTTTTTCCCTACTACCATGAGAATGCTAGTTCAAGGCCTGACTTGTGGTACTAATATATAAATTTCTCAATATGTGTAAATAATGTTACGTTTTAAGATAAACTATGGTGCAGATTTTAAAAGTGTAAGTTAATCTAGAAAGTATGGTGCGACTTTTTATGACTCCAGTTACAATACATCTTTCTTTACGACAAAGAATCATTTATCGGTGAAAAGAATGTACAAAAACGAAAAACACTTGTTTATGTGTGTGTAACTTACCATTAGCGCAGTTTTTTGTTTTGTTTTTTTAAATTAATAGCACACGTTTAGAATAATTCCGCACAACCGGTGGAGTCCTGTAAGGATAGCTGCTCTCACCTTCCGCGTTTAGTCCTTAACACCCAACATTCATTTGTCCGGGGCGACCTTCTATATGCATGTATCATTTATTTCGCTCTTTCTATTATCTTGTTGTGTACTCGCCGCTCGTCTCTCTGCCCTTCTTTTTTATTTCGTCCCTCGTTTTCATGCTTTCACTCCCAGTATTTCTTACCTCGATATATTCGAGTGGTCATTTTTTTTTTCATACTAAAAGTCACGAGAACGACATCAGCTGCTTGCATTTACGATCGTATAATTCTTATTAGTATTTCATGTATTTAACTTAGTTCCTGCTTTTTTTCTCTTCTGTTTAAGTACGTTTGTCCCGTAACGTTCGCAATTTTCCTTGACCTTTCTCCTTGTAAGACGCATTTTCGTCTGCCCCGCTAATCTTCAGTCTTCAACACCTTTCTTGGGCATGTGATGCCAGACGCACTGGTAACCCTAATCGGGCATCAGAGTCTGACCTAGGAATTTTTCACGGTGGTGGAATGTCTCATGATGGCGCGCACTTTCATATAAGCAAATAATTATTTACTGTGAGATTTCCTGTTTCAATTTTATTGTTCTTTTAGAATTTTAATGTTTATATTGTTTGTTAATACATATTCACACCTCCTCTAAGCTGGCGCCAGATACGGTTGAACCGCTCACACTCCGCAAGAGCCAGCCTACTCGGCATAGTGGGTAATATAGTTCAACCATGATAACTTGCAGGTCATGCCATTATAGCTGGATAGGGGCATGCGTTTGTCAACCGTATCACCTGTCTTGACATCATTGCTAAAATATATTGGATGGAGGTCAGTGTCGAAAACCCAAAGTAATACCGCCCCTGTCTATGTTTGATTCCCTGTCTATGTTTGATTCCCTGTCTATGTTTGAGTCACTGTCTGTGTTTGAGTCACTGTCTATGTTTGAGTCACTGTCTATGTTTGATTCCCTGTCAATGTTTGATTCACTTCTCCGTGCATTTTTGGGCCTCTTATCCTGGTGATTCCAGAATAAGAACTGCCTTGTGATATTATCATCTGGTATTTTTCTTTTGTGTCAGTTCCAACGTCAGAGTCTTCTTTACATCGTGATCCTCCGGTATTTATCTATTTCTTTACATCAGCTCCACACTGATGATAAAAAAGAAAAGACAAAAAAAAAAGTTATTAAAAAAAATTACTTCAGAAAGAAAGCAAAAATTGTATTAGTATGATCCCTAAGAGACTACCATATTGATCTGCCTGAGAATCTGTCTATAGTTTCTAGTGCTCACAAATATGAGATTTCCCACGTGATGTTGACCACACCAACCTTGGTGTGCCGATGGTCAAGAAAATATGGGCCTAACACCATGTTCCCAAAATGCCTCAATGGGCGTGTAACGGGATCCATTACCTTTGCCCAGGCTTGTCCTGCCTGTAGACTTTTCGTATACAATTTGAGATAACAAAGACAAAACATCCTAACAATGACCATTTAGTAGAGTAAACAGTACACAATTTTGACAATCACATGGGTTTTGTGTATGATCATTCATAAATTTATCACCTTGTCGCTCCCGAAGGATAATAAGCCTTCAACAACCGAATGCCAAGTCTTCCTGCCCTGTACCATCAACTTAAAGTGTCTTCCTCATTCATTTCATAAGTCTCCAGTTCTTTTCTCCATATGTTCTTTGGTCTTCCTTTACCTCTCTTACACTGGGGGTTCCAGAACAAGGATTACCTTGTAATACTATCATCAGGTTTTTCTCAGTATGTGTCCGATCCATCGCCAGCGTCTTCTTCTCACTATTATTCCACAGGCACATTGTTACGTGCAGTCTTTGATATCTTACAATATTATACATTGGTATACTTGTTATGTTCGCAAATATTTTGTAAACAAAATAGTGCTTAAGGGAAAGTCATTATTGAGTTACTTCCCTTGAAAGTTGTGTCGGCTCTTTCGATCGAACTCCGCGGATGAGTCCAGTTTTCTGCGATTTATTCTTCGTTTGGGTAGTAATAGATTGTTCTTGCTTCAGAATATCTATGGCCTGAATTTATGTGTATTGTTTGTCTGAGTAGGACGAGTCTGTCTTATATCTGTATATCTTTACATATCTAAGTCGAACTATATGTTCTGTTGTCTCTAGAGAGGTCAAAGGCTATTCGGCGGATGTGTCGCTAGAGTGTGGGGTGATTTGGCTTCGTCCCGATAGGGACTGTGTTTTCTATGTCGGCTTGTCGCCGGGGAAAAAGTGATCTCAGTATTTGTGGGGAAAGTGATAGTCGTCTAGACCTATCGTGTATGCTTTACCCCAGTGTTTATTCGTATTGCCAAGGAATGGCAGAATCATATTTCTGATACCAAGGTAATAATAGACACTCTTATGAACTCTCGTACGAAGCCACCATTTTCGATAGGTACGATTTGAATGTCTAAGAGAATATATTTGACTCGATGAAAACGACTTCGATTCCTAGCAGCACTATATCCTGTAGATTGCAGTCAAGTGTTCATGATCAAATCTACAGAGCAATGAAAGATTTAATGAATGACTAACTTTAGGACAGATTCATTATCTGTATCCAAACGTGAGTGACAGCTCACGAGTGAAGCCATCTTGGAACCAAACATGTAGTGACTTTCAAGAAGAGAAAAGGGATGCCCGTATTATCGCTTGATTAGTCCAGAGATCACTGCTACACATGAGAACCCATTGCTAGCGGTTCAATATTATTATATGAAAAAAAACTGTGCTGAACCTTATGTTAAAGAATCTTCGCTAGACGAGATTAGGTAGAAGCCATCTTGGATATTGTTTATAATCTGACGTGCTTTGTCAGTAAACTCAGTTGATATATATATATATATGGGCAATACTGAGTGCTTGGCTACTGACAGTCCATTATAATATTATTCTACATGAGTGCCCATGTAACATAACATTGCAAGACCAGTTATCCACTGTACCATGATGTATTATGCCAACCTGTGATTTGTCACTATCTGTGCTGTCGAGTGTGTACGTCCAATTAAACTTTAGTAAAGGTACACAGTCGTTGGTGTCGATGACTTCCAGCCATACATGAGTGTAAGAAAAGAACATTTGTCAACACCACGAACCCTTCCTATCATTCGCACATTATACACTCCATCTATGTCTACACACCACTGCGTAGGTCAAGTTGACATTCCATACTCGAACCACGAGCAACACAACAACACAGTATTTAACTCTGGTGATGTTCGAGCGAGCTTCAGTAATCAGAACACCAGAGGACTTTATCAACTCTTGCTCAGGGCAAGGGTCTTGTATTAAGAGTTTATCAACTGATGATGATGATGTCTGCTTCCATCCACTTATAATTATCTTTTGGTGGACATCATTAACGGGAATAAAATAACAACTTTATCAACTGGTGGACCAGCTTTCTGGGTTTGACCTCGCAGAAGTTCAGAAGTCAACAGAGTACCGATACCAGACCGTTTCCTGTGGCTGATACGACACACTTGCAGTATTGGTTTGCTATTTGTCAACACTTCGTCACGTGACCTGTCAAGTGAATGCAGTATGTAGGTCAGCGTTGTTGACATTTTTACATTAGACATTACAGAGTTTCACGGAACAGTTGGATCAATTCTTGTAATATTAACAGGAAGACAGTATTAGTGAACTAAGAAGTCCTATTTTCATCGATGGATCTTCTTGTTTTCTGTATATGAACTTTAATATTTAAGGCCAGAATGTTTAATTGAATAAAGTGGCAGTTTGTTTATTTCCATAAAAATAACTTTGCCATTACTGTAAAACTGAGCCTATTTTGCAACACATACTATCATACACATAATTTATATATATTTATGTTTACATGTTATTTGTTTGTATAGTATGTTAGTTTCTATGTCAGCGGGTTGTGTTTAAGGTTGGGCGGCGTCCTCACAACAGAATATCCCACGTCATAGAGGGTCCGTTGTGGGCGTTTTCTATAGGTGCAATTTTCTTGATTGAAAATTTGCTGCGACAACTGTTGCTTTTGTGTTAGCTGTGAAGTCTGTAATTATTGTTATTTTTGTAATATTTCTTTGTTCTTTAGTTTTGTTTTGATTTGTTTGTAATTTGTTGGTCTAACCTTTTCTATCTTTCAGTTCTATTCACAATTTATATTCATATATTGTGACGTCATTTGTGTTGTTATTCTTTGCAGATTCAGTGATTATTTTCATTGATTTCCCTATTTGATTTATTTTGATTTCTGCAAACGTTCTTGTATTGTCAGTCCTATTTGTACTTTATGTATTCTGTTGGTTGACATATGTTTTATATAGGTATATTTCATAAGACACAATTGCCTGTGCACTGCACTTGGATTATGGTATAAACCAGTACCTGATTATTATTACTATTATACAAGACCTTATTAAAGGCTTGTGACCCACAGATATTGGGATAGTATACTGATTAATCAAGTCATTGAGAACTTGTGGTATTATTATTGGTTCAGGTGATTAGTATTATTGTTAGACATCATGTCTACATTAGAATACTTCATTACACAAGGGAAAGCCCTTGATAAGACTGGTCAACAATTAGAACAATGGGCTGTTGCTCAATATGACAAAGCATTAGCTGCAGAAGAAAGAAAAACTATGGCTGAAGAGAAAAGATTAGAAAGAGAAGCTGAGGCTGCTGCTGAACAAAAGAAATTGCAGATGCAGGTGGAGGAAAGGAGATTTGAAGCTGAACAAAAAAAATTAGAAAGAGAAGCTGCAGCTGAACAAAAAAAAAAAAAATAGAAAGAGAAGCTGCTGCTGAACAAAAAAGATTAGACAGTGAAGCTGAACAAAAAAGATTAGACAGGGAAGCTGAACAAAAAAGATTAGACAGGGAGGCTGAACAAAAAAGATTAGATGCTGAAGAGAAAAAAGCAATAAGAGAACATGAATTTGAGTTAGAGAAATTGAGATTGACAAGTATGAGTAATGTTAATCAGGCATCTAGTGGTAATGGTAAACCTTCTACTTACAAGGTTAAGGTTCCACCGTTCAATCAGTCCAGTGACGATATTACATTCTGGCTGGATAGATTTGAACGTTCTTGTCGTACACATAATGTGGATAAATCACAATACGCTAATCAATTATCAGAAAACTTGAAAGGTGAATCTTTGACTAGATTATGCCTTGTAGGAGAAGCAGATAAGGATAATTATGATGTCATTAGGGCGGCTTTGATAAAAAAATATCAGCTAAGTGAGGAAGGCTATCGCCTTTTATTTAAAACGATGGTGCCTGAGACGGGTGTAGAATTCTCAGAATTCACTGCAAAGGCACGTCTCACAGTTGATCGTTGGATTGAGCTTTCCAAAACAGAAAAAACGTATGAAGGACTTATGGATTTGTTGCTCAGAGATAAGATTATGTCATGTGTGAACAAACCTTTCCTTGAATTTATACATGAGCGTAAACCCAAATCTCTAAAAGAAATGGAAGAATATTGTTCCCAATATGTCACTGCACACCCCGACGTGACTTTTGGCAACACTAAGATTAAGGAGAGTATGCCAGTTGCTTCAGCAACACCATACAATCCCAATTATTCACACAGATTTCAGGGACCTCAAAACAGATTTGATAAAAAAGGTAACCATAATAGTTATCAAAACCAAGGTAACCAATCATTTCAGGGTTCTTCTTCAAAGAACTGGAGACGAGCTGATAGCTCTCGACACAGGGGTGGTCATAATTATAGGAATTTCCGTAGAGGAAGTAATTATAGAAACTATCAGGGTTATCCGTCTTGGAGTCAACAAGATCATAATTACAGAGATACTCATTATAATGAATATGATAATGGTAACCAAGGGAACTATGACTCAAACCCAAATAGGGGTTACAATAGAGGTAACAATAACTACAGAGGTGATAATAACCGAGGTAGATCTCAATACAAAAGACATAAACCACATTTTCAGGCAAACTCTGCACAACAAGAGTCCAATGAAGCCTATAAACAGAGTAAAGATAATAATGATGCTAGTAATATGGCATGTGCCGCTTTTGATTTTGGGAGAGCATCTCAGTGCCCCCAATGCAAAACGTTATTTGAGCCAACCACAGTGTCTACTTTAAGCTGTGGCCATCCTCTTCCTGCTCTTCCGGCATCAGTCGCGCATGATGGAAGAGGTTCTCTTGTCTTACATAAGGGTTTAGTGAATAACAATCCAGTCTCTGTGCTATTTGATTCTGGATGCACCACAATTGGTGTTAGGCAGTCACTCGTAGATCCTTCCCGTGCCACTGGACAAGTAGTCAAATGTGTAACATTTGGCGGCACATTAGAGAAATACTCTACTGCTATCATTAGGATTGCTACTCCTTTCTTTACAGGAGATGTACACGCATGTCTTCTTCCGAATCCGATCGCTGACCTCATCATCGGTCGCATTCACGGAGTCAGAGAATGCACTCCGCAACGAATTTCCACGTGGGAAAGGCAAAACATGCAGATTGCTAACGCTGTAGTCACTAGAGCTCAGGCTCTTAATATGCCTCAAACTTCATCTACTGAAGATAATGAAGTGCATAACCAAGATAATCCCTTGGTAATTTCTCGTGACTCGTTTATAAAACAGCAAGAAGATGATCCCACTCTGAAGAAATTCTTCATTCTTGCAACTAAAGGTGATCCGAATAAAGACACAAGTCGTAAATCGTGGATTACAAAGAAGAATGGCGTACTTGTACGTATGGTTCAAGACTCCATTACGTCAAGTCATTCTCAAATCCTGGTTCCCAAGAATTTGAGAGTTAAAATTTTGCAGCACGCTCACGACTCTCAGTGTGCTGGACACATGGGTTTTTCCCGTACTAAGTCAAGAGTCCTTGCGGCTTTCTTTTGGCCATTGGTAAACAAGGACATACGGATTTATTGTCGATCTTGTAAAGTATGTCAGGAAGTTAAATCCAAAGGTCCACGGCATGCTGCACCCATTCAGGCGGCGGACATTCCTATTCGGCCGTTCCAAAAAATGGCCATAGACATAATTGGTCCATTTAAGATCAAGTCTGCCAGAGGACATCAGTTTATCTTGACGTGTGTTGATATGTGCACACGTTGGCCAGAGGCTATTCCTCTGAAGAGCATTACTACTGCTGATATTGCAGATGCTCTTTGGCTTATATTTTCTCGTCTGGGGTTCCCCGGAGAGATATTGTCAGACCATGGCACCCAACTAATATCAGATACCATGTCTCAAGTAATGTCTACTCTGCAGATAGATAGATCTTTAAGTAGTATCTACCATCCAATGTCTAATGGTATGGTCGAACGCCTTAATAGAACACTTAAAAACTTACTGGGGAAGATAACTGAGGATCATCCTCAAGACTGGGACAGAGTTTTACCTGCGGCCCTCTTCGCTTACAGAGAGGTACCCAATGAACATACAGGATTTTCTCCCTTTGAACTCGTCTTTGGCGCGCGTCCGCGTGGCCCTATGTCGTTGCTTCACGATCTCATTACATCTGACAATATTGACGATGACACAAAGTCATTCTACGAATATGTCATCGCGTTGAGACAAAAGATTATCGAAGCATGCAAATTAGCAACTTCTTCTTCTGTTTTTGCGAAACAGAAGGCAAGGCAATTTGCCAATAAGAAGAGATGCTTACGACAACTTTGTCCTGGTGACAAAGCATTTGTATTACTACCTTGTAGGGAAAACAGATTACTTATTTCTTGGAAAGGTCCGTACGATATAATATCGAAAATTTCCGATGTCGACTATATTGTCGATATTGATGGGAAGCATAAAACCTTCCACATCAATATGCTTACGGAATTCCATGAACGTCCGGATTATTTGCAACCCATTTTCCAAGCAACGGACAATTCTCCAGTACCACATGGTCATTACTCATCACTGTCCGTGATACAGGATGAGGAAACAAGTTTTTCAGATGTAAATCTTCCTCTTCCAATGATCCCACTTCATTCTAGTGAATCATGGAAGAACGTTACTGTCTCTCCTGATTTGTCTCTAGGAGAACAGCGACAAGTTTCAACTATGTTGCAAACATTTCAGGATGTACTCACTGACATCCCTGGACAAACGCATGTCATTGAACATGACATTGTTCTAACTGACCATACTCCTATTAGGGTTAGACCTTATCCTATACCTATACATTTTCAAGCACAGGTCGAGAAAGAGTTGGATGAGATGATAGATTTGAAAATAATCGAACCATCCACCTCTGCATATTCTTCGCCGATGGTTATTGTTCGTAAAAAAGACAATAACATACGTCTTTGCGTTGACTATCGAAAATTGAATCAAGTAACGAAGTTCGATGCCGAACCTATGCCTTTACTGGAAGAGCTACTTACTCGACTCTCCAAATCTCATTTTTTCACTAAACTTGATTTGTCTAAAGGATATTGGCAAGTTCCTTTATCTGAACGCGCCAAACCTCTCACGGCTTTTTCAACACCTAGAGGTTTGTTCCAATGGAATTTTATGCCTTTCGGTCTTATGAACGCACCAGCTACATTCGTACGCATGATGCGCCGAATCCTATCTTATCGGTCAGATGTCATTGCATATCTAGACGACATCTGTCTTTTCAGCGATACTTGGGAAGATCACTATTCAGGGTTAGATGAATTGCTGTCTACTTTGCGTGAGCACAACCTGACAGCGAAACCCTCTAAAGCCTATATTGGTTTTAGCGAAATTTCTTTCCTAGGCCACCGAGTTGGTCATGGTTTCCTAAAGACAGAGGACCATAATACTAGTAAGATACTTAACATCTCAATCCCTAAGATTAAAAAACAGGTGAGAAGTCTGTTAGGTCTTATTCAATTTTATGGCAGATTCATTCAGAATCTATCCTCTATCATGGCACCTCTCTCAACACTTCTAAAGAAAGGTTCGCCTAATGTGGTCCACTGGTCTCAGGAATGCCAATGCTCTCTGGATAAGATTAAAACACTGTTTTCAACACCACCTATTTTAGTGCTACCCACTAAAGATAAGACATTCGTTCTTCGTAGTGACGCTTCATCCACTGGGATTGGAGCGGCACTAATGCAAGAGTACTCTGGAACTCTGCATCCTGTAATGTATATTTCCAGAAAACTTAATGCGGCAGAAAGGAATTATTCGGTTTTAGACCGTGAGCTATTAGCTATGGTTTGGTCGATCCTCAAACTACAGAGATTCCTTCTAGGCGCACATTTCATAGTAGAAACCGACCAAAAAGCTCTTACTGCTATACAGAGTAAGAATTTGAAGAGCTCGAGGTCTACTCGATATGCAATTGCTCTTCAACCTTTTCATTTCTCTGTGCGAGCTATTCGTGGATCAGATAATGTGATGGCAGACATTCTGTCAAGATGCCCACATGATTCCACATAACTATTAGGGCTTAGACTTCTTGATATGTCTAGTTCTATAGTAGTTCCTTTTCTATATCATGATAGATACACATTTGTAATTTAATAATATAATGATTGTATCACTACATAGCGGTTCATTGATGTTTATTCACCGCTGTGCTTTGATGATTTTTTTCTTCATAAATCATAAATTTAAGATATCTAATACGAAATGATGATATGAATTTTTTAGGCATTGTGTAATTGCCAGAATTGTATTATACTTTGATGACACCTTCCTGGAAAAATATACTTGTAGAGAAATAATTTCTCTCAGTTTATGAGACACATTCTCACCAGTCGCTCCATAAGTCGACTTAGCCTCATATTAGGCGTTATAGGTATTCCTGATATTTTCATCTGCGCATTATTCATGCGTTGTGAGCCTATTGTACGTTGCTCCTAGATGTATTTCAAAAAAAAAAAAAAAAGTTCAATTTTTTTTTCCCGGGAGGTGTGGTAAGACTGTTACGTGCAGTCTTTGATATCTTACAATATTATACATTGGTATACTTGTTATGTTCGCAAATATTTTGTAAACAAAATAGTGCTTAAGGGAAAGTCATTATTGAGTTACTTCCCTTGAAAGTTGTGTCGGCTCTTTCGATCGAACTCCGCGGATGAGTCCAGTTTTCTGCGATTTATTCTTCGTTTGGGTAGTAATAGATTGTTCTTGCTTCAGAATATCTATGGCCTGAATTTATGTGTATTGTTTGTCTGAGTAGGACGAGTCTGTCTTATATCTGTATATCTTTACATATCTAAGTCGAACTATATGTTCTGTTGTCTCTAGAGAGGTCAAAGGCTATTCGGCGGATGTGTCGCTAGAGTGTGGGGGTGATTTGGCTTCGTCCCGATAGGGACTGTGTTTTCTATGTCGGCTTGTCGCCGGGGAAAAAGTGATCTCAGTATTTGTGGGGAAAGTGATAGTCGTCTAGACCTATCGTGTATGCTTTACCCCAGTGTTTATTCGTATTGCCAAGGAATGGCAGAATCATATTTCTGATACCAAGTTAATAATAGACACTCTTATGAACTCTCGTACGAAGCCACCATTTTCGATAGGTACGATTTGAATGTCTAAGAGAATATATTTGACTCGATGAAAACGACTTCGATTCCTAGCAGCACTATATCCTGTAGATTGCAGTCAAGTGTTCATGATCAAATCTACAGAGCAATGAAAGATTTAATGAATGACTAACTTTAGGACAGATTCATTATCTGTATCCAAACGTGAGTGACAGCTCACGAGTGAAGCCATCTTGGAACCAAACATGTAGTGACTTTCAAGAAGAGAAAAGGGATGCCCGTATTATCGCTTGATTAGTCCAGAGATCACTGCTACACATGAGAACCCATGGCTAGCGGTTCAATATTATTATATGAAAAAACTGTGCTGAACCTTATGTTAAAGAATCTTCGCTAGACGAGATTAGGTAGAAGCCATTTTGGATATTGTTTATAATCTGACGTGCTTTGTCAGTAAACTCAGTTGAGATATATATATATATGGGCAATACTGAGTGCTTGGCTACTGACAGTCCATTATAATATTATTCTACATGAGTGCCCATGTAACATAACATTGCAAGACCAGTTATCCACTGTACCATGATGTATTATGCCAACCTGTGATTTGTCACTATCTGTGCTGTCGAGTGTGTACGTCCAATTAAACTTTAGTAAAGGTACAGAGTCGTTGGTGTCGATGACTTCCAGCCATACATGAGTGTAAGAAAAGAACATTTATCAACACCACGAACCCTTCCTATCATTCGCACATTATACACTCCATCTATGTCTACACACCACTGCGTAGGTCAAGTTGACATTCCATACTCGAACCACGAGCAACACAACAACACAGTATTTAACTCTGGTGATGTTCGAGCGAGCTTCAGTAATCAGAACACCAGAGGACTTTATCAACTCTTGCTCAGGGCAAGGGTTTTGTATTAAGAGTTTATCAACTGATGATGATGATGTCTGCTTCCATCCACTTATAATTATCTTTTGGTGGACATCATTAACGGGAATAAAATAACAACTTTATCACACATGCCTGCTTCAGTTGAACGGTTCCACATGAGTGATATTGCCATGACACACTTCAATTCTTCTAATCTACGCACGCGCCCTCATGTATGAAAGCCTTCACCTTCTTAGTTGTTGTATTTTGTTGTGTGATCATACGAGCAGCTGTTAATCAGAACATTCAAAGATACGTGTCAGAATAATCAAAATGTATGTACAAGAAATGAAATGGAAGTCCCATTGCAGAAGCTGCGACAATCTGAAAGTAGATTTATTCAAACCTTGTATTCGATCTAGAAGATTAAACTTTTAGAGCCAGTGCGCCTATGCTCCACTGGATTTTAAAGACACAGAAAAACAACTTGTAATACATTTGTGTATATCTTCCCTTCTTTGCACTTTGTAATTCACAAAATTTAATTCTTGGAGAGATGCGATGCAAGCAAATAACGCAATTAAAACTATTATTAAAATATACCTGGGACCCAAAGATGCAGCAATAGAGAATGCAGTCAGCGACCCATAGCTTGACTGCTTGCGTCAGGGTCAGCGAACCAGAGCTGACCAAGACCCTACTCCACCTCCACGTGGTGGTCCTGGAAACAGGCTGCATCACTGCAGTCTGGCTGAGAGAGTAGGGATCGAAGAGGGAAGGCAAACCCGGTCCCAAAAAATGCCGTGCTGAAGTCGGATGTGTCGGCCGAAAGGCGCAGATATCGCAGCTCCGGCGTAAACAGACACAACGCAAGCAACGTCCTTTTCAGGACGAACGAGAAAGAAGAAGAAAGAAAAAAAATATATACCTAAATTGAAATAAACAAATCTTCGTTATGTCAAGTATTAATTGTTAAGTCTGTCTTGTTTTGTTATTTTTTTTTTTTTTTTCTTCTGTTGGCTTTGTTTCCTGTACTTGTGACTAACACACATTTCCTGCATGCGTGTATAGTAATAAACTGAAGTAAGGTAGTGTTGTCTCTACTTGGATTTTGATGACGTCTTAAAACTAAGACCCCGTATGTCAGAACTCTCCTAATTATTTATAGCTTGTGCAGGAGCTGCGAATTTATATTCACCGCTTTCTTTATGATTACATCCACCTGTAGTGACATCAGCACGGCCAGAGCTGGGAAAAGGTGTGTCGTGAATCTTGTCAAACTCAATGCTGCTTGCGTCCCCTCGGAGAACGCTACCATTTGTCTTCACACGAGTTACCGCGGACTGTCATGTCTACTGTTGTCCTACTAAACATGTGTGTATCATTGTTGATTTGGGAATTAATCCTTTAAAAAGTATTATTAGTGTCCAGGCGTTCCATTTACCTCGTTTTACCATTTGCTATCGGAGCACTGATGGAGTTGTCCGTGTGCAGTGGAGATAGTCGTTAAAACCACAACCAAACCATTTGCTGTACCTGACGCATGTTGACAGTCTTCAGAGGAAACGTTTAGTGTTAGTCTCCATGGTTTTCTTCGCAGAGTGATAATGGCACGAACTGTAATGGTAATTCTGAATATTACATTTTTGAAAGTTCCAAATGCGTGTCAGTATAATCAACACCTTTTAATTGTACGCATTAGACATAGACGCTGGCGATGGATGGAACCCATACTGAGAGAACCTGTGGATAGCTTTACAAGGCAGTCTTTGTTCTAGAATTCTCAAAATACGAGAAATAGAAGTAGACGGAACGACACATCGAGAAGAGAACTAGAGTCATATATGAAAGGAATAAAGAGAACATGAAAAGATTTTGAGCGGATGGCACAGGACTGGAAGATTTGGCAAGAATTAGATGAAGGCCTATGCTTCATAGGGGGCTGATGGGTAAACAATGACAGTAAGAAAGACCAAGCAAAACGATTCTAGATAACAACTTGCAACTTCAAGACTTGGAGGTCGGGAATAACTCGTGTGTGTGTTTGAGTCGTACAGTCAAACTTAAAAGTTATGGTTTGCAATTTCAGGTTGTAGAAAAAATGTACGACTTCAAGGCGTGAAATAAGGCTTACATCTTCCAGTTCTGGACTCAAGCTTGCGACTTCGAGTTATTAAATAAAGTGTATAGCCTTGTGTGATATATAATAAAGGTTAAAGCCTTTTATGAAATAATGCCTATGACACATGTCTAATCTTATTTTAAAACTTTGAGCTACAATTTACAGAAGTCATTATGTAATGTTTATACATCATCATGACCTTTCAACTCCCCAAAGATCATAGGCCTTCAACAAACGTCTGCTAAGTCTTCTCGCCCCTGCCATCAGCTCCAGGTCTTTATATGTTTTCCTCGTCATTCTCATCTCAGTTTTAATTTCTCTTCTTCGTGCGTTTTCAGTCGACCTCTGTTCTTTTACCCTGGAGATGCCAGAACAAGGACTGAATTCTATGCTATCAACAGGTTTCCACAGTGCAGTTTTCTATCCATCGCCAGCTAATTCTTCTCATGTCTTGTTCTACTGGCACTTGTCTGGTTCTTGTCATCAGTTCCACGCTAGTGACCTTGTCATCAGTTCCACACTAGTGACCTTGTCATCAGTTCCACACTAGTGACCTTGTCATCAGTTCCTCACTAGTGACCTTGTCATTAGTTCCACACTAGTGACCTTGTCATCAGATCCACACTAGTGACCTTGTCATCAGTTCCACATTAGTGACCTTGTCATCAGTTCCACACTAGTGATCTTGTCATCAGTTCCACACTAGTGACCTTGTCATCAGTTCCACACTAGTGACCTTGTCATCAGTTCCACACTAGTGACCTTGTCATCAGTTCCACGCTAGTGACCTTGTCATCAGTTCCACGCTAGTGACCTTGTCATCAGTTCCACGCTAGTGACCTTGTCATCAGTTCCACGCTAGTGACCTTATCATCAGTTCCACACTAGTGACCTTGTCATCAGTTCCACACTAGTGATCTTGTCATCAGTTCCACACTAGTGACCTTGTCATGCCACTTCAATCCTTCTCCTCTACGCAAGCACTAATTTATCTAATTTATGAAATTTCTGTTTTTTATAATTGTTGAAGTTTGTGTGTGGCTTAAAGGGGGTAGCCGGTCCAATTCTCAACCTTGTTTCATGACAGTTACAACAATAATCACGTAATTACACTTTTATTTATATATAGGATGAAATGCTACCCAGATCAAATCTTCTTAGAATTAGCTGCCTTAATCGTTACATACAGATCAGCATCCATCAAAGCGGAAATATTAACAACAATAAATAAAACAGGAAGAACGCTGATAAAACTTGGCTAAAAATGGGTTTCTTGAATTTGCCGTAAATATTGAGGCTGCATGTTTGTTCATTAGCAAAAATGTCCTCCAGATATTAGTTTGTTTTTTTTTTAAATATTTTTATCTTGAATACAATGGAATACAAGTTCTGGGAGCGAGAGAGAGAGAGAGATAGAGGCAAAAAGAGAGATATTCAGAGAGACAAAGAGAGACAGAGAGAGAGAATTGTGTTGAAAGTAGGAAGATTTGCTCTTTCGGAGTTACACAAGCGCTTTAAGCTTGGCAATTACAATAGAAACCTAAAATACTCCCAAGAATAAAACAAATTATCTCAACTATCGTCAGGTTGATCAGCAATGCCGGACATTGTACTGCACAAGCGATGATAGGTTATTATTTGATCGCCGGCTACCAGTCTCTAAATGGACGTCTCATAATGGCCAAACTTATTAGCAGTTGTAATTGCGTTTTTATGATCTCACGAGCCCGGCCATTACTGAGCAGTGTCTCGTTGTTCTTGCCTGCACACTGGGGTAATGCGACCTCGTCCCAGGGTAACCTGAACTGGTTACATAAAATCGTTTTTGTCGTTTTCTGGTCACTTGATCAATCTAGGATTTTTATTGGGAGCTGGGGTATCACCATTGTTATCGACGATGCACGCCAGGAATGGATTTGTTATTGATTTAGAAAGAACTGATAGACATTGAGATGATGGAAAGAAGGGTACAAGATAGTCAAGAGGGATATATATATATATATATATATATATATATGTGTGTGTGTGCATACAAACATACACACACACACACACACACACTGCTAAAGCAATAAACACCGCCATCACAAAAATACTCACCCAATTTAAACAAGAAATTTTTGAGCCCTCAGACATCGTAATCCTCACCTATTCTAAACCAACGTTTCAGTTTCTTTTGTTTTTGGAGGGCTCTTGTGTCCAAATATAAATGAAAAGTCAAGATAATCCCACATCAGTTACTGTCGTAGGTGAGTGCACTTTGGATACTTCACTATACTAGGTCTATGAGGTAGGGTAAATTGTTCCCTTCCTCGCTGCCTTTGCCGTCCCGAAATCAAGAGTAGAGTCAGGTACCAATTTTGATCTGGCTAGACTGTTTCGAACCCGGTAAATTTGTCTCCAAAAGCAAGCGCACGTCCAACTACAAAAGACGGTTAATTTAAAAAAAACCGTTTGGTTTGCAGAATGTAATTAGTGTGTCCTTGATCAAAACAAAAAAACCGACAACATAAGTACACAACAATTTTTTTTCTTCCATTTTTTTTAACAAAAAGCGCAACTTAGAGACCCTTCAAGTCCCACGTGCTCTTTCCTGCTATATCTATTCCAAAACGCGCGCCAATATCTCAAACAATTTCATTCACGTCTGACACAGACCACGATTACGTATATCTCTTTTATATCACACTTCTACACCACGCCCTATTTCTTACTCTGAAGAAGTCTGATCCTGTTTTTTCAAGTACCCCTGACCCTTTAAGCTGCAGACTCGGGTAAGAAGAATATTATCATGACAGAGATCATCACCGGTTATGAGGACAGATGTCTGCCCTCGTTCCGTTCTGAAGATTCAGTACCCAACCACGAGGCATCATTAATCTTACAAACTTATTGCGCCAAGTTGTCTCTCTTATATGAAGTTGCTTCCCCTTACCTCCCGCGCGTCACTTCCTCTGTAACATTCTGGCATATGCGAAAATCTCGAATCTTATCTTCCACTTATCCTCAATGACAACACAGCCAAACCAATTGAAAACATCAACAAGAATAACGGGTCAACCCCGGTTCTGTTCTTAAATCCCTCTAGAATCTTTCCACAGCATAAACACGTACACGCTTCTCCATCTCAGCAATAAAAGATGACGTATGTGATAGACGAGATACGTATGGCTTGAGATATAAATATAACGCCGTCCAATAAATGACAGAGCTAGTTGAGACTTTATCTTTATAACCCCCGCAAGTTTTATATCATTGACTCACTATAGAAGAATATCTTCAAGACTGAGTTATGTTTGTTATTCCCTGACACCCGTTGTCCGTCTCTTGATCATCCAAGCTTCATGGTTCAGATATGGTGCACAAGAATAATCCAAGCTTTATTGTTCAGATATGGTACACAAGAATAATCCAAGCTTTATTGTTCAGATATGGTACACAAGAATAATCCAAGCTTTATTGTTCAGATATGGTACACAAGAATAATCCAAGCTTTATTGTTCAGATATGGTACACAAGAATAATCCAAGCTTTATTGTTCAGATATGGTACACAAGAATAATCCAAGCTTTATTGTTCAGATATGGTGCACAAGAATAATCCAAGCTTTATTGTTCAGATATGGTACACAAGAATAATCCAAGCTTTATTGTTCAGATATGGTGCACAAGAATAATCCAAGCTTTATTGTTCAGATATGGTGCACAAGAATAATCCAAGCTTTATTGTTCAGATATGGTGCACAAGAATAATCCAAGCTTTATTGTTCAGATATGGTGCACAAGAATAATCCAAGCTTTATTGTTCAGATATGGTGCACAAGAATAATCCAAGCTTTATTGTTCAGATATGGTGCACAAGAATAATCCAAGCTTTATTGTTCAGATATGGTGCACAAGAATAATCCAAGCTTTATTGTTCAGATATGGTGCACAAGAATAATCCAAGCTTTATTGTTCAGATATGGTGCACAAGAATAATCCAAGCTTTATTGTTCAGATATGGTGCACAAGAATAATCCAAGCTTTATTGTTCAGATATGGTGCACAAGAATAATCCAAGCTTTATTGTTCAGATATGGTGCACAAGAATAATCCAAGCTTTATTGTTCAGATATGGTGCACAAGAATAGACTAAGCCCATAATCTTACTACTTCCTTTCTTTATTTATCTTTTTTTTTTTTTAATAATGAATTTAAAATATCCTGTTCAAAACTACTTACTTACTAAGTTTGCCAGACAGAGCGCCAATACTATCATATCGGCTGTCTTCCTCCTGGCCTAGTTCCAATCTAGTCTGGATCCCTGGCTGTTGGCTTCCTATATTTGTCGTGGTAGCCGATCTTCTCACATTCTGCAGACATGGTCAAACCATCGAAATTAAGACTGTTCAACTTGGGTCTGCAGTGGCTGAGTTTTGAGACTATCACATATCGTCTGTTTGCTGATAATGTTACTTCAACCACCTTCCTACAATACCTCATTTCTGAAGTTTTGGAGCTGGCATTTGTGGATTGTAGTCATTCGCATCCATAAGTTAAGACTGAAACAGGTGGAGCGGTATTCAGCCATCTTGTGGACTGGGAACCTCATTAGGTAAAACATAATGCTACAAGAACCATTGTTGGAAGATGTCACAGCGTTATTTCGCAGTGCATCTTATGTATTGTGGTCGGCGATAGGGCACTCGGAAAGGCCGAGGTTAGCGGAACTGGTGTGTCATGTGACTACCGGAAGTCGGGGGAAAAGGCGCAAAATTAGGAAGTGAGAAACTAGCCTTTGTCCAGGGAGGACGTTTATTTTCCCTTTTGCCAGCGAGATCGCTGTGTGGTTGATATTGTCCACTGTAAACTGAGTGCCTGCCATATTCTCGGACCTTGGAGATAATTACGTTGTACTTCTAGAACAGTGTAGGGTCTAGATCGAATTATCTACAAGACGTAGTTTGATAATAGGTCGATGATTTTCGAGTGTGTCATTTTCATAGTTTTGCCGCTCAGGTGAGCGAGACTCAGAGTTTTTTGTTAATTCGTGCACATGTATGAAGGCGATAGTTTAAGCTGCTAAGGCATGTTTACAGTGGTTTTCACATGATTGTATCTGATGCGTTTGATGGCCGTGTGAGGCCTTATTGTGTGTATAAAGTATTAAAGGGAAGTACTTGTTAAAGGCGTTTATTTCTTATGTCAGCCATTGTTGTGTGGTGATACTCTTGGAAGAACGAGCCTTTATTTGTTATTATAAATCCACACTGCAGTGGTGTAACCAGTGGAGTGTTCTCCGCGGTAAGTGGTTCCAGACAGAAGAGTTCCGAATGCTTTGGTGCAGGTTTCCTCAATAAGTCCATCTGCAATGTTCCAATCTAGTCTGGATCCCAAAAGGTTGGCTAATTGAAATAAAATTACGTACCGATCATATCTCAATGTTAAAAGACATGCAAACACATGGAAAAGAGAAATGGAGACTGTTCAACAGAGGGGACCAAGCAACACATGGAGAAGAGAAATGAAGACAGAAGCAGAGGGAGACCAAGCAACACATGGAGAAAAGAAATGAAGACAGAAGCAGAGGGAGACCAAGCAACACATGGAGAAGAGAAATGGAGACAGAAGCAGAGGGAGACCAAGCAACACATGGAGAAAGCAGAGGGAGAAAACACATGGATTGTAGGGAGACAAACAATCACATGGAGAAGAGAAATGGAGACAGAAGCAGAGGGAGACCAAACAACACATGGAGAAGAGAAATGGAGACAGAAGCAGAGGGAGACCAAACAACACATGGAGAAGAGAAATGGAGACAGAAGCAGAGGGAGACCAAACACATCTTATGTAAATGGAGACGAAGCATAGGGACCAAACAACGGAAAGAAGAGGTTAGCGGAACAGAGGGAGACCAAACAACACATGTGACTACCGAGAAATCGGGGAAAAGCAGAGGCGCCAAACAACACATGGAGAAGAGAAATGGAGACAGAAGCAGAGGGAGACCAAACAACACATGGAGAAGAGAAATGGAGACAGAAGCAGAGGGAGACCAAACAACACATGGAGAAGAGAAATGGAGACAGAAGCAGAGGGAGACCAAACAACACATGGAGAAGAAAATACGTTGTACTTCTAGAACAGTGTAGGGTCTAGATCGAATTATCTACAAGACGTAGTTTGATAATAGGTCGATGATTTTCGAGTGTGTCATTTTCATAGTTTTGCCGCTCAGGTGAGCGAGACTCAGAGTAGTCATTTTGTATAATTCGTACCTTCATGTATGAAGGCGATAGTTTAAGCTGCTAAGGCATGTTTACAGTGGTTTTCACATGATTGTATCTGATGCGTTTGATGGCCGTGTGAGGCCTTATTGTGTGTATAAAGTATTAAAGGGAAGTACTTGTTAAAGGCGTTTATTTCTTATGTCAGCCATTGTTGTGTGGTGATACTCTTGGAAGAACGAGCCTTTATTTGTTATTATAAATCCACACTGCAGTGGTGTAACCAGTGGAGTGTTCTCCGCGGTAAGTGGTTCCTGACAGAAGAGTTCACGAATGCTTTGGTGCAGGTTTCCTACAATAAGTCCATCTGCAATGGTGACCCCATTGATCTATTGGAAGCCAAAAGGAAAATGACTAATTGAAATAAAATTACATACCGCATATTAAAATGTTAAAAGACAAGCAACACATGGAGAAGAGAAATGGAGACAGAAGCAGAGGGAGACCAAACAACACATGGAGAAGAGAAATGGAGACAGAAGCAGAGGGAGACCAAACAACACATGGAGAAGAGAAATGGAGACAGAAGCAGAGGGAGACCAAACAACACATGGAGAAGAGAAATGGAGACAGAAGCAGAGGGAGACCAAACAACACATGGAGAAGAGAAATGGAGACAGAAGTGAAAATGATGAGGAAGACATGGAAAGAGCTGAGCAGATGGCACGTGACAGGAAGACTTGGCACGTGACAGGAGAACTTGGCACGTGACAGGAGGACTTGGCATGTGTTTGTTGAAGGTCTATGCTCCCTTGGGAGCAAAAGGGTATTAATTGATTAATTGATTGATTATGCTCGTTCCGCAATTGACGGGTAATGAAAGGAATGACGAACTAAGCACTATTGCAATTTTTCTCCATTTCTCTTCTTACTTTTAAAGAGGGCAACAGTTCATCAGAGTGTCACAGTGGTTAGAGCAACTTCTTCCCGAGGCAAAACAACCATGTTCAAAACCATCTCACGTCACGCTTCAGTTTATCTTGCTGTAGAATTTGATACCTGACTGTTTTGTTTGTTTGTTTTTTTTTTTTCAGTTAGGAAGCAAAGGCACCAAGGAAGAAAACTGATATCACCAAGACATAAAGCTAGTAAATGTGAAGTCTCTAACACGTAACACTCCATCGGCAGTATGTGTTAAGGGACTTCCTTTACCCTTGTTTTTTTTTTTTTAATTTATCGTCTTGGTTCTAAAGTATCTTCGATGTACATAATAAGAGAAAAGATTGAGGCTGAAAGGCGCCAATGTGGAAATTTAACGTGTTCCAGTAACAAACGACTTTGGCCATCAATATAGCATAACCCACTCACCGTAACCTAAATATCTAACATACCGTGATGAGCAGGACCGTTAAGAAGAGTTGAAACTGGTGTCGGGGGCAGCGTGAGATATATTATTTAGAAGTTCCCAAAAGCAGTCATCCCTTTATGTACTAATTGCTTTAGCGGTAACATGTTATCATCACAAACCTTCCCACCAAAGGCACAATTTGTTATAGGACAGCCGCGCAATTCTAGCATGAGAAATAAATTAATGCTGATTGAAATAACACGCATTTCTGTCAATGGGGTCGTCCACATAAAGCGTCACACAATTTTTGTCATTTTTAACCCCTACACTCACACACACGCACACACACACACATTTACATACACACGGTAGAACGTCTGTTATCCGAACGTCAATCATCTGAATCGTCACTTATCCGAACCACGGCCACCATCACACACACACTCAAAAACGACAGTATCTATTTTTAGCGCACTAATTGTTATGATGAAGTATTACTCCTGCCGCTTAATGCATTATTTTCTGATTGTTTATTCAAAGATATGTGCTGTATTGAATAGAAGTCTTAATATGTCATTAAGGGGGTTAATAATCACATTTTGGCTTTAGCTACTGTGTGGAGTCAGGACAGTGGCCAGTGATCTGAATTGTAGGCTAATTACACGTTGTTTCGTATAAACTTGGTATTCTCATGTATGTTTGATAAGATTAAATATTTGCTAAAGCGAACCAGTCTTAATCCCAATTAGTTCGGGTAATCGACGCTCGTGTATACAGAGCGATACAACAGGAGGCAATTTGATCATCAGAAGGGGTTCCTCCCAACGATTAAGCGTTTTGGCCCCTTAATCTCCTTTACACTCCGAGGGGGGGGGGCCGGGCCCACTTGGGTCATGGCTTCCAAGTGTCAGCCCCCTGTTGTCTTGTGCAGAGAATTGAACCCACTCCACCTTGGCTGCAGCTTCTAATTCCTATTTTCTACCAGCTGGAGGCAATTATGAAAGTAACCCCTATGTCGAAACCAAATTATTATCCAGAGTTCCATAGGCCGTTGCGGTTGTTCCACAGTGTGGTAAAGTGGGATGTTATAAATATTTATAGGGACTTAGTGTACTGACTGAGATCAGCTGTGAAGGTATCTGTATCTAATAAGTGTGGTGTATTACAGATAACCTTACTTGCTACCACATTTATACCTCAGTCAGGCTTATTCTGGAATATTGTGATGACTACGTTGAATGTCTAGGGTTATGATAATGATGAAGTGTATGTTCACAACAACCAACCAACAGATAAACAATTTAATTTAATTCACAATACTTTACAACACTGTGACACTCACATACATAGAACACTCTATAAGACTATCTTAATAACTCACGTGTAACTTTTAAAAATATGTATTAATTCCTTTCAATAATAGATATCCTGATTCAACTACAAAGTGAACCAGGAATCACAATCAAATGTAATCATAAGTTGTATGTATACAATTCATAGATAAGATCTTTGTAATGACATATATTATTATTGCAATATGTGTGTAAGTTGTGCGGTGGTACTATGAGGTAATACTGGCTTGTCAAGCTAAGTTGTTGTTTGTCATCATGACTTCAAGTGTTTGTTTCTGGTGGAAATAATATTGGTAAGGTTCACAGTTTCTTTTGATTTGAAACAAATAAATGTCCCTCTTGAATTAAGGTAAAGTCACTGTTAGAGGGGGGATATACACAAGATTGAGCTGCTCTGGCCACACACTCTTAACTTCTGTGTGAGCGGCAGGAAACAGTCTCCACTGCTCGCTTGCTTCACCGTGTTCTTGAGAAACAACCCTGGTGGATATCTGGACCAAGGAGTATGCTACCAGCCTCTGGATTCAGCAAAACTCAGACCAGGTGCTGCTTCAATACGTTAGGACCACGGTCCCTGAAACAAGAAGGTTGTACCTCCTACTTCAGAACTAATTTATAATCCATTTCCACACTGAAGCACAATACATAACAAACACCGAGTTCAGTGCGGTAGGCCAACTGTTAGCTTCTCGTGTAACACATTAACCAGTATTCTTCTCCCTAATGGTTACAACGCCTCTGCAATTTCAGCATTATTTCCTTATATTCAATAAGATAGGTGTCATAGTACTATTTGGCAATCCCATATAGGCCTATGCAGTTATACTCCTCTCCGACAAGTTTTGTTCCTGGTGGAGCAATATCTAGGCTTTTCCTCATGGTTGCTACTGAACTACTCACAGACAGACATAATTTATCAATTCACATTCAATTTTTCATCTAAAAGATATCAAATATGTCAAGCTTACCACAATTCATGAAATATTAAACAAATACGTTGACTGGCGATGAATTATGGCACAATTCCGATCTGCCTCTGTCCCAGGCTTTCATTAGAAAATATGAGCTGGATCTCAACGCACTTGCTTCTCAGTAAGTTTATTTTCAAAATGTGGCACTGAACAGACGCTCCTAATTGACTATATTAAATGGTCTAGCCAATAAGACCATGTTTACAAAAGTATTTGAAAAAAAGTACCCTTCCTACCGTTTCCCATAACAACCAAAAATAGTATTTGCAATCGACTAATCATGTTTAGGCTTACATATTCTTTTAGCCAATCAAATCGGATTTAACTTGTTGGACTATTTCCTGTAAAATAATGGTTTTAAAACATGCCACTGAGCAATTATGATCTGGTGGTGTCAGACAGCACCCCTATAATATTTTGGCTATAATTTGTTAATTATTAGACTAGTTGCTTAACACCTAACATATTCTTTGTCAGCAAGTCCTAAGGCACCCAAATATATAAGTTTTAATAGAGCTAAGTGGCTGCGTTCAAAATATGTATTTTCTTCTAGGATAGTCGTGCTGTTACCACCTCCTCACTTCCAAACTATGGGGTGTCTTCTGTACTGTCAGGATTTCAGACGTAAAACAGTAGAATGTCATGTTTCCTAATAAGAATTAAACATGTTTTTTAAAACCTAACCGTGTATTGGTAGTGTTTTTTGTCACTGTTTATTTGAAAAAAAAGTTAGTGCTTCATGCCTTTCGCGTTGGGGGTGGCATTAATATTAATCGCGAGACTGTGGTAGTATTGCATGCGTTCCTCCTTCTCTCTCTCTCTCTCTCTCTCTCTCTCTCTCTCTCTCTCTCTCTTCTAAGCTCGTCTGTCTTTTCTTTTACTTAGTGCATAAAATGACATGAATGGAATATTAATCTAGGTCATTACGCAGTGTGTCTATCTCAAGGTTTTCTAAGAAACACAGTACCGGTTTTATTTTTTTGAAACGCGTGTATGCTGCTGTAGGCTTTACTATCAAACGTGAAAGCGTTACAATTATGCAGACGAAGTAGAAAAAGGGGGATTTTTGTAAGCCATTGTGACAGCACTGGTCTTTTACCATCCTTCTTTCCTTTTATTGAATTAATTCGTTAGGCTTTACATTTACTTTTTAATTTATATATGTGGATTTAGAATGTTTCACGACAAATTCTCCCCACTTAAAACAGACGTTATATGTCAGTCTATAATTCTATATACACATAGAGAAATTTAGGTCTATGCCTGGTGATTTCTTTGATTTTCATCGCACGGATGGCGGCTTAGAAAATCTGCATCAACGTTTCTCTGATTTTATTTGGATCATGGATTAATGCAGGTGGGTCAATTCAAAGTAAGCACTACTGACGAAGGTTGCCTCAGACCTCTGCAATCCAAGAATCCATTTCAGTTATATTACTGAACAGCGGCAAGTGTTACTGCTTGTCTTAATGCTGCTAAGCAATCAATATTCACCATTTCTCTTCTCTGAGTCTGTTCAACGACATGTCCCGAGAATATTAGATGTTCCTCAATTTGTACGTTATGAGGAGTTGATCTATAGGGTGATATCTGAGTTGTGTAGGGGATCCAATAATTTCCTGATCAGCCTTAATAAACACTCGGACTATCCTCAATTCAAAAAGGCAACAATGGAGACACTCTGCTCCTCCGAAATGTTCACAGCCAACAATTGGTCTGATCTCAGGCGTGATTGAAATTGGAAACACCCTTCTAATAATATATTTATAATGTTCTATAATGTGCCACTCAAATGGAGACCATATTCACCAACTATAGTTCCGCCTACCGACAATCTGGTGAATTAAGATAATATGTGGGGAAATGAGTTTCTGCATCAGAAATCAATTCGCCCTTAGCATTGCTATAAGATGTGTGGGTTATCTCCATCCAGGGTCCGAACACTACTTCCCCTTGGACGGTGTAGGGTCGGGTGACTACCAATGTCACCAGTGCCCTTTTAAGGCTAAGTTAATAGCCATATTGTGAAGCGCTGTGAGCATTTTCCGAATTGCTCACTCGTCCACTGCCCACTGTTCTTCTGTTAACAATTTGTTTCGGTTTTAACTTAGGCGGATCATCTTCAATGTCAATGTCAGCCAGCTCCCTAACTGCGGCTTCAAACTGTTCCTGGGTTGACTGGTCTGAGTTTCTATTTTCTCTGGATGCCCTTCTCAGAGTTGCGAATCTAATTATTTTTGGTGAACACTGTTGGGGGGAAGGTGGATACCTATCCTCTATGTCAACCTTATTATTTTTATTTTCCTTGTTATTGTTAGGCCCATATGTTTCAGAATGCTTGGCTGGCATCTGATTATGATTTTCCCAACTTGGGGACTGTACCTTGCTACATTTTTCACAGGCCCCCACAAATTGTGCAATATCAGCAGCTACTTGGGGCCAGTAGAATTTTTCCGATGTCCTTTGACGGGTGGTCCCATTTCTCTGGTGTCCACCGTCTGGTACAACATGAGCTTGTGCCATCACTTTTTCCCTGTAGGGGGTTGATAATACCAATTGTCCCTGTTCTTTGGATCCTGCTCTAGCTTTCCTGAAGACCAGTCCGTCCTTTAAATAAAATTGTCCTTTCTTAGGGTGTGCATGGCTTGTTGGCAATTTACCAAAGCAAGGTTTTAATGTTTTATCTTTTTCCTGGGCCTTTCTCATCTGCTTATGAGAATAAACTAGTGGTGGTTCCTCCTCCGTTCTACTAGGGGTCGACCTGACCTGAAGCGTGGCCATTACCACAGGTTTTACAGGGCTTCCTCCTAGAAAAACATATTTGCTTCCTAACACCAGCGGGTAATTAGGGTCGTCACACACGGCTGCTCTAATCACTCCTTCCACGTACCTTGTCTCTACATTGATCTCGGCTACGGGAAGTGTCATGGTGGATATTCCCTTTACGGCCCCTTGTATCTCCACTTTCTCTGTGGTATATTGTTCAGGGTGCACTAGGGTTGCACTCACAACTGAGTCATATTCTAAACCTGAATCGTAAAGGCACCTAACCTTGGCACCATTACATGTCACTTCTTCACAGATGGGGGGATGTTGAAGATTTATATGATTCTCTGTCAGTTTCTTCTTCCCCTTGTCCACTGTTATCATGCATGCCGCGTGATATGGAGGAACTTTCCTACCACATTCACTAGTATTATGATTATGCATCCTGCATATTTGACAATATTTTCCTTCCTGTCTGAAGGGTTTCCTGTTATCATATTTCCTTTCATTGAATTGTGGGGTTTTATTTTTATTATCATAACGTGGCCTATCAAACTGGTGCTTACCTTTGTTTTGATCTCTATGATCAAATTCATTAAGGTTTTGTGGTGCCTGATAATTGTCTACCTGCCTCTTCTTATTACCTGTTACCTCTGCCTGAGCTGCTTGATATCTTTCAGCAACATTTAGTAACTCACCCAGCCTCTCTGCACCTTGTTCCATGAGAAACCTTCTCAGGTCTGGAGCCATGGACTCTCTTAGTTGTTCTATAAGGATCATTTCCTTAAGATCTTGGGTTTTCCCCAGAGAAGTCCATTTCTCCAAGTATGTCTCTAACCGTGCAGAGAACTGGTGATAGGTTTCACCTGACAGTAGTTTAGCATTCCTAAATTTTTTTCTATAAAATTCACCATTCTTTTCATATCTTAACAAAAGAGCCTGCTTTAGCATGTCATAATTTTCTTGATCACCTCTGCTCATTTTGGCAAAAACTTCATAAGCCATACCACGAAGCCCTTGAGATAACTTTAAGCTCCACCTTTCTCTCTCTAACCCATACGTGGGGTTTTATTTTTATTATCATAACGTGGCCATATCTATTTAGATAGCTCTCGATATCATCTTCTTTCTCAACAAAATTATCTAGATGAAAATTCATAGCTGAGGTTGAGGCTCCCTGACTAGCAGTGGCATCAGAGGTAAAGGGACTGGCACCATTTTCAGGAGCATGGCCTTGAAATTCCAACTCCCTAAGTCGTAACTCATGTTCCCTTTGTAATCTCTTCTCCTCCTTTTCTGCTTCCCTTTCTGCAGTCAATCTTCTTTCCTCTCTTTCGGCCTCCAATTGTAACTTCTTAGCATCAGCCTCCAATTGTAACTTCTTAGCCTCAGCCTCCAATGCCCTAGCCTCTTTGTCAGCCTCAATCTGCAGCCTCTTAATTTCTTTTTCAGCCTCTATTCTCTTATCTTCGGCCAATCTATCAGATTCTAATTTTCTTTCTGCTTCAAATTTTCTTTCTTCACGTTCAATAAATTTGTCACATTCAGTAGTGACATAAGCAATCATAGCTTGCCCGTCTATTCCTAACTCTTTAGCAGCCTGCACAACAGCAGATCGAAACTTTGCTAGGTCCGCCATTTTCTAACAGGCAAATGTATACAATATTTAACTTAAACAAGTCAATCTATCAATAATTATCCAAGGACAACCACAGGCACTGAGAGCTCAACCTTATTTGTCCACCCCAGAATACTTTTTTAATTTTTATAATTTCCCGAAGTGAATTACTCCCAATATATATGCTAGGGGAAGGTTCAAAATCCCGGGAGCGAGCCCCCAATATATGTGGTAAAGTGGGATGTTATAAATATTTATAGGGCACTTAGTGTACTGACTGAGATCAGCTGTGAAGGTATCTGTATCTAATAAGTGTGGTGTATTACAGATAACCTTACTTACTACCACATTTATACCTCAGTCAGGCTTATTCTGGAATATTGTGATGACTACGTTGAATGTCTAGGGTTATGATAATGATGAAGTGTATGTTCACAACAACCAACCAACAGATAAACAATTTAATTTAATTCACAATACTTTACAACACCGTGACACTCACATACATAGAACACTCTATAAGACTATCTTAATAACTCACGTGTAACTTTTAAAAATATGTATTAATTCCTTTCAATAATAGATATCCTGATTCAACTACAGAGTGAACCAGGAATCACAATCAAATGTAATCATAAGTTGTATGTATACAATTCATAGATAGGATCTTTGTAATGACATATATTATTATTGCAATATGTGTGTAAGTTGTGCGGTGGTACTATGAGGTAATACTGGCTTGTCAAGCTAAGTTGTTGTTTGTCATCATGACTTCAAGTGTTTGTTTCTGGTGGAAATAATATTGGTAAGGTTCACAGTTTCTTTTGATTTGAAACAAATAAATGTCCCTCTTGAATTAAGGTAAAGTCACTGTTAGAGGGGGGTTATACACAAGATTGAGCTGCTCTGGCCACACACTCTTAACTTCTGTGTGAGCGGCAGGAAACAGTCTCCACTGCTCGCTTGCTTCACCGTGTTCTTGAGAAACAACCCTGGTGGATATCTGGACCAAGGAGTATGCTACCAGCCTCTGGATTCAGCAAAACTCAGACCAGGTGCTGCTTCAATACGTTAGGACCACGGTCCCTGAAACAAGAAGGTTGTACCTCCTACTTCAGAACTAATTTATAATCCATTTCCACACTGAAGCACAATACATAACAAACACCGAGTTCAGCGCGGTAGGCCAACTGTTAGCTTCTCATATAACACATTCACCAGTATTCCTCTCCCTAATGGTTACAACGCCTCTGCAATTTCAGCATTATTTCCTTATATTCAATAAGATAGGTGTCATAGTACTATTTGGCAATCCCATATAGGCCTATGCAGTTATACTCCTCTCCGACAAGTTTTGTTCCTGGTGGAGCAATATCTAGGCTTTTTCTCATGGTTGCTACTGAACTACTCACAGACAGACATAATTTATCAATTCACATTCAATTTTTCATCTAAAAGATATCAAATATGTCAAGCTTACCACAATTCATGAAATATTAAACAAATACGTTGACTGGCGATGAATTATGGCACAATTCCGATCTGCCTCTGTCCCAGGCTTTCATTAGAAAATATGAGCTGGATCTCAACGCACTTGCTTCTCAGTAAGTTTATTTTCAAAATGTGGCACTGAACAGACGCTCCTAATTGACTATATTAAATGGTCTAGCCAATAAGACCATGTTTACAAAAGTATTTGAAAAAAAGTACCCTTCCTACCGTTTCCCATAACAACCAAAAATAGTATTTGCAATCGACTAATCATGTTTAGGCTTACATATTCTTTTAGCCAATCAAATCGGATTTAACTTGTTGGCCTATTTCCTGTAAAATAGTGGTTTTAAAACATGCCACTAAGCAATTATGATCTGGTGGTGTCAGACAGCACGCCTATAATATTTTGGCTATAATTTGTTAATTATTAGACTAGTTGCTTAACACCTAACATATTCTTTGTCAGCAAGTCCTAAAGCACCCAAATATATAAGTTTTAATGGAGCTAAGTGGCTGCGTTCAAAATATGTATTTTCTTCTAGGATAGTCGTGCTGTTACCACCTCCTCACTTCCAAACTATGGGGTGTCTTCTGTACTGTCAGGATTTCAGACGTAAAACAGTAGAATGTCATGTTTCCTAATAAGCATTAAACATGTTTTTTAAAACCTAACCGTGTATTGGTAGTGTTTTTTGTCACTGTTTATTTGAAAAAAAAGTTAGTGCTTCATGCCTTTCGCGTTGGGGGTGGCATTAATATTAATCGCGAGACTGTGGTAGTATTGCATGCGTTCCTCATTCTCTCTCTCTCTCTCTCTCTCTCTCTCTCTCTTTCTCTTTCTCTCTCTCTCTCTCTCTCTCTCTCTCTCTCTCTCTCTCTCTCTCTCTCTCTCTTCTAAGCTCGTCTGTCTTTTCTTTTACTTAGTGCATAAAATGACATGAATGGAATATTAATCTAGGTCATTACGCAGTGTGTCTATATCAAGGTTTTCTAAGAAACACAGTACCGGTTTTATTTTTTTGAAACGCGTGTATGCTGCTGTAGGCTTTACTATCAAACGTGAAAGCGTTACAATTATGCAGACGAAGTAGAAAAAGGGGGATTTTTGTAAGCCATTGTGACAGCACTGGTCTTTTACCATTCTTCTTTCCTTTTATTGAATTAATTCGTTAGGCTTTACATTTACTTTTTAATTTATATATGTGGATTTAGAATGTTTCACGACACACAGCCAGCACGATGCCTTTTCCGCAGTTTCGCTGAGCCTCTTGAGTGCCCTTGTTCTTGACTGTCCCCTCAACCTCAACAGTTTCAGTAGATCATACACTGAGGCCGCCACGAGACCTCTTGCACCCACCTCAACAGCCATGACTCTTGCAGTGAACCCATCGTAAATCAAGTCCATAGCCAGATCATTATACTTGGCCACTTTGAATGAGTGTTGTCGTCCAGTCTGGATTCAAATGGCACGGTCAGCTCAATCATTATAATATGGTGCGATGATGAAGAATGCAGCACTATATCTGGCCGTCTTCGAGATATCCTGATGCTCTCTGGATATGCCCCTAGCCCAGGTAGGTCAACTGCCATCTCCCAGTCGTTTGCACAGTCAAGAAAAGATGGTAAACTGCTACTTGATTTACTTGGTTTGGGGTGTGCTGACTTTTCTGCTGTCAGAAAGTATGTATTTGCAGTGCTCGGTCTGACATTACTGTTCGCCTTCATCCTTGTCAGGTCTATTGTAGCAGCCAGCTCATCTAGTACTTTGTTGTGGCGCCATGTGTATCGCCCTTGCCCTAATGCCACTTTGCAAGCTGAGATCACGTGCTTTTTGCATCCTCTTCTCATTCTCAGATCCTCGTATCTCCTGAATTACCGTGTCTCTGCGATCCCCGTTATATATATATATATATATATATATATATATATATATATATATATATATATATATATATATATATATATGTGACAGGGGCGCTAGGGGTACCTCACACCCAAAGCCCGTGCACCAAGAAAATTTATAAAGGATCGTTTGACAGGGGTTGCAATTATTGGTTGCTTGCAACCCTCTCAGCAGCAGACTTAACAATTCAAGCAACCCAAAGCCTTATGCAGATCAACATTTAATTCTACCGAACACAACCGAACACCAAACGAACAATCCAACAAACAATCAAACGAACACCCAGTCAGTGTTCATAGACTGTGTGCTCAAGGCATTTACAGCTTGGCTCTGTGTGTCTTCTTCGTCTGTTCTCACTGGGCGGCTCTCTCAAACATAGACCGGTTTCGCCGCTTGCTACCCCTTTTTATAAGCCCTGGCCTAACCACTCAATTTACTGCGCGCTACGCGTCTTAATCTGCGCCACACAGATAACACCCGCGATTATTGCTCCAGAATGCATGAAAACACAGATTTACACAACTAGAGCAAAAACACAGCTAATTCGTAGGCTTATTATGGCCTTGTAATAAATCTGCTTGAAGATAACGTGACCAAAAGGCACTAAACCACATAGACAACATGACTGCCCAGATGGGGCCAGCGCCGAGAACGACAGACCTCAAGATGGCGCTGTCACATATTCCCCGCCTGATTTTGTTGTCGTCCCGACAACTGCACTAAATCAGGCGCTTCAGTCGTATTCTCCAAATCTGGAGGATCACCTTTTCCTTCACTTCGTCTCAGGTCATTGCTGGTTACTCTAATGCTCGGACTCGCTCTGTCCATTCGTTGGATGATATATGGACCCCCTGTCATTGTGGGAGCACGAACTACAACGTACTCGTCTTCTGACCACATATCACGAATCTCGGATCTCTCAGCGTCGTGCATTCTCTTTCTTCACCAATTCTCCGACCTGTAGTGGAGTAGAACACGACAGCTTGTCACATCTCTCTTTCCGGACTGCTGCAAAACTCTGCAACGGTGGCTCTGCTCTTACGTGCGCCCCTCGTAGCCTGGAAACGTGTCCTTCAACGAGTTTTAGATGAGTCTCCTCCTCTAAATGCCGACCACTTTTCCCGGCGCCCTTATGGTGACAGTTGCCACGGCCATCTCTTGGCTTGCACTGTGACGGCAATGTAGATGTGTTGGTACGCTTAGAGAGGGCGCTCTTTGATGCGCAAAACCGATATCAAATGGTCCGGGGACCTACAATGGAAACATCGCTTAGGAAGCGGGCCCTGGGGACACTTGGCTGCCATGTGGTTCGAAAGGTCTCCACAGTTGAAGCATCTTATTTTCCTAGGCTTCCTTGGTGCCCTGGGTCGCCTCCTGCTACCCTTACATCCCTGGCCGCCTTTGACTTTCTTCCCTGCAATAAGCGCCTCACACTCCGGTCGACCACCAACCATCTTTATCTTTGAGCCATTCTGCTCCCCTTCTGTAACCTGACTCCCAGCCGCAGAGGGGTCTAGTTTAACGCCTGTGGACATCGATTCTGTACGTGGCCTAGTTCTCTGCATCTAAAACAACGAACTGCCCTGGTACGTCTCCCCCTGCTCCTGAGACATCGCATCAATTTTAGCCTCTAATTGAGCCACCTGCGCTCTCAGCCGCTCTACTTCTGCGTTTAATGCATGCGTATCTGACACAGTCTCTGTTCTTGCCACTTCAACACTGGCAACACCAGCCCCCGAAGCTGCTTCGACACTGGCAACACCAGTCCCAGAAGTGGGCTCAGTCTCCAAAAACCGTAGGGCATAGTCCCTCACCAACGTGAACGATGCTGTAGGCTCCTTGATGATCATTTCCTTTGCGAGCTTTCTTAGTAGGTCATCTCTCAGACAAGCAGCAAACTGGTCACGAAGAAAGGATGGCGCCAAAGGAGTGACGTTGTTCTGCTTTTGTGCCCTTACAACACTTTCAAACACCTCGTGAATGCGATGGGAGAATTCCCAAAGAGACTCCCTTGCACCTTGCCGGGTAGAGTAAAACGTGGCCATTACTTCTGGGATGCTCCGACGCTCCCCATACACCCTAAGAATGGAATGTAGCATCGATTCTGGGTCATCATCATCAGCCTGAATCCTCAGCTCCCTGCGGACACTTGGGGTCACACTGTCAAGATTAACATCTAGAGTTGACTAGAAATCTTTGCAAACTGGATGATCCCGTCCCTCGCCTTGCACTGAACTGGGTGTTCTACTGTTTCGGCTGTTGCTGCTCTGATTGCTGAAGAGTTGCTTCACTGCGTGCTGTCTGTCAATCCTGCCGACGACGCCACTTGTGACAGGGGCGCTAGGGGTACCTCACACCCAAAGCCCGTGCACCAAGAAAATTTATAAAGGATCGTTTGACAGGGGTTGCAATTATTGGTTGCTTGCAACCCTCTCAGCAGCAGACTTAACAATTCAAGCAACCCAAAGCCTTATGCAGATCAACATTTAATTCTACCGAACATAACCGAACACCAAACGAACAATCCAACAAACAATCAAACGAACACCCAGTCAGTGTTCATAGACTGTGTGCTCAAGGCATTTACAGCTTGGCTCTGTGTGTCTTCTTCGTCTGTTCTCACTGGGCGGCTCTCTCAAACATAGACCGGTTTCGCCGCTTGCTACCCCTTTTTATAAGCCCTGGCCTAACCACTCAATTTACTGCGCGCTACGCGTCTTAATCTGCGCCACACAGATAACAGCCGCGATTATTGCTCCAGAATGCATGAAAACACAGATTTACACAACTAGAGCAAAAACACAGCTAATTCGTAGGCTTATTATGGCCTTGTAATAAATCTGCTTGAAGATAACGTGACCAAAAGGCACTAAACCACATAGACAACATGACTGCCCAGATGGGGCCAGCGCCGAGAACGACAGACCTCAAGATGGCGCTGTCACATATATATATATATATATATATATATATATATATATATATCTATATATATATATATATATATATATATATATATATATATATATATCAGTATGTTATTTATGGAAATAACTAGTTAAATACACCTGGTACAAAAGGCAACGAAAGCACCTTGGTGACGTTAAGCGAAACAAAATTAAGTCAATATGAACATCACAAGACAATCCAAGTTCTGAAACCCACAGTGGAAATGAATAGAGGAAAATCCAACAACACATGAAGAAATGAAGTGACGATTAAAATAAGAAGGGTAAAGAAGACAGGAAAAGAACTTGAGAACCGTAAAAACAGGTTTTAAATGTTACATTTGTTTTACAACGCAGTAAAAAGCAGAGACTATTATTTTATACACGAAGAACTATTCTGTGAATTTAGACCGAACCAGTCCTGAACAAATAGAAGTATAAATCAGTAAAACAGAGAAGACAGAAATGGCAAGACAGTAAATTGCTAGGGCTAATTCGTGAATGTCGAGTCTAAATTGCGCTAACTCGCACATGTCGCATCTAAATTAGACCAGGTCGCAAATATTGTGTCTAAATTGGGCCAGCTCGCATATTTCGTGTCAACATCGGACCAGCTCGTAGACAAATCGAGTATAAATTGGGCTAGCTCGCATATGTCGTGTCTAAATCGGTTCAGCTCGTAGACAAATCGACTCTAAATTGGGCCGTCTCGCAAATGTTGCGTCACAATTGTACTAGCCTGCAAATGTAAATGCACATTATGAATCAGAAAAGGTGAGATGGACCAAGAAGCTGATGGCCAGACTTTAAGGCAGACATAAAAAAACTAAAAAAACAGGCAAACACATTTTGTTGAACAATACTGCAGCCATGCAATAAGTTTGTTCAAGGCCAGTGTACCTTGGGAGCTGATAGGTGGTGGTGTTAATGCTTACAGAAGGCTTGAAATTATGACATGGTTACCAATCTGGAATTGATGACACGGACAGGTATCAATGAAGCAGGGGGTGAGAAGAAGACAAAGCGATGGGTGGGACACGCACTGAGGAAACTTGATGATAGCATTACAAGGCAGTTCTTGCTCTGGGATTCCCAAGGTGTATATATGCATATGCTCCTGCGAAGCTTCTTTCTGCAGCAATAAGTTTTACATGACGAGGTTACCAACCCAATCTTAGTTGCCTATTAAAACATGCCTAAGGTAGCATTTGACCTATTCGTCTTCACACATACACCAGGTATTTGAAATGTGCGTCATTTTATTGCATGTGTATTTTATTTTACTGCATACGCATTTTAATGTGTTGTCTGTGTGCTGGCCTTCGTAGCTGTGTTGCAGATTAGGTGGTCTAACCAGTTCCCTTCTTTGCTATCTTTTGTTTTCCCTAAGTCAAGAGCAGAGTGATACCCATTTACACCTGGGTAGACTGGAGCATGACCCTTTCGATCCAGGACCACGGTAACTTCGCCGCGAGAAGAAAACGCTCTAACCGGTTAGCCAGTAGGACGATGTACGTCTGCTAGTTAGCCAGTAGGACGATGTACGTCTGGTAGTTAGCCAGTAGGACGATGTACGTCTGCTAGTTAGCCAGTAGGACGATGTACGTCTGCTAGTTAGCCAGTAGGACGATGTACGTCTGCTAGTTAGCCAGTAGGACGATGTACGTCTGCTAGTTAGCCAGTAGGACGATGTACGTCTGGTAGTTAGCCAGTAGGACGATGTACGTCTGCTAGTTAGCCAGTAGGACGATGTACGTCTGGTAGTTAGCCAGTAGGACGATGTACGTCTGCTAGTTAGCCAGTAGGACGATGTACGTCTGCTAGTTAGCCAGTAGGACGATGTACGTCTGCTAGTTAGCCAGTAGGACGATGTACGTCTGGTAGTTAGCCAGTAGGACGATGTACGTCTGCTAGTTAGCCAGTAGGACGATGTACGTCTGCTAGTTTGTCAAAAGAACCAGACTGTGCTTTGTATAATGTTTTGAAAAGAAAAATTATGGACGTTTTCTTATCTTGTTCCTTCTTTTCTTTCGTAATGTTGGCCATCAATTATCTTTATATGCACAAATTATTTTACTAAGACGTCAGACCTCAACGTGTTTTATATATGAATATGCGCCCTAATATAAGTGACGGACTTTGTGTCTTGGTTGAACGGGAGTCCCTCGCCAAAACGAGGGGGAAAAAATCTAAAAGCAAAAACACAAAAACTCTTTCTTTTTCGGAATTGTGAACATAGCGTTGTTTCGTTATGCCGGTTTTTGTTATCTTATCAAATACTGTTTTGGGTAATTCATACATTTATGTGCACTAACAAGTACAATTTATCAAATAAGCTTTTTCTCGCCAAATGTAGACACAAAAAATGGACTATTCCATGTCTTTATTCCGAAGATAGTACTTTAACTGTGGCTCTCATATTGGACCATACTGTTTGTGTGTTGAAATCAGCGACCAGTTTCTCTAGAGTAAAACATTTTTTTTAATCGGTTCACTATATAAAGTAGAACAGTTAGTCACATTTTTAAAAAAAAACGAATATTTAGAGAAAATTGTGCTTCTAAATTTACCTTACAAATTTACCTTACGAATTTACCTTACAAATTTACCTTACGAATTTACCTTACAAATTTACCTTACGAATTTACCTTACAAATTTACCTTACGAATTTACCTTACAAATTTACCTTACAAATTTACCTAACTGTGTTAAGCTACATCTTTTTTTTTTAAAATAAATTTTCTTTATAAAGTGGTGCATGTCGTTAAGGTGCCTGTTTGAGTCCACCTTATAAAGTGGTGTATGTCGTTAAGGTTCCTGTCCACCTTAGAAATTAGTGTATGTCGTTAAGGTTCCTGTCCACCTTATAAAGTGGTGTATGTCGTTAAGGTGCCTGTTTGAGTCCACCGTATAAAGCTGAATGTTTAGTAAATGTTTGGTATATACTCGTAAATTTACACACACAAACATACAATTAGTCAAAGATGTGTTTAACAATTAGTCTTATAAATTAGCGTTTTTAGTGAAAGTTTTCCTTACACCTTAACATTCTAAAGTACCAAGTTTAATCAGAGGTTTGCTTAAAAGTTAACATTACAAGGCGATTGGCTAAACAGGCAGAGCGCTTTCGTCTTGTGGCACAGTTACCGAAAGCCGGAATCGAACATGGTAGCATCACGCTCCAATCTAACCAGCTATAAATGGGTACCTGACAGTGCTATTGTGATGGGGAAGGCAAAAGCAGTGAGGAAGGAAACTGTCCACCCCCACGTCATTAAAACGCTGGACCTTTATATTCAGTGAAATGTCATCTCTCCAGTGTGAAGAAGGACCATTACGGAGTTTTCCACTATGTCCCGCATAGCACTTTATTTTCTCAGCTGTACCAATGTTTTTAGCATAATAATTATAACGAGTAAGTCACCAGTCCAAATATGGCGGGAAATAGTTATGTTATGTTATTTCCGCTGTATGTCCTGATGAAGGTGCTGAATTCTCCTAGTGGTCATTTCATTTATTTCAGCTTTGCTTCAGTAGTACGGAAACACGGAAACAGTGTGGCACGATAGTATATAAGCTTCATCTATGATGGGCAATGAGGTTTCACTGGCTAAATTTATAAATATAATGGTGGAGACACGTGGTCATACTTACCCGAACTGCGTAAAATAAATGGGGAAAATTCCAGAAATGTTGTCACCGAACAACAACAGACGCAGGAATATTTCTACTCACACTATCTATTTTCATTTACCTTACACGGCTTCTCTTTTTTTCCTTACGCCAAAGACCTATCTTAGTTCGGCGACCTGAACAGCCTCACTTCAGTCCTTGTCTATTTATAACCTATATTATTTTGAAAGAAATTAAGTGGTAACTGTTTAAGTTAAAAAGCATGTGCTTTCACGTAGTCTTTCTTAAGGGATCCATCTTCACGTAGTCTTTCTTAAGGGATCCATCTGCATTAGTGGATCCATGATTGATAAAGTTCAAGGTAGTCCGATATGAGACACTGCTTTAGGGGATTGAAGTGTTATAGACTTCACAAAACTCGTCTGATCTGATCAACTGTCATCTTCGCATCAATGAACGGCTGCAATGAATCTATAAAGTCTTCTGTTTCTTGTTTTGCTGGTACATTGACTCGTTTAATCCATCTTTTGACATCCATCTCACTGTATTAGGTCTCATTCTGGGACCCCAAGATGCAACAATAGTGAATGCAGTCAGCGACTCATAGCTGTACTGCTTGCATCAGGACCAGAGAACCATAGCTGGTCAAGACCGCACTCCACCTCCACGTGGTGGTCCTGGAAACAGTCTGCAGCAGTGCAGTCTGGCTGAGCGAGTGCGGATCGCAATGGGAAGGCAAACCCGGTCCCTAAAAAATGCCGTGCTGAAGTCGGATGTGTCGACCGAAAGGTGCAGATATCACAGCTTAGGCGTAAACAGACACAACGCAACCACCGTCCTTTTCAGGGCGAACGAGGAAGAAGAAGAAGAAGGTCTCATTCTTATGAAGTGGGTGTGACCGATTCACATCCTCGCTGAGTTTGCCTTCCCTAACTCAAAGCAGAATCAGGTACTCATGTATAGCTGGGTAGACTAAAGCATGACTCCATTGGGTTACGACGGCGGTAAATTTGCCTGGAGAAGCAAGCTTTCTAACCGCACATCCACTCGATGTCCTGCTCCATAAGGATCAAACATGATGATGATGATGATGATGATGATGGTGATGATGATATAGCATATACGTACGAGTGATTCAACAATGCAGAGGCTTTCGTTAAATTCTCTTGGAGTCCATGTTAAGCCAGCTTCTAATCTCTCATGTTGCCAACGTGGAGTAAATTACTGGACTTCTCGCAGTGGGAGACAATAAAACTCAACCTCTAGACGCAGACATCGGCCAAGGAATTATTACTGGCGTCCTGGCTTGAAGTGTGCCTGGTGTGAAACAAATGCCTGGTGACAAGGACAAGCGTGTCCTGGCGCCAGGACCTGGTGAAATACATCATCGAGGCTGACAGAGTTACTCCGTGAGAGCCGACCTCGGAACATTTTTTAGATAGTTGTGGCCTGGTGGATATAATAAACTTGGGAGTAGAGAGATCTGGGGAGCAGAAAGAAAATTAAGTAAGCTATGACCAGAACGGGTAGGTCATGACATGAACTATAACCACAATAGATAATTCTACACTTTGACTTCACAACATCATTTACGTGCTTCTGCTATGGTGGTTTTTGTAGCAATTAATGTTACATGATGAGGTTGCCAGCCGCATGTACAACCTCATGTACAACCTCATGTACAACCTCATGGTTGTCACCTCGAAGACATACCTGAGAAAGCAGTAGCCTTATTCTTTCTTTGTCTCACCAGATCCCTCCCCTAACCCCTTCCGCCCCCGCCCCCCTCCCCCCCGCCTCCGGGAACAACACGGAACTTGTATAAACTGATCGTTCGTACTGTTAACTCAGGTATGTCGTAAAAAGCTACTAATATTAGGATATTTTGGGGGCTGGCAATGACGATGATGCTAATGATGATGATGATGAAAAACAATGTCTACCATATAATTTCTAAGGAAGCCAAAAGGGCAAAAACAGTCGCCTTCTTATGGGCATTCTTTGATGCTCATATTGTTTCCTGCAGTGTATCTGTTCTATTGTGTACTATCGTAGTTGAGCTTCAGTTTTCATTGTCTGAATTCTGAAGGTTTTTACCTGTCTTAGCCGCATTTAATAGATAAAAGTGCTCTACGGATATCTTGATTGGCAGACATGCCTCCATAATCAGAAGAGACTTGCCCTTCTCTTCCAGGTGCGTCCACCTGCTGGATCATGACGGATTGGCTTCCTTGTTGACTGAGGCAAAAAACTTGAGCAGCAACTGTAGTTAGTTGCTTATCCTTTACAGGACGTGGCAATCAACCCCAGCTTTTATTGGCTGTTTGTGATTTTTCTAGGCAATTTTTTTCATTCAGTAGTTTCAGTTAATTTCTGTGACTCTACAGTAGCAACTGTAGAGTCACAGAAATTAAAGGTGGGGCGGGAAGTTTGTTCGCTCACGTAGGATGAGGTCATATACTTGTCAGGGTCAATTAACTCTGTCAAGTGCTGCTTCTATAGAGTAATGGGAATCAAAGGTGGCAGAATCAAACTAAAATAAGTGGAGGAATTCAAAAACTGTTGCGGTTGATTCGCACTTGTACCAGGATTTCTGAACCTTTTTTTGTGCCAACGACCCCTTTGATTGTTTGGAGAAGAATGCGGAACCCTTCTTTGAACAATAATGTACATTAACGCATAGTTAAAAAGTTTGCATGTTAAATTTTAGATCATGTACGCGGACTTCTAGAATCCATTCATAAATCCAGAAGATGTCCTTGGACCACACGTTAATTAAGAAACATAGACGGGGAGGTCAGGAAGAGGTTAAAATTAACATTCAGCAAGATAGTTAAGGGATTTCATCTTTGTCTTTTCTATTTTCGCTGCTTATGGAGCAAGGAGCTACCATTGCAGCTGGGCGCCAAGGAACCTGAACCACGCATGCGCATACTCTTACAGTGGTGGTTCCTGTAGCAATTCTTCTCACGTGGTGAGGTCGCCAGCCTCGTGCACAACTTCACATTGGTCGCACTGTACGATATGCCTAACGGAGCAGTAGATCTTTCTTTGTCCCATCAGAGACACCAGGAAACTAAATGGGGCCAAGGTGGGCATGTTAACCTCAAAATTAGGCCATAAATTTAGAGTTGGATCTTGAAGAATATTGACAAAGGGGTAACAAACATTGTAAGGAAGCGCAACGCGACAGCATACCAGTTAGCAACACGTGCCTTGCATCAGAAACTTGACCTTATCTCTTCGTCCCAAAAGTTGTTGATAAAAATAAAGAAATGATAAGAATCTTTTGAAACTCAACGATAGGATTATCATAAAAGATGGCGGGGTGTAACATAAACTGTATATTCTATTCCTCCTCCAGGCATACCCCGTTTTCTTAAATTCCCTGTCCCATTTTGTGCTTTGGGTTAGACTACCCGAGTAAACCACAAGTAAACCCGCGGGAAAGAGTGCACTGCTGTATAATCCTAAAAACTATTCGTAAGAGAAGCTTCATTTAAAAGACAGACGGGAAAAACAAAGAACATTAACATGGTCCCAGTAAAATTAACAGCGGGATACAGTGCTACAATCTATATGCGACTATCTTAAAAACTCGACGTGGTGGGGTGAATGATTTGCAGAAGCATCCAATAGGACCGCCAATTTTGTGAAGTGTAGAAGTGGTAGGATAAACAGTATCACTGAGTGTAATTTTTTTTTTTTTTTTTTTGAAGTGAAATATGATAGCCCAGATACAGGGTTCGTAAGTGACCTCGATCTAGAGTTCACCTCACACTTTTAGGATGTAGCCACCCACTCTCTATGATTCTGACAGACACATATGAAGGAACAAATAAATTTCAGCAAAATTGTGACTGGTTGGGTATCAATCTTTTTTTTTTAAATTTACTAAAGGAAATTTATTAAAGGAGTGTGAACTCAAAAAATAATATCTTTCAAGGTATATAAATCAGGTAGATAATGGAAACAGAATTATCTCCTTTTCAAATGTGAAAAACCAGATCAAATCGTAAGTGCATCACGCATGAAATAACAAATTAAATTTACATAGAACATGGGACGAATCACACACACTGAGTCACGCCACTGAACGGAATAATACTCCCACAAGTGAGATTACTACACAAATTGTCACTTTTGTTCCTCCGGCTTTTAGCCTATTGAGTTGGCGGAAAATGCTTTGCTCCTAGGGTGGGAAAATAAATCCAAAGTGTGCGTAATCCTAACACTGCAACAATTGAAAATTTCATGACTCTCTAAAATAGGCTATTTGATCTCCTGGAGGTTCCCCAAAGAAGGTTGAAAGCTTCAGCAAGACTGGCCTTTCGGATCGATCAATGACTGTCAGGTCGAAAGAATTAATTTATTGATAAATTTTTTCTGAGGTAAAACTTATGTTGTTTTTCCCTTCCGAGAGATTTTCCACACCCGAAAATGAAGTTGCTTAGCAAAAACACTTCACTATTAAAATTATGAAAATAATTAACATAGGTATATTTACCGAAGTTTAGTTAGCACTTGGTTGTATGTAACCCACTGCACCTCTAACATAACAATGTGTTTCTCACCTAAACAGAAAACGAGTTTGTGCCCTATAGTAACTTGTAAATGATTAATTCGATTTATCCACTTCACAAAAACAATCTTGGGTTCGCTAGCTGCTAGTCAAGAGCTTATATAGGGAGATTTCTTAATTTGAGCCGATCAGCTTCTCTTTCTTCTAATGCAGATGATCGAATAGACGGCACGTCTAGGCTCGGGGAAACGAAGATTTTCCTTGATGCGACAAGTTTAAAGACTAGGTCCCTGTTTGACAAGGAGATTTTGGAGACACGGTCACTTGCGTCTGGGCGTGCAAAGGTCCCGAAGACCGAGCAACTCAGGAGACATGAAACGGCCCTGGTAGCGCAGGTGTTTGCGTTTTTCCGTCTGCCCGCGGAAAGATATGTCATAAATGACGGCAAAGGATAACTAATTAGATAGCTCTTACCTGAATCAAAAGACATTTGAAGATGCACTGCGATCAGCATTAAAGCATTTTCGTCGCCTCTGTGTAGACGAGCAAAAGAGACATGAGTGAAACGACTTTATGGGCTTCTAAAAGAAGATTGACGCTGACGGGGTCTGGAATTTTAACATAGACGCAAGGCAAAAAGTGGAGGGGAAGAGACAAAAACCAAAAGACAGGGGCGGTTCTAACGATGAGAAAATGTGAGCCTAATCATCACACCTTCATTACGCCGTAAACAAACCAAAAAAAAAAAAATGGCAGTAATACATATTTACCGTTGCATCATGCAAAATACAATACCCAGTGAGGCGTTTAGAAATCAAAAGTGAAATATTATGTGCAGAGAAAGTGGAAAAAAAAACCCAGATTTACTTTTAGTATTGTGTTTAAAAAAAAAAAAAAAAAGACTGTCCACAATCGAATTACAAACTCGTCAGTCGAATTAATCTTAGGCTCAACAATCAGATTAAGTCCGACAATTAGCATTAAGCTTATAATACAAAGTCCGACAATCAACATTGAGCCTTTAATACAAAGTCCGACAATCAACATTAAACCTATAATACAAAGTCCAATAATAAGTCCATTTTCCTTTCCGCTTTTTACGGAGCATTGAGCGACCACTACAGCTGGACTCTTTGGAGGAAGCCTACATCAATCAGTTGCACGCTCTTGCCGCAGTTGTTTCTGTGGCAATTAATTATATGATGATGTTGCCAGGCCCATCAATCAATACCTTTTAGCTCCTCAAGAAGCCAAGACCTTTAATGGGGGTTCCAGAACAAGGACTGCCTTGTAATCTCTCAACAGGTTTCCTCAATGTGAGTCCTACCCATTGTCAGCGTCTTCTTCTCATCTCTTGTTCCGCTGACACTTGTCTGGTTCTTGTCATCTCTAGTTCCGCTGACACTTGTCTGGTTCTTGTCATCTCTTGTTCCGCTGACACGTGTCTGGTTCTTGTCATCTCTTGTTCCGCTGACACTTGTCTGGTTCTTGTCATCACTTGTTCCGCTGACACTTGTCTGGTTCTTGTCATCAGTTCCACATAGGTGATCTTGTCATACCATTTTAATTCTTTTATTCTCTGCAAGTATCCAATTATGAAAGTCTGCGTTTCTTGAAGGCCTTTGCTGCTTGTGAAGCTGAATTGATTGATTGATTGATTGATTGATTAAACCCATTATTCGTTATCTTTAAAAAAAAAGCATTTCATAATTAATTAGCGCCAGAAATAATGTTAATATTTTGAAAATGCAGAAAATATAAAATTACTGTAAATTAATGTTTGAACAAGAAATTAACCTGGAACATTCAAGTCAAATGAAAGTTCTAGACCAGCGGTAGGCAACCCAGTGATTGTGGGGATCTTCTTTTAGAAACAGTGAGCTCTCGAAATATTTATCTTGATAACATCATCACTATTTTCAGGTTTCAGATTATTTGGAATGTGAAATTAGTGCAGCCTATAAATACTTGTAAACGGACAGGAAGATAACGAAAATAAGCGTCTTTTTTTTTTTTAAAGTGCTAGTTTTACACAAGTCGCTACAAATTGTTCAGTAACAAATTGAAATTAATCTAACTTACATTTTTAGTGAGAAGCTTTGGCAATCGCTGTCATCCACAATCTTCTTAATGTTCGATGAATAATTCATCACACTAATCCTTATGTTCTCAAATGTGCTCAGTACAAAGACACGCTCAAGCAGAAACATTCAGTCTACTTCAAAGTTCATACAATGACACTTATCTCATCTGGCCGATCTGCTGCCTGCAATTCCATCAACAGAGTGCTGGAAAATTCAAACTAAATGATATTTTATCGAATGATAACTTCACTTTAAAGAAAAAATCATGCTGTTGTCTCATTCAGTTCACGATTAAAGGGAATTTTAGTCAGATAGGTGGGGGTTCCCATTAGTCCTGGGGATACCGACCTTCTAAATGTCAGCTGGAGAGGGTCTTTTATTGGCAGACACAAATTGGAGACAATAATGATACAGGCAAACGATGTTTCTGTCTCACAAGCTACATATAAAAGGTATAAATATAATTAATGTAACTATGAGTATCTATCAAGATTATTGTAACTATCTTGAGTTTCTATAACGATGATTGCAACTATGAGTGTGTCAGACAGTGTCTGTATGGATGAGTGTCTATGATGATTACCGTAACTATAATTTTCTATGATTATGAGTGTAAAAGTTTCTTTAACGGTGATTGCAACACGGGGACGGACTGATGGTGATCGGAGTCTCCGAACATAAATGGTCCCTGATTACTGATTCCATATGGAGAGGTTAGCGGAGTGTGAACCCCTCTACTGCTGTGGGCCCTCGGGCAGTGCCTGAAATGCCTAACGCTCAGTCTGCTTCTGATTGTAGCGGACCTTTCTACCTTAGTGATTGCAACAACTCCTATGACCTCCTTATATATACAGACATTATCTGTAACAAGGACAGTTTCTGTGACTACGATTTTTAATGTGATCAACAAGAAAATAATATACCTCGTGAAGGATAGAGCGTATAACAGAGAAGTGAATCATAGGGGTGACTTCTGGACAGAAGGAGAGGGTAGCAGAAATACTAGATAAGTGTTAAGATGACATCGCTCAGATAAGTAAAGGGCGTTTCTAGACTGGTTGGTGTGTCCAGTTTGTTTCTAGTGTGGGTACCCTTATTTTGAGCATCCTTCACTGTTTACGTCACGGATTGCTTCCCCTTGCTTTGCAGTAGTGGTCCAACAGTGACCAAAACTAAAGAGTATCTAATATTGGCTTCCAAGGTATCTGCCTGCGCGCAAGATTACTCTTGGCAGAGATGTAGATAGAAGATTAATGACACTTCTACCTTAAGGTAGCGTTCGCAAGATATTTCCAGAAGTCACGAACAATGTTGCATTGGGCTGAACAATTGTTAACGCATTATATCTGGTCCGTCGCCTTTTGTGAAGGATTTAAGCAATGGTTTAGCCCGTTCAAGCCACCAGTTGGTCTAATCTAACGAAATTCCTCTTATAAGTAATAGCTCTGTTTAGAGGTAAATATTTGTCTAGGTATTATATATATATATATATATATATATATATATATATATATATATATATATAATATATATATATATATATATATATATATATATATATATATATATATATATATATATATATATTAAAGAATCTAGCTCATACGTTTGCTTTTATACCTCGAAAAACTCAATCGACTATTTTTTGATGATGCGTAAATGGCAGAGCGGATAGTGTGATTCGCTTGCATGGCTAGGCGGGGTTGTCGCACGGAAGGTCCAGTGTTCAAATCCTGGGTAAGCCACTCATGTCTGTTGTTTTTTCTGTTGTCTGGTGTTCTACTTCTTTATTTCCTGCGAGTGCCTGATAACATACCTTTATATTTGTTTCATATTAATCGACTATGAATGTTTAGTTTTAAAACAACAGGTAACAAATTTAATCATCAATTAGTATTAACAGTTTAAAATAAATGTGGAAAATTTGGTGAAATTTTATATTGGAATCAAATTGTCTCCTCACGGAGATTAAATAGAGGGTTTGATCAATGTCCGTGTTTTGCTGTTGCCTGTGACAAAAAAAACTTAACTCCAGATGAGTCCTGCAGCTGTGGTTCACCGATTATGTGATGACTGAAGCCTTCTCCACAGTCTCTTCCACTGTAAGCGGTTAAGGTGGATGCTTTTCCCTGACAATAGCGGCATGAATACCACAAATCGTCAGATGGCTTGTAACCACGAACTTTAGACAAATAGAAAGAAACAAATGCCTGCTAAGTACATTTGTTCTCCACAAACTAACAGGCCCATTGTCATGCGCTTCACCCACCAATGTTAACCTCTCAGAAAATTTAAATTCCCGAGCACACAGTGTAACTAAGGGAATATGATGAAATTTCACCAATATCCTTCTGGGTGTTAACTAGGAAATTGGGTCTGGAGTGCGTGCATAATATTTTGCCTGAATTATAATAAAAAAAAGTACATAAATCTCAAAAGATAATATGTTACACCTTAGGCACGTGTGATGTAATCATCACTCATTGCTCATCACTACTCCCTTCGGAGTCTGGGGTGGCTCTGCTGTCGGGTTTCCCGCACGACTAGTCAGAAACAATCACCAGCTCTTGCAGTAGTGGTTCGTGCATATACTATTTTCATATGTTGAGGTTGCCAGCCTTGTATATAACCACTTAGCAAGAAACCTGTAGAATTTACATTAGTAAATAAATTGTTTACACTTACCCCAAAATTTTGGGAATACACAATCTCCTTGCACAGATTTAGAATGGACACCTCTGTATTATAAGCTTCGAAATTACTTAGGTCTGGAAATTAGAGTTAATTCCTCTGACGGCGGGTGTTCTGCAAAATCCTGGCCAGGGAAAACTTTTGTTTAATTCCTCAATGGCTTGGTCTAGGAAATTAGAGTTAATTCCTCTGACGGCGGATGTTCTGGGAAATCTCTGGCCTGGGAAAACGTTTGTTTAATTTCTCTATGACCTACTTACTTAGTTAGTTGTTCCTCTTCTACCGTGAGGTGTAGAGGTTTGTAAGAGAGATCGCCATACTATTCTATCGGCTGTCTTCCTCCTGGCTTGGTTCCATTCTAGTCCTCGGTCCTTCAAAGATTGTCTAATGTTCTCCTCCCAGCGGACTTTGGGTCGTCCTGGAGGTCTGGATCCCTGGCTCTTAGTTTCCCATGCTTGCCGTGGTAGCCGATCGTCTCACATTCTGCAGACATGTCCAAACCATCTCAGTTTGGACTGTTCTACTTGAGTCTGCAGGGGTTGGGTTTTGAGGCCTTGACGTATCAACTGATTGCGGACCATGTCTCTACTTGTTACTTCAACCACCTTCCTCAAATACCTCATTTCTAAGGTTTGGATCTGGATTTTGTGGGTTGTAGTCATTGCCCATGGCTCGCATCCATACGTCAAGACTGGGACATAGTGGTATACAGCCATCTTCGTCTTCTTACCAACTTCTCCTTTGCTGAGGAATCCTCGATTTATGGCCTAAAAAAGTCTCCCAGCTGCTGCTCTTTGGGTAGCCAACTGTTCTTTGATGCCTCCCTTCCGGTCTATGACAGCTCCAATGTATTTAAAGTGGTCGACCTGCTCCAGGACCTGTTCTCCCAGCTTGTAGTTGTGGAATTTGTAAGTCCGGTGTCTCATTTTTCTTTCTGACTTTTAGGAGTCGCTGATATGACTTGTGCGCTGCAGTCTCCTTGTGTGATCTGTGTCTGTGTTTTCATCACACTATATTTTCAGTTCTTAGTGCAAATCACAGATTCTGTTTCCGCCGAATGTTCCAATAGAATTCATTTTATATTCCGGCTCTCACTTCAAACCAATCAAATCTTTCTAGCACTGGGTTGGGTGTTTCATTTTAAAATATCCCCTCGCGTGTTTCAAAATATTAAATTTAATATCCACGCGTGACATCTTCAGTGATGTCATATCGTTGCGTAAGACTTCCGGCTGCACTTATCTGCCTCTCACCATATTTTGACCATGTGTTCCTGGCGTAACGTCTACAAATCTTGAGCTTGCAGACAGATTATCTGAGATAATTGCACACAGGGATGGTCTAAGCGGAAACAAATTACACATTACCACCTGTGTTTCGCTAGACGGATCTCGGCCAGATTAGCCACACAATGTGGGGTTCTATTCATAGACCGTGCACAATGCAAGCTTGAATAAACAGGCACAGTCGCTTTGAAAAGATGGTCAGCCTGATAATACGTGATAAAATATTATCGCTGCCCGGGTCAATAAACCTGGCATAACACAAACAGTCGAGACTGAAGTGTTAGAGACTTAACTCTACCGATTCAACGTAGAAAGTAAATAATGGTGCATAAAATATGCCACATAATAATGACAGGGGAGATAAAAATATCACTCGCACGGGAATGTAATGCAATCCTGCCGGAGTGGACTAGAGATCGCACAACCGTATCGTCACAGTCTATGCCTTCTTTCCGAATTTTGCAGGGTTTTTTGGGTTTTTTTTTTTTTTAATATCAGCTTTGCCTCGTTTTCTGGAGCCGCGCCACATTCAACCTAGCACGGTTTAGCGGACTGAAAATGATAGGAGCCCGGGGCAAAAAAAGCTCATTGGCCCCTTTTATTTATTTTTCTTTAAATAAACTTTTGCCTCGTTTTGGGGAGGTGTGCCCCGCTCAACCTAGACACAGGGTCCGTTTTTTATATTAGGGCGCATGTCCAAATATATTAGACCTTGCGGTCCGTTTTTGGCTGCTTCAGTTGATCTTGGTTATCAATTCTACAAGGAGGGGTTAGCAGAGCGTGAACCTCTCTAATGCTATGGGCCTGCAGGCAGTGCATGAAAAGCCCAACGCTCTGTCCACCTCTGTTGGAGTAGTATCCATTTTTTTTTTAAATATATTGCCTCGTTTTGGTGAGGCGCTCACCATTCAACCTAGACACAGGGTCCGTTGGTTATATTGGGTCGCATGTCCAACATAAAAGACCTTACAGTCTGGTTATAAGAGTAGTATCAATTTGTTAAAATGAATCTGTTTATCTTGTGTCTGTTTCGTAAATTAAGCCACGACTGTAGCTGTCAGCTGTCCAACCATAGCAGTTTTAGCTCCGCCCATGAACTGCACCTGTGCCTATAGTCTCAGTAGACCCAAACAGGTTCATGAAGGAAAGTAATAAACCTACTCTGAGGGCAGAACTGAACACGGCAGACAGTGAGCACTAAATGTCAACAAATATTTATGTTCTAGTGTCCTTAAACTGACGTGTAATTGTTTCTTCTATATAAAAATAGCTTCAAATCGTGCTAACTCTGAAACTCCGCAATAACTATTCGTTTGAGTTACCGTTATTGCTTTAGAATGTTAACTACTGTACGTGAGTCGCCTGCGGATCCAGGGACTTTTATCTTTGCATTATTTATGGTGAAGCGGCGTATTTCGAAACGCTTGGAATGAAAAGACAGTTTTAATTTCAGGTTTTCTAAATTGCGTACCTGCCCCCAGTAGTTCCGGGGGTCCCTGAAAAGAAACACACAGACTATGATAGGTCCTCCCTCAAGTATGTCTCGTAGTAAGCGCCGACTAATATGAGGTTTTGTATGGGGCTGGCAACATCATAATGTACAACACGTCGCTGTGGAAACAACTACTGCGCGGTTGCCTGATGCAGGGTACCTGCGCGGTTGCCTGATGCAGTGTTCCTGCAAGGTTGCCTGATGCAGTAGTGGATACATGTATGAGGAAGGTGTAGATGTCGTGTTTAATTTTAGTGATACACATAAACATTTGTAAGAGGCGACCAATATGAGGTTGGGCGACCTCATCATGTAACAAAATTGTTACATAAACCACAGATACAAGAGCAGTGGGGGCTTTGATGCAGGCTTCCTGCAAGGGGTCAGCTCTTGTGGTAGATATTTGTTTTTAGCTGTAGTTGTAGATGTTGTGATTGTTTTTAGTGCTAGGTGTAGATGCTGTGATTGTTGTTAGTGGTAGGTGTAGATGTTGTGATTGTTTTAGTGGTAGGTGTAGAAGTTGTGATTGTTGTTAGTGGTAGGTTTAGATGTTGTGATTGTTTTATAGTGGTAGGTTTAGATGTTGTGTTTGTTTTATAGTTTTAGGTGTAGATGTTGTGATTGTTTTATAGTGGTAGGTGTAGATGTTGTGTTTGTTTTCGTGGTAGGTATAGATATAGTGATTGTTTTATAGTGGTATGTGTAGAAGTTGTGATTGTTTTATAGTTGTATGTGTAGTTGTTGTGATTGTTTTATAGCTGTATGTGTAGTTGTTGTGATTGTTTTATAGTGGTATGTGTAGATGTTGTGATTGTTATTATTGGTAGATGTAGATGTTTTGATTGCTTTTAGTGGTTCAATTCGGTGTCACCGCACTCATAAAGCTGGACTTAGTATAGTGAAGTCTGTAACACTTCAAACCCAACGGCAGTATCTGCTGTGGGACTACCTTTATTGGTGTCGTGTTTAATTCTAGTGACATTGTATTGAACTCCGCTTAGGCCGGTCCCAAGCCCGGCTGAAAAATGAGGAGGGCGGCCTGCATGGAGGACGTAAGGAGGCTTCACCTGTTTGCTTTAAATCATGATTGCGAGAACTACAAGCGAGAAAACCGAACTTATTCTAAAGGCGACGAACTGGAACGGACTACGACTTATGGAACTTGGAACACAAGAAGTATAAATGGGAAAGAAGAAGAGCTGGCGGAAGAGATGAGGAAAGCCAAATTAGAAATCCTGGCTATAACGGAAACAAAGAAAAAAGGACAAGGAGTCATGGATCTCGATGGCAAAACTCTCCTCTACAGTGGTGTACCCACATCTGAAAGAGCTAAAGGGGGCGTTGGTTGCATTGTGGCCAAAAGCCAAAAAGATAGTTTCAAAGGATGGAACTTTGTCTCGGAGCGCATTATGGTTGTAAAACTAAAAGAAGGAGAAACCATAGTCAACCTGGTCATAGTGTATGGGCCAAATGAGGATGAGAGCAGAGGTCAAGGAGGAATTCTTCGAGCTGCTTCAAAGGACAGTGGACGACTGCCTTGATGAAATTATCATGCTCGGAGATTTCAATGCCAGAGTTGGAAATGACCATGTTAGATGGGATGGAGTTATCGGACGATATGGAGAAGATACTCTCAATGACAATGGAAAGCGACTCCTTAGATTCTGCAGTGAGCAGAATCTGATCATTACAAACACAAAGCTCCACCATAAGCGCATACATGCATACACTAGATGTGAACCAACAAAGAATGAGAAGTCAGTGATCGACTATGCCATTGTTAGGAGGAGCTCATTCAAATATGTCCGGGATGCTAGAGTCTGGAGGGGGCCAGAGATTGGAAGTGATCACTACCTGCTTACAATCAAAAGAACAACTGAAAGAGTTGCTCAGCCTAGGAACTGCCCAACATTACGCAAGAAGCTAAGTAAACGATCGGGACAAATGAGCATTAAGACCTACAAGCTGAGAGAGCCAGAAATTAAGACCAGATATCAGGGGCTTATTGCTGCAGCGGTGAGCAACACAGAAGAACAACCTGATGACTTGGAAACCCTCTGGCTTAAATTCAAGGACATCATAAAGACAGCTGCTGCAGAAGCATGTGGTGAAGTCCGGCTTGGGAACAAGAGAAAGAGGACAACTTGGTGGACAGAGGAAGTCAAAGAGAAAATAAGAGAGAAGAAAATGGCATGGAAACAATACTTAGAAGCTAAAAAAACAACAGGACAAATGGAGAAATATAGAGAATATGTGACACTCAGAACAGAAGCAAAGAACAAGGTGCTAGCAGCAAAACAGAAGTCCTGGGAAGAATTTGGAGAAAAGCTAGAAAAAGATGCGCAAGAAAACCAGAAATTGTTCTATAAGACCCTAAAGAACATGAGGAAGGAAAAACAATGCCCTCTCAAATTAAGCATCAGAAATGATAACCACTAGCACAGAAGAGAAAACCAATGATGGTGAAGATGACATAAAGATGGAAGAACTGACGGTAGCACTGGAGAAAATCAAGATGGGCAAAGCAGCAGGGCATAATGGTATAACACCAGAAATGGTTAAGTACATGGGAGCATCAGGCGACCTATTACTCTTAAGGGTCCTACAGGCAGCGTGGTGCAACAAGACCATACCAAAGGATTGGGAGATTGCCATCATAACACCAATTTTCAAAAAGGGTGACAATCGACAATGTGGAAACCATAGAGGCATATCCCTTCTCGGTGTCCCTGGTAAAATCTACTCTAGAATCCTAGAGCAGAGACTCCGACGCATGGCTGAGCCACAATTGGATGAAGTCCAGTGCGGATTCCTAGCAAACCGAAGTACTCAAGACCTAATCTTCACACTCAGACATCTGAGTGAAAAGACCCTTAAGTATAAGAGCGAGATCCATCTTTGTTTCATAGATCTGGAAAAGGAGTTTGACAGCGTCCCCTGGAGCAAACTTTGGCACTGTTTGGCAAGGAAGAACATTCCAGCACCTCTGATTCATGCTATACAGAGCTTCTACAAGTCTTGCAGAAATTATGTGGGGACAGCAAACCATAAGTCAGAAGAGTTCAGGACCACCACTGGTGTAAGACAAGGTGATATCCTGTAACCTTATCTTTTCATACTCCTCATGGACGATGTCATCAAGGCATGTAAGGAGAGAACAAGAAAGTATTCAGTTGGGTACTGGAAGATGAGACAGGTCTGTATTTCAGAGCTGGCATTTGCTGATGATGTTGCCCTGATTGCTAAATCAGAGGCACATCTCCAATCCAAGCTGCAAGTCTGGAAGGAAGAGCTGGAGAAGAGAGGGATGGTCATAAGCAGCTCTAAAACAAAATCCATGGTGATATCACGAGAAGAAAGAAGACATCAGATTAAGCTGGGAGAACAGGTCCAGGAGCAGGTCGACCACTTTAAATACCTCGGAGCTATTATAGACCGAAAGGGAGGCATCAAAGAAGAGTTGGCCACTCGAAAAGCAGCAGCTGGGAGACTTTTTTCAGGCCATAAATCGAGGATTCCTTAGCAAGAGAGAGGTTGGTAAGAAAACGAAGATGGCTTTATACCGCTCCACCTATGTCCCAGTCTTGACATATGGATGCGAGTCATGGGCAATGACTACAACCCACAATAGCCAGATCCAAACCTCAGAAATGAAGTATCTGAGGAAGGTGGTTGAAGTAACAAAAAGAGACATAGTCCGCAACCAGACGATAAGTCAAGGCCTAAAATCCCACCCCTGCAGACCCAAGAAGAATTTTTTTTTTTTTTTAATAAAATTTTGCCTCGTTTTGGCGAGGCGCGCCCCGTTCAACCTAGTCGGTTATATTAGGGCGTTTGTCCAAATATAAAAGACCATTAAGTCTGATACAATCAATTATCCAAGTAGAACAGTCTCAACTAAGATGGTTTGGCCGTGTCTGCAGAATGGGAGAGAAGATCTGCTACCACGACAAGCATGGGAAACAGAGAGTCAGGGATCCAGACCCTTAGGACGACCCATAGTCCGCTGGGAGGACAACATTAGACAATCTTTGAAGGACCGAGGACTAGAATGGAACCAGGCCAGGAGGAAGACAGCCGATAGGATAGTCTGGCGCTCTCTCTTCCAAACCTCTACACCTCACGGTAGAAGGGGAACGACTAAGTAAGTAAGACATTGTATCGATATTTAGTTTTAGTGGCTGAAGTGTACGTATATTTGAATATATATATATATATATATATATATATATATATATATATATATATATATATATATATATATATATATATAGCGAAACCTACAGAGAGACAGACAGACAGACAGACACAAAGAAAATAAAGAAAAGCAGTACACAGCAACAAACACCAAAGAAAGAAGACACTAGAAAACAGAAAAACAACTCATGTAACTTTCTGTTGTCCAGTGCACGTGCATATATCGAGTGTCTTTTTAAAGACGTTTGGATTATTTACATCTTCATTGTTTTTTTTTCCCCAGTAAATATAGATGGCCTTGTTTGTTTTAAAAGAGGTGCCAGTTTAAAAAAAAAAACCCAAAAAAACAGAAAAACACTGATCCAGAATGTGGGGCTTTTGCACACCAGACCTTGGCACTTGAATGAACCAGTGACTTTAATGAAGACCTATAAACATAACATGCTGCAGAGAAATCCTATCGCTAGTGAAGTTTACCGAGCCCTTAAAGATTACAGCACAAGTTTTATGGTGCACCCGGCTTGGAAAACCCAGTTTCTCTTCACGTGACCTAGTCCAGGGAAATGGCTGCGATAAACCTGACACTTTCAATATCGTTTTAAACGTCGCCCTGATTTCTGATATTTGGCAAGCGTTAAGTTAGCTGCTGCATGTGCAAGTCCTTTGACATATGGTCTTCTGAGTCGTTTAGCAAAATACTTTTCGGCGCCCAGCATGAAGAAGTTTTGTTTAAAAGTTGTGATTATTTGCAAATTTCTTCTGTTTGATTAAGCTACCCTTTGTCTCTTTCCATTGCTTTTTGTGTTTCTCATTTTCTTACTATCCACCCCTCTGACATGTTCCTTCGTTCAATCTGTTCGTCTCTTCTGTCTCTCTGTTTTTATTTATGCGTTAAGCGTCCGAATAGCTGAGCGGTTAGAGCTCTTACCTCTCTCGGGAAAGTTACTGGGTTCCGATATCAAAGCCTGGTAGCGTCAAGCTCCAGTCTACCCAGCTGTAAACATGTGCCTGACTCTGTTCTTGAGTTACGGAAGGCAAACGGTAGCGAGGAAGGGAAGGGGTCGCCCCACGTCATAAAAAAAGCTGAACACAGTATGGAGAAGACTCTAACACATCACTTCCATACGGCAGTATCTGCTATAGGACTCTCTGCCCATTGTTAACTGTTCAGCCCTCGTGCAGTTCTCGAGAATCTGTGATCAGACAAGGAGGCGACCAAACTGTAGTTTTCCCCTACATAAACTGCTGCCGCATGGGCTTTGATGCTGTCTTCCTTACGAGACCAGTGGGTTCACGTTCCATAAGTAACGAAAAAAAAAGAGATGATGATGATTAACTCTTCACATCAGAGAAAACCACTTTAGCCAAAAGAAAAGAACATTTGAAAAACAATTTTGCCCAGTCTGTAAAACTATTAGTCGAATCACGGGATTCCATAGAGTATTGGAAAACAACGAATACAACAAATTAACCCAGCTAAGTACCCGTATGTCCTATTATATGTTCCTGTCAGCGAGTGTACCACGCCAGTTGGTCCCTAGTACCTGTTATGTTCCTGTTATGTTCCTGTTATGTTCCTGTTATGTTCCTGTTGTCCAGTGTTCTACTTCTTTCTTTTTCTTTCTCTTTTTGCTATTTATTTTGTCTTTCTTTCTTTCCTTCTTTCTATTGTCTTTCTTTCTTTCTTCCTTGTCTCATTTCTTTCTCTTTTTCTTTCCTTCGAGTCCCTTCCATTTACTTATTTTTGTTAATTATAGGGCTCAGGTTTGCTTACTTAGTCGATCCTGTTTTACCCTGGGGTGTAGAGGTTTACCATAGAGAGCGCCATGCGATCTAAATTGTAAAGTAGGGGAAAGAAAAAGAACGGAAGTTTATATTTCATTAGGACGAATAAATTAGCATTTGAGATTTTTTACATTTCTGCTCTGTATAAGAGACCTACCTACCTGTGAATCGCAAACGACTTTGTAATATGTAAATTATATTGACACAGGGGAAGGCCGTATCCATTGATTTTGTTTAAATCAAGAAATTGATAATGATTTATACAAGATAGAACTAACTTGATATAGTGCGTTGGACGTGATGAAGAAACGTTACAATCTGAAACTAACTTGATATAGTGGGTTGGACGTGATGAAGAAAAGTTAGAGAAAAAAAATCATTATCTTTATTATTTTTATTTTCTTTCTTATGGAGCATACAGCCACCACTCCAGCTGGTCGTCTGCACCAAGCATTCATGTTTTCTTGTAGCGGTGGTTTCTGTAGACATTTGTTTTAAATGATAAGGCTGCCCGTCTCATGCTCAACCTCATATTATTCGTCTGAGGATGCAGTAGTCCTAGGAACTACACAGGGCTTTAGAGAAAAAAAAAAAAGTTCAGAAGGAAAAAATAAGGGAAACAAAAGATTAGGAAGGACACAAAAGTACCTGATAGAGACGTAAGAAATAGTGTAACTGAGTCATCATTGTACATGAATCTCGCTCCCAACACTCTCATTAATGCGCCACCGCTGCCGCAACATTAGCTCACTTCGCACGTGTTTCCGTTACCCAGAATCCAAAAGCGCAGTATTTATTAATTTTTTACTGTTTTATGGCCCATTGCTGTAGGCGGGAATTCTGTCCTTTGATGACCTAGCTCAAGGTCATGTAATAATTAATGCTATGACATTATCTTTCCGAATCTCTGTAGAGTGGGTCTTTGGCAGTGGCGTAACTACCGCCAGGGTGAACGGGCATTGCGCCTAGTGCCCCAGAAAGTAGTAGCGGAAGGCACTCTCTGTTAAATTTTCTTTGTTCATATGTTTGAACCTCATAGCATGTCCCTGTTTCCACATAAATAAATGTTAGGGATAAAGACCACTTGGAAAGATCTTGAGCGAATGGCATGGGTCAGGAAGACCTGACACAAATTTATTGAAAGCATTATGGTCCTTGTGCTGTTCAGGAGTTATGATGATGATGAAGTAAACAGTTACAATTGTTTCTACAGATTTGACGTAAAGTGATTACATTCTGTGAGCCCATTACATAAGCCCACTCAATTTGTGCACAGGGACCCCATTACGTTGTAGTTACGCCACTGTTCTTTGGACGATACTTCTGGTATTTTGACACTTTGTTCAAGTTGCCCCTTAGTTCTTATTAAGACTTAGAGATACACACAGGTGTGTGAGTTGTTTTGTTTTAATTCTCTACAACTCTAACAGATAATGTAAGTCAATGTTTCTCAAAGTGTGGTAAGCTTAACACAAGGGTACGAGAAAAAGAGGTTCAATTTTTTTATTTTACTCCATCATATTTTTCTTTAGCTGTAGAAATCAATTCACTAAAATTAAATATACGAGAAGGGTACGCCGGTAAGACTAAACTCCCTTTAGGGGCATACGAGTATTGTAAGTTTGGGAAACGCTGCCGTAAACAGTGCACTTTTGAATGGACTTCTCCTGAACTTTGACCCGATGGCAACGATCACGCCCACTCCTGCCACACATTCATCAATGTCAATGAATTATTTCACGTGTTGTTCTGGTCTAAATATAAGGACATCGGTCGTCGCGGTATACGCCATGAGCTTCCCTGCATAGATTGCCCAGTTGAATCAAAGACAGCTCCAAGTTACTATCGCGCATTAGCGACTATATTGCATCATTATGTTATCACTAGCAATAACCCGTCAAAATTGACAGGTTTTTAATTATAGTATGTTGTTTCTGTTACATGTATTGCAGACGGTACTATTACTACTATGGTCATTTCACTGCAGGCGACCTTCATTAGATATTTGTAGTGAAAATTATATGGATGTATTAAATATGAAGACATGAAGTAACCTTCCTAAATGACATGTGGAGCAGTGATAATGATCTAATCGACCGGAAATTGACTAAATAACTAACATTTCTTCTTATGATAACATGTCTCGTAATTGTTAGTGCATCTTATAAAATCTTGACTTTCCATAATCAACCTGTTCATGCACACCGTCATTTGCGCACTTTTCTATTTTCGGGAGAGTGCATATAAGAGAAACAATACAATTATTGTCTAACCTTTAACCACAGTTGCACCCCTTAGCTGTGGTTGAAAGTTAATGTACTCCCTCAAAAATAGAAAAATGCGCAAATGACGGTGTGCATGATGTGACCGACCGACGTACTTACGACGGGAATTATGGTATTGGATTACGTTCCAGCTCCCATTGAGGCATAGGTCATCAACAAATAACCTCCAAGCATTCCTGCCAAGTACTATCCGTTATTAATCTTGCTCTATGTGACAGAATGGAGCGGCCCCTATCGATCTTTGTTTCACTCCGGCAGTATCGGTACATTTGTGATACTGATTTTTATTATGTGCTGTCAATTATCGCACTTTTCTTTCTTTCTTTCTTCGTTATTTTTCTGCTAAGTAGCAGATATTTTAGTATTGTCGAATTGCTTGACACTCCCTGTAGGTGATAATAATCACATTTGCTTGACGCTACCCAGATTTGCTGAGATAATTACTCGCAGTCGCAAGGAAGTGGCACAGCTTGGCTAAGATTAGCACATGATCTCGTGTACGCGTCGGAATCTTATGACATAAGCGTTTCCTCTCCTACTTGTTATAACAAGAATACTTTCCGATAAAGTAATGATGGTTACATTTTGAACACGCTGTTGTATGAGTTTACCGACCTGTCTGTAAGTTTGTATACAAGGGCATCAGACATCTTATTACCATATATGGGAGAATTGGTCTCTGCCTTACGTTCAAAATTATCCGATGTCGGAATATTTTGAAATTGCCCCATAATCCGCCTGTTTGAATATGATTGGAGTTTTTTGATAACTCATAACAAACGAAGGCGTGAGAAGGCAGGAAATATAATTCCTTCTTAAAATACTGGACATCTTTTAGTGGAGTATTTATCAGGACTTACAATATAGCCCAGGAAATCTCTAACATTTTAAATAAGGAAACCGGGACTGAGGAAACTGAAGGACAAAACACGAAGTCAGGGAGGGGACTTATTAAATTAATGACACCCCAGACGCGTGTGACAGGCCGATTCACGTCTCTTTTATTCATCTGAGCAAAACGTCTGTGAGCCAGAATTGGCGTAAGTTGTGATTTACATTTCATATTTTATTGCTAACATGTGAACTAGCATATATTACCATGTGAATTTAATATGTGAAACTCGCTTGTGGATGTTAAAGTCATTTGAGGCTGGCAACCTCAGCGTATAGAATGATGATTCATGAACCACCACTGCACGGGCTTGTGATTGCTTTATTGATAGTTTGAAAGCATAAAGTGATGTCAGGTTCCCTATGGAGCAGAGAGGGAAAGATGAAAGAAATGATGTACATTCTAAGTATAACACTTACATTTTCAAAGCAGTGTAAATGTCCCTATAAACATAATCACTTTAAAATTAATGTAAGTTTTCAAGCTTAAACCAGTGTAAATATCTGTGTGAAAATATTCATATTAAGGTAATGGAAGTTTCAAACTTTTCAATCAGTGCAAAACATAAATGAAAACATATTCAATTTATATTGTGAACACTTGTCAATCAGTGGAGATGTATATGTAAACAGACTCTATCTGTGTTATTAACCTTTTCATTTAAATGTCATGTAAAGCTAAAGCTATTCTATTTAAATGTAAAGAAAGTTTTATCCCGGGGGATTAAATTTAATTCTCATCGAGTGTAAAGTCTGAGTAACTGGGATGGGGGTATGGGAAGATAGGAACTCATAACTATGGGGTGGAAAACGCCATACTCAGAAGAGCGTTTCGTTCTATTCTTTTACCATAGTTATTGGTGGTACCAGCAGAAAGTACTATCTCTGGAACAACAAGAGAATCGTGGCCTAAGCGTTAAGACGAAGGACCAACGTGGTAGACTCTCCTGGACGTTTCTGGGAAACGAGCTACCCCCGACTACCTTGATCAAAGACGAGCGGGAGCACAGTGAAAAGAACCAACCCATAAGAAGGAGCAGAACCGTCATTGACAGCTAAGTTCAAATATATGCTGTCACTTGAACTTCTTTTAACACTTAACAATCCTTAAAGACCATGATGATAACTTTTCTTGATCCATAACTATTCAAATTATTTTCAACTGTTACAATTATTAAATTTTGTTATTTGTAATGTTACAAATTTAACTTCGATTTAATCATTTTAAAGTTACTGAATGTTTGTCTCAGTCAACACACTCTAAACAGAGCTATACTATAATAATAGAATTCCACTGAGTAAATCAGGGTTGGGAGCTTAAACGAGCTGAACTTAAGAATTGCTTAAATCTTTTACAAAAGCGTCGGCAGAATTACAGAGTTAACATACTCAGCCAAAGCAGTATTGTTCTCGCTTATTCTGAATATCTTGTGAAGACTCCCTTTGTAATAGAAGTGTCATCACCCTTCTATCTACATCTCTGCCAAGAGTAATCTTGTGCGAAGGTAGATACCTTTGTAGCCCATATTAGATACTCTTGAGTTTTGGCCACTATTGGGCCACTACTGCAAAGCATGGGAGGCAATACCGTCACACTCTATTTCTTTTAACCTGGGGATTCCAGACTGTGGACTGCCTTGTCATGCTATCAACTGGTTTTTCTTAATGTGTGTAATGTTCAGTGGCTGCGTCTTAAAATAAATTATAATAGCTAAATCTGTTGGATGTTTGTTGTTGACTTTGAATTGTATATACTTAGCTTTCGAGAGTGACCAACCTGCAACATAAGAAAACATCAAAAGCAAGGCATTGAATAGCCTACTCTCCAGACGGTCCAATCATTTATTGTTTCACTTTGGTACAATTGATGCATATATCACTCTCTCTCTCTCTCTCTCTCTCTCTCTCTCTCTCACACACACACACACACACACACACACACACAGAAAAAAAACTCAGAGAAATCACACTTTTCTGGACACGTCTGCTACTACGAGATCGTCTAACCAAAGACCCTTGTAACCAAGCATAATTCAACCTTGTCAGCTCACTTACGTCATCCACCAACGACGCAACAACATGTGTGTACTAAGAGCGCTCTGTGGTAAACAAACACCACGGAAAAGAGTAATTGGAGTTTATGCGCACCATCATTCCTTATTTGCTTACCCCACTGCAACTGGTTCCCTTACATAAAGCCCGCACGGTCTATCATACTTTTGTAGCGGTGATTTCTGTAGCAATAATGTAATGAATATTTAAACATTTTTTAACATTATAAACTTTGTAAAAATCTACAAAATAACTCTGAAATTTATATAAATGCACCACTCAGTGATCCAAACATTGTGTAATATGTGACAATTCGAAGTTTCAGACTACTCTATTTCTTACGCTCATCTCGCGGCTGCAACGCTTTGCCGAGAGAAACATTCCATATATGTACTTTCAGTTCAGTGTGTTCAACTGTGAATTATTTTGCTGTCGGCACTTTGTTCATTAAAGAGAATGTTCTTTGAAACAACGTACACATTTAGAGGTTAACGCGGAAAGGTAAGCGATTGTAAAAAGTATTTGCACAGATGCGGTCTAGAATTGTCGTTGTTGTTGTTGTTTTCGTCTACTATGTTGCTGTAATACCCTGTTCAACCAGAAAGTTGGTTATAATTGGGGTATATTGTGTGTTTACTTTCTTCGGTGCTAGCCTGTTGTTAGTCCTGAAAAGGACTGGGCCTAAAAAGGACCACCTATGAAACAAAGCTCTCTTAACCTCTTAGCCAGCCAATCGGACGCAGTAAAACTTTGGTATCCTCTAATCTGTTAGGGGAAACTGAAACGTGGCTCAACGTGGCACTAACTCGTCTACAGCGCCACGACTGGTCACTTAAGTCTTGTGGCAAGTAAATGAGAAGCATAAAGTTATATGTTTAAATTATTTATAGGACCATTTCTATCGATAATTCTTAGTATATTTTTCTTGTTCTTAAATTATCAAAACCTGGTAGCGTTACGTTTGTCTAAACAGCTGTAAATGGGTACATGACACTGCTCTTGAGTTAGGGAGGACAAATACAGCGAGGAAGGGAACTATAATAATGATAATAATAGCCCCTTTAGTCATAACTGGCTGGGAATGCGCCCCTGAGGTGACAACCCTCAGCTGCTTATTTTCCTGGTGTTCCTTTCGACGTTTTCTCCTCTCTTCTGCTTGTTGTGTGAGCTTCTGCTTGTTGTGTGAGCTTCTGCTTGTTGTGTGAGCTTCTGCTTGTTGTGTGAGCATCTTTTCGCCTAATCTGAGGAATTAGTCACACTCAATCTTTACCTTACTTATTGTGTCGAATCCCAACGTAATGCTGCAAGTCTCCAATGCAGGAAGAAAACCAGTCACCTGGTAATAATTACTTGGGCAATAAATTTGAGTGATCACCGAGATCAAACACTCATCTGTTCCGAGTGAGTTAGTGTACGATAGCTCGGATGGTGTTTGTTTTATATTTAAAGACGATTTTGTTAACCCCGTCACACCGCGTGCACATCCATTTTACTGGGCACAGTTTCTTAAAATAATTTGTGTGTAAAACTGCTGACAGTTCATGGGTAAGTAGCAATGAGAAGGGCTGAATTCCTTCACAAGTCAGGGGAAATCAATGTTGACTTTTAACAGCTTCAGTTTTAAGGGAATAAGAGTTATCCTGAATATCCTAATAGTAATACAGAGATAGTCATCATGTACGAGTACAATACACATAAAGTAACTGATATTTTCAAAGATAGGACGAAGGATCAGAAAATAAGGCATACAATACTTGTCATCGGCCACGTGTTACCGAGGGCTGAAAGGGAAGTGAAAGAAAGTAACAATGTAACCTGCCCGGCATGCCAGAGAAGACGACTAAGGAAGGCTGGACATGAGGTCGGTTCCCTCATTCTTTAAAAAAAATATCTAATATAAGTATTTTTAACTCAGATGTCAAGGTTATCTTATTGCATGACTCTGAAACATGAAGAACACCAAGAAATGACAACCAAAAAACTACAGACTTTCATCACTTGGTGCTAGCTTAGAATAAAGTACTGAATTGGTATGATAAGATCACCAATACGTAACCGATGAAAGATCCAAATACCAGTGACACTCGAGATGGAGAAGACTCTGGCGTTGTATAAGACAATGATTGGTAAAAACCTGCATATAAGCCAGTCCTTAATCTTGAATTCCCCAGGGTAAGCGAAATAGAGGCAGACTAAAAACACACGCTGAAGAGAAATGGACATTGACGTGACGGGACCAAGAAGACGTAAAAATATCTTGATCGAACAGCACAGGGAAGTAAGGCGTAGCATGTATTTGTTGAGGCATGTGCTCCTCGGGGAACTAATAGGTGATGACTGTCAGCCATACCAACAAGAGAGCTGCGACTCTACCCATTTATACCCATACTTGGGTTAAACTCTTTCTTGTGAGGACCACTGCCACCGTAAAGTCGACAGAGAGGAATTTGGACGAACGAATAATCCACTACCATTCCCTCCACGTGTTCATGATGTGTGACTGACGACAGTCAGTCTGCAATCGACACCAACTTCGGAGAAGCAGATTGCCACTATGGTGAAATCCGATACCAGGATATAACATTAAATCATTGTTTCCCATCCGGAGTTATCTCCCATAAAGTCCGTAACCTTAAGCAGCAAAGAAGGTACTTAAGCCAGTTTTCAAGGTCGCAAGCAACGTGGCAAAGAAGACGACAACTTAAAAAAAGGAAAGACCACTTAAAGAACTTGGTGAGATAAGAATTGAGTCCGGCAGGGATACCTCTTGTTACCACTCTTCTAGTTACGGACATTTAGCGGTATTTTTCACGGAGTCTACACTCCCTAAATGGCGAGAAGCACTGCTCCTCACAGCTCCAGTGTCATCCAAAATGAAAAAAAACGTAACCAAGTCCGTTGCGCTCCCACACAATTATGTCTTCTTATAAAATTACAACATACGCCTTTCTGTATCACACAAGTTATCATCGCGACCACCGCTTTCTTGACATGTAACGTCTGGATTTTGTTACGACAATACATCAAAGAGAAGTCACGAGAATTTTTGATTACATTTTTGCTTAGTGGTGTGAGGTGGGGAAGGGGGCTGGTGGGGGACGGTTGGAGAGAGAGAGAGAAAGAGAAAACGATGTTTACTTTTGCCGTGTCGGCGATAGGATCAAAGGGGGGGAATGTTTTGTTTACTGTTAACTTTTTAAAATTCACGACCACAGCTAAATTCGACATCATGAGACAAGACAGATATTAACATCCAAACAATAATTCACCTAATTCACGAGCACAGCTACATTCGACAACATGAGACAGATATTAACATCCAAACAAATAATTCACCTAATTCACGAGCACAGCTAGCTGTCGTGAAACATTCTAAATCAAAATATATAAATTAAAAGGTAAATGTAAAGCCTAACACATAAATTCAATAAAAGGAAAGAGAAATGGTAAAAGTACAGTGCTGTCACAATGGCGTACAAAAATCCCCCTTGTTTTCTACTTCGTCTGCAAATTGTAACGTTTCACGTTGATAGTAAAGCCTATAGCAGCATACACGCGTTTCCACAAAACAATAAAACGTGTACTGCATTTCTAAGAAAACCTTGAGATAGGCACTGCGTAATGACCTAAATTAATACTTCCATTAATTTCATTTTATACACTACGTTAGCATAAACGGAAGGACAGATGGAATTAGGATAGAGAGAGTGAGGGCTGAAAGCAGGAACGCATGCAACACTAACACGCGTCTCGCGATAATTAATGCCACCCCCAACGCGAAAGGCATGAAGCACTAACATTTTTTCAGATGGACAGTGATAAAAAACACTACTCATACGAGAGTTAGGTTTAAAAACCTGAAAAATTCTTATTAGGAAATATGACATTATACTGGTTTACGTTTGAAAGCCTGACAGTACCCAGACACCACATCGTATCGAAGTGAACGGGAGGTAGAAGAAAATGCATATTTTGAACGCAGCCCCTTAGCCCCATTAAACTTATATATTTGGGTTCCTTAGGACTTGCTGACAAAGAATATGTTAAGTGTTACGCAAATAGTCTAGGAATTAACAAATTATAGCCAAAAGAAAATAGTGAGGGTGTCAGACAACACCAAATAATAATCGCACAGTGGCATGTTTTGAAACCACTATTTTACGGGAAATGGGCCACCATGTAAAATCCTATTTGATTGGATAGAAGTAAATGTAAGGCTAAACACGATTAGTCGGACTACAAATACTAATTTTGGTTGTTAGGGGAAATATGAGTAGGGGTACTTTTTTTGAAAAGCTGTGTAAACATGGCCCGATTGGTTAGACCCGCCAATATAGTCAATTAGGAGCGTCAGTTCAGTGCCACATTTTAAAATAAACTTACTAAGAAACAGTGCGTTGAGATCCAGATCATATTTTTCTAAATAAAAGTCTGGGACAGAGGCAGATCGGAATTTGTGCCATTATTCATCGCCAGTCAACGTATTTGTGTATTATTTCCATGAATTGTGGTAAGCTTGATATATTTGATATCTTTTTAATGAAAATTGAATGTGAATTGATAATTTATGTCTGTATATGTGTGTGTGGTTCAGTAGCAAACATGAGGCAAGGCCTAGATAGTGCTCCAACCTGAACAGAACGTGTCGGAGAAAAGAAAACTGCATGGAATTGCCAAATAGTACACTGACACCTATCTTATTGACTAGAAGGAAATAATGCTGGAATTGCAGAGGCGTAGTAACCATTAGGGAGGAGTATACTGGTGTAAATTGTTTCAGATGAAGCTAGCAGTTGGCCTACCGCTCTGAACTCAGTGTTTGTTATGTATTGTGTTCAGTGTGGAAATAGATTATAAATTAGATCTGAAGTAGGAGGTACAACCTTCTTGTTTCAGGAACCGTGGTCCTAAGTTATTGAAGCAGCACCTGGTCTGAGTTTTGCTGAATCCAGAGGCTGACAGCATACTCCTTGGTCCAGATAGCGACCAGTGAGGTGTCTCCAGAACACAGGAAGCAATCGAGCAGAGGAGTCTTTTCCTGCCGCCATCACGAAAGATAAGCTTCTGTGGCCAGAGTAGCTCAACATTATGTGCTCCCTCCCCCCCCCCCCCCCCTCAAAAAAAAAATTGACAGTATATTTAACACAGAGGGACAATAAACTGTTGCAAATGACAGGAACTGTGAACTTTTCCCAATACTATTTCCAAGATAATCAAACACTTGAAGTCATGATGACAAACAACAACCTAGCTTGAAAAACAAAACCAGTATTACCTCATATTACTACTTCACAACTTACACACATAGGATAAGAATAATAAAATATGTCAATACAAAGATTATATTTATAAACTGTGTACATACTACTTGTAATTACATTTGATTGTGATTCCTGGTTCACTGATTAGTTGAATCAGGATATCCATTATTGAAAAGAATAATTACATATATATTTGAAACTTTACACTTGACTCATTTAAGATAGTCTTATAGAGTGTTATATGTGTGTGAGTGTCACAGTGTTGTAAAGTGTTGTGGAATAAATTAAATTGTTTATCTGTCTGTTGTTGTTGTGACTTACACTTCATCATTTTCATAACCCTAGACATTTAACGTAGTCATCACAATATTCCAGAATAATTCTGACTGAGGTATAAATGTGGTAGCAAGTAAGGTCATCTGTAATACACCACACTTATTAGATACAGATACCTTCACAGCTGATCTCAGTCAGTACACTAAGTCCCCTATAAATATTTATAACATCCCACTTTACCACATATATTGGCGTCTCGCTCCCGGGATATTGAACTTTCTCCTATTATATATATTGGGAATAAATAAAAATTTAAAAGGTATCCTTGGGTGAAAATAAATAAGGTTGAGCTCTCAGTGCCTGTGGTTGTCCTTGGATAATTATTGATAGATAAAATTGTTTAGTTAAATATTTTATACATTTACCTGTTAGAAAATGGCAGACCTGGCCAAATTTCGATCTGCTGCTGTGCAGACTGCAAAAGAGTTAGGAATGGAGGGACAAGTTATGATTGCTTATGTCACTACTGAATGTGACAAATTTATTGAACGCGAAGAAAGAAGATTAGAAAAAGAGGCTGAAAGAAAGTTAGAGGCTGAAAAAGAAATTAAGAAGTTACAATTAGAGGCTGAGGCTGAGACTAAGAGGCTGCATATTGAGGCTGAGGCTAAGAAATTGGAAGCAGAAGAAAGAAGATTGACTGCAGAAAGAGAAGAGAAGAAATTGGCTGCAGAAAGAGAAGAGAAGAAATTGGCTGCAGAAAGAGAGGAAAGAAGATTGGCTGCAGAGAGGGAAGCAGAAAAGGAGGAGAAGAGATTACAAAGGGAACATGAGTTACGACTAAGGGAGTTTGAGTTTCAAGGCGATGCTCCTGAAAATGGTGCCAGTCCCTTTACCTCCGATGCTACTGCTAGTCAAGGAGCCTCAACCTCAGCTATGAACTTCCATTTAGATCATTTTGTTGAGAAAGACGATGATATTGAGAGCTATCTAAATAGATATGAACTATTAGCTACCACGTATGGGTTAGAAAGAGAAAGGTGGAGCTTAAAGTTATCTCAAGGGCTTCGTGAGGCAGCTTATGATGTTTTTGCCAAAATGAGCAGAGGTGATCAAGAAAATTATGACATGCTAAAGCCGGCTCTTTTGTTAAGATATGAAAAGAACGCAGAATTTTATAGGAAAAAATTTAGGAATGCTAAACTACTGTCAGGTGAAACCTATCACCAGTTCTCTGCACGGTTAGAGACATACTTGGAGAAATGGACTTCTCTGGGGAAAACCCAAGATCTTAAGGAAATGATCCTTATAGAACAATTAAGAGAGTCCATGGCTCCAGACCTGAGAAAGTTTCTCATGGAACAAGGTGCAGAGAGACTGGGTGAGCTACTAAATGTTGCAGAAAGGTATCAAGCGGCTCAAGCAGAGGTATCAGGTAATAAAGAGAATCAGGTAGATAATTTTAAGGCACCACAGAACTTTAATAAATTTGATCCTAGAGATCAAAACAAAGGTAAGCACCAGTTTGATAGGCCACGGTATGACAATAAAAATAAAACCCCATAATTCGATGAAAGGAAATATGATGAAAGAAAATCTTTCAACCAAGGAAAGAGATGGTGTAAAAATTGTAAGATGAACAATCATGACACTGACCATTGTAGAAGGAAACCTCCTCATTGTGCTGCTATGACATCTGGAAAAAAGGGAAAAAAGGTCAAACCTGCGGAACTACAGGAACCATACCACCCCCCAGTGTGTGAAGATGTAATCTGTAATGGTGTCACCATAAGGTGTTTATATGATACCGGTTTAGATTATGATTCCGTTGTGAGTTCTCACCTGGTGCAGGCAGATCAATACACCACAGAAACAGTGGAGATTCAAACTGCAACCAAGGATGTAGCTACCATGACACTTCCCGTCGCCCGGATAAAGGTGAAAACGCGATATGTGGAAGGAATCATAAAAGCAGCAGTGATAAATGAGCCAATCTACCCTCTGATATTGGGGTGTAGATATGTCTTCTTGGGGAATCCCAAGAGACCTGTGATATTGGCAACAGTGCAGACCAGATCACAGTCTAAAAAGGAGGAGGATAATCCAATAAATACTCATCCAGATGAGATGAGGAAGGCACAGGCGGAGGACAAAACACTCAAGCCGTGTTTCAAGAAGTTGCCCAAATCTCATACACCTCCAGGCAAGGGAGAATTTTATATGAAGAACAAACTGATTTATAGGAAGGCTGGATCTGAATCCAATGGTCACGGACAGCTGGTCCTTCCCACTTCATATAGGACTAAAGTGTTGGAACTGGGCATGCGAATCCCTTCAGTGGTCATATGGGGATCAGCGCAACAGGACAGCGTATAGCTTGTCACTATTTCTGGCCAGGGATAACTGAAGATATCAAACGATATGTAAAATCCTGTCCAGAGTGCCAACGAGTAGCACCTAAGCATTGGACTGCACCAGCAACTCTGGGGGAAATGCCCATAGTGGGAACACCCTTTGAGAGAGTTGCCGTGGATCTTGTGGGACCTCTCACTCGAACTAAGAGGAGGAACAGCTACATTCTGACTCTGGTGGACACTTGTTCTATGTGGGGAGAGGCGGTAGCCCTGTCATCGATTGATTCTAAGCATGTGGCAGAGGCATTACTCACAATTTTCACAAGGTTAGGCTTTCCCAATCAAATCTTGACTGATAATGGCTCTCAGTTCAAGGGGAAACTAACAGAAGAAGTTTTCAGGATCTTCCAGGCCAAACACTTCCATTGTAGTGTGTACCACCCCCAAGGGAACGGCCAAGTGGAAAGATTTAATGGCACGTTGATGTCAATCCTGAGAAAGTTGGCACACGAAAAACCAGATACGTGGGACCAGTACCTTCACGCCGCCCTCTTTGCTTATCGGGAGGTACCCCATAGTTCAACCGGAATGGCCCCGGCAACATTATTATTTGGAAGGCCAATAAAAGGTCCACTTGAAGCGCTGTTAAGAACGTGGACTGATGAGAAGGCAGAGGAAAATATTACATCCTCATACCAATATGTGAATGAGCTGACCACTCGTTTAAAAACTGGCTGGAAACTTGCCAATGAAAATTTGAGACAAGCCAGGAAGAAACATGCTGCCTATTTCAACAGGAAGGCTAAAGACAGAGATTTGGCTGTGGGAGAGAAGGTACTGCTTCTTCTACCCGGTAGTCAGAATAAGTTACAAATTGGATGGCAAGGTCCATATACAGTTCTAGAGAAGGTGTCTAGAACCAATTATAAGATAGATAAGAAGGGGAAAGAAAAAATCTATCACGTGAATCTCCTGAAGAAATATTTGGAAAGAGAAAATCAGGAAGAGACACACTTGTTGACCTTGTCCATTGCAATGGAGATGAAAAAGGAACCAGATTTCATCATTTGAATATCCATTACACTCCTGTGAGACAGCGGCACAGGTGAAAATCAGTACACATTTAACGAAAAATCAGAAGGAGAGAGTGCAACAGGTTCTAGATAATCATACAGAGGTGTTAACGGACCGACCGGGGCATACAAACTTATTGGAATATGATATGAAACTGATAGACCCCACACCTGTCTGTATGAAACCCTATTCGATTCCTTTTGCTAAGGAGAAAGCTTTGAAGGAAGAGATAGACTATTTGTTGAAGGAAGGAATTATTTCACACAGTGAATCTTCGTATAGTTCCAGTGTTGTGCTCTTAAGGAAACCCTCTGGAGAACATAGACTCTGTATAGATTACTGGAGACTGAATGCTATTACAGAAGGACAGGTGGATCCATTGCCGGATACAAATCAGTTGTTTGCCAGGCTAAATAAAGCTAAATATTTCTCAAAAGTGGATCTGAGTAAAGGATACTATCAGATTCCGGTAAAGCCTGAGGTTAGACCATACCTAGCGTTTAGTACCTCAGAGGGACACTATGAGTTTAACAGATTGCCCTTTGGATTGAAGAATGCGCCTAGTGTCTTCTCTAGAATGATGAGAAAATTATTGGACCCTCTGAATAATCCATGCATCACAAATTTCATGGATGATATCCTTATAGCAACAGAAACATTTGAGGAACACATTGACTCTCTGAACATGCTGTTTAATCGACTTAGAGAAGCGAATTTAACAGCCCGACCAACCAAATGTTGCGTTGGATGTAAAGAATTAGAATTTTTGGGACACACAATCCATCAGGGAAACATGACCCCTGACCCCAAGAATTTAGAGAAACTAAAGAAAGCCCCGAGACCACAAACCAAGAAAGACGTGAGATCCTTTGTCTCATTATGTGGTTTCTACCAAAAGTATATCAAAAACTTTAATTCCATATGTGCACCGTTAACTGATTTGACACGTAAAGGAAATCCAGATCGAATTACATGGACACCACAATGTGAATTGGCTTACCAGGAATTGAAGGAAAAGCTCACAAGCAAACCTATTTTGAAATTACCTGACTTAAGTCAAGAATTCATTGTAAGAACGGATGCCAGTAATATCGGGCTAGGTGCGACACTGCTACAGAAATCAGATGCATTGGATGGGGAATTAAGCCCAGTGGCATATGCTAGCAGAAAGTTGAGTAAAGCTGAAACCAACTACTCAACTAGCGAAAAAGAATGTCTTGCAGTAATATGGGCGATAAAGAAATTCAATATTTATCTGTATGGGAAGGCATTTAAGTTGCAGACGGATCACAAACCCTTGTCGTTTCTAGCGCAGGCTAGACATGAAAATTCTAGGTTACTCCGATGGTCATTACTGATGCAGCCATTTGAGTTTAGCATAGAGTATATATCTGGAAAAACAAATCTGGGAGCGGATTTTTTAAGCCGACATCCGTGTGATGAGAATCACCGTAAGCCTAGAAATAATAATAAATTTCTCTATGTGTATATAGAATTATAGACTGACATATAACGTCTGTTTTAAGAGGGGAGAATTTTGTCGTGAAACATTCTAAATCCACATATATAAATTAAAAGGTAAATGTAAAGCCTAACACATAAATTCAATAAAAGGAAAGAGAAATGGTAAAAGTACAGTGCTGTCACAATGGCGTACAAAAATCCCCCTTGTTTTCTACTTCGTCTGCAAATTGTAACGTTTCACGTTGATAGTAAAGCCTATAGCAGCATACACGCGTTTCCACAAAACAATAAAACGTGTACTGCATTTCTAAGAAAACCTTGAGATAGGCACTGCGTAATGACCTAAATTAATACTTCCATTAATTTCATTTTATACACTACGTTAACATAAACGGAAGGACAGATGGAATTAGGATAGAGAGAGTGAGGGCTGAAAGCAGGAACGCATGCAACACTAACACGCGTCTCGCGATAATTAATGCCACCCCCAACGCGAAAGGCATGAAGCACTAACTTTTTTTCAGATGGACAGTGATAAAAAACACTACTCATACGAGAGTTAGGTTTAAAAACCTGAAAAATTCTTATTAGGAAATATGACATTATACTGGTTTACGTTTGAAAGCCTGACAGTACCCAGACACCACATCGTATCGAAGTGAACGGGAGGTAGAAGAAAATGCATATTTTGAACGCAGCCCCTTAGCCCCATTAAACTTATATATTTGGGTTCCTTAGGACTTGCTGACAAAGAATATGTTAAGTGTTACGCAAATAGTCTAGGAATTAACAAATTATAGCCAAAAGAAAATAGTGAGGGTGTCAGACAACACCAAATAATAATCGCACAGTGGCATGTTTTGAAACCACTATTTTACGGGAAATGGGCCACCATGTAAAATCCTATTTGATTGGATAGAAGTAAATGTAAGGCTAAACACGATTGGTCGGACTACAAATACTAATTTTGGTTGTTAGGGGAAATATGAGTAGGGGTACTTTTTTTGAAAAGCTGTGTAAACATGGCCCGATTGGTTAGACCCGCCAATATAGTCAATTAGGAGCGTCAGTTCAGTGCCACATTTTAAAATAAACTTACTAAGAAACAGTGCGTTGAGATCCAGATCATATTTTTCTAAATAAAAGTCTGGGACAGAGGCAGATCGGAATTTGTGCCATTATTCATCGCCAGTCAACGTATTTGTGTATTATTTCCATGAATTGTGGTAAGCTTGATATATTTGATATCTTTTTAATGAAAATTGAATGTGAATTGATAATTTATGTCTGTATATGTGTGTGGTTCAGTAGCAAACATGAGGCAAGGCCTAGATAGTGCTCCAACCTGAACAGAACGTGTCGGAGAAAAGAAAACTGCATGGAGTTGCCAAATAGTACACTGACACCTATCTTATTGACTAGAAGGAAATAATGCTGGAATTGCAGAGGCGTAGTAACCATTAGGGAGGAGTATACTGGTGTAAATTGTTTCAGATGAAGCTAGCAGTTGGCCTACCGCTCTGAACTCAGTGTTTGTTATGTATTGTGTTCAGTGTGGAAATAGATTATAAATTAGATCTGAAGTAGGAGGTACAACCTTCTTGTTTCAGGAACCGTGGTCCTAAGTTATTGAAGCAGCACCTGGTCTGAGTTTTGCTGAATCCAGAGGCTGACAGCATACTCCTTGGTCCAGATAGCGACCAGTGAGGTGTCTCCAGAACACAGGAAGCAATCGAGCAGAGGAGTCTTTTCCTGCCGCCATCACGAAAGATAAGCTTCTGTGGCCAGAGTAGCTCAACATTATGTGCCCCCCCCCCCCCCCCAAAAAAAAAAATTGACAGTATATTTAACACAGAGGGACAATAAACTGTTGCAAATGACAGGAACTGTGAACTTTTCCCAATACTATTTCCAAGATAATCAAACACTTGAAGTCATGATGACAAACAACAACCTAGCTTGAAAAACAAAACCAGTATTACCTCATATTACTACTTCACAACTTACACACATGGGATAAGAATAATAAAATATGTCAATACAAAGATTATATTTATAAACTGTGTACATACTACTTGTAATTACATTTGATTGTGATTCCTGGTTCACTGTGTAGTTGAATCAGGATATCCATTATTGAAAAGAATCATTACATATATTTGAAACTTTACACTTGACTCATTTAAGATAGTCTTATAGAGTGTTATATGTGTGTGAGTGTCACAGTGTTGTAAAGTGTTGTGGAATAAATTAAATTGTTTATCTGTCTGTTGTTGTTGTGACTTACACTTCATCATTTTCATAACCCTAGACATTTAACGTAGTCATCACAATATTCCAGAATAATTCTGACTGAGGTATAAATGTGGTAGCAAGTAAGGTCATCTGTAATACACCACACTTATTAGATACAGATACCTTCACAGCTGATCTCAGTCAGTACACTAAGTCCCCTATAAATATTTATAACATCCCACTTTACCACACTAGCTACATTCGACAACATGAGACAAGACATATATGAACATTCAAACAAATAATTCACCTAATTTACGAGCATGGCTACTTTCCACTACATGAGACAGATAGTAACATCCAAACAAATGAATCACAAATAAAAAATTAGAATCGTCAAGTCTTTTATATATTCTTCATTATTGTATGGTGCAGAAACATGGACAACAAACAAACAACTGGATGAACGAATTGAGGCCTTTGAGATTAGGAGATATAGAAGAATGGGGCGCATGTTATGGCAAGAGAAGAAAATAAATTAATCAATCAATCAATACCCTTTAAGTCACCAAGGAGCATAGGCCTTCACCAAACACATGCCGTCCTCCTGTCACGTGCCATCAGCTGAAGTTCTTTCCAAAAATGACGCAACACCTTGCTGAGAACAACAATGGAAGGAAAAAAGACAAACGTGCAAGGGTAAGACAGCGTTATAAGTAGGAGGATAAACATCAAGAGATGGACAGGAAAGAGTCTATAAGAGTGTACCATCAAGACTGTCACAAAATGGTTTGCGCGCTCTAATGTCCACTCCGGCAGTTTTGCATTACCTTTACTGTGCGGGCGAAATTTTGATATTTCTCTCTCTCCCCTGCCCTAACATTGCCCATTTCTGTCAAAACAGAAAACTCATCCGACGATCAATGTTTACATAACTTTCACACTTCAATTCACGGCCCATCCCTGAGGGATTAATTAAGTCAAAAAAACTCGACGATCCCACATTGACTCCAGGTGAAAGGCTATCGTCGATGTTTGTACAAGACTGGAGTCATTCCTTTCAATTCGTCAGAACCTCGCAATATTGGAGGTACGGATAAACCACGTATGTGTCCAGAAAGACGGTCGAATTTCGCCGAGTTATAGTCTGATAACGACTTCTGAATTACGTGGGATAAGCACGTCAGATAATCCCCAATCTGGGAAGACATTTTGAAGTGTGATAGATCTAACTTTACCAAATAATAAAATCGGATGTTTACAGTCCAATTTTAGAAAGTACTGGGTTGACAAAGCATGTAAGTACAGTATAGTTAAAGATAAACTGATCCAGTGTACATTTTATAGTTTATTAATACAACCAATCAATACCACAGCAAACAAAATCAAGTACGAGCTCGCACAACCTGGGAAAAAAAGAACAATTTAAGTGAAAGACACAATATATATATAAAATTTCCACACTCTCTTTCACACCTGCATGAAACCAACTAATGATAAAGAAATATACTTGGTCGGGGTCTCTAAGTAAGAGCCACCACTCCTGACTACACTATAGTTACTAACTAAAACACTATAACTGAAGCTATAACTAAATAACTACTGTCTCAAAAAAAGCGCTCTAGGCTGTCCTGCACAATTAACTAATACACAACAAGCACTGCTACACTAATTGACTTTTCAGTGCTAACTCAGAGGCTGTCCTCTAAGTATTTCTGTATGACCCTACTGGTCCTCTATAACTCCTTCCTTTCTCCTCTGTCTCGGTTCAGTGCCTCTCTGACGCTACCGTCTTTGTCTTAGGCTCTGATGAGTTGCTTCTCCGCCACATCCCCCTTCTCGTTAGCATTTGGAAAGGTATGTTTTCCCTCTCTCCTTTCCCGACTACTGATGATGAGGGCTTGTTAATAAGATAGCGAGGTAATTGCCTAATGATGTAGATGTTTTCACTGCTGATGACAATTCTTCAACCTGCTGAGTTAATCCGGTTCGGGTTTAAGCCCACTGCATTATTATGGCAGTGTGTAACAACACCAGGTCCGTCGCCTGTTTCGATTGTGTTGGCCTTTGCGAGCTAAGAGCTCCTGATTTTGAGACCAGTTCCCGCTGAGGTATGTGACCTCGCTGCAAGAGAACTTCCCCTTTCCTTCAGCGTTGCCGACTTAACTGGGCGCCGGTACAGTTGCGAACCCAGGTTTCTACGATGTCTCTCTGAGAAGGCAAGTCCATGCTAGACTTAGGTCTATCTATAACCTCCACCACCCAGCCTTGACGCTGTAGAACAAAAATAAACAACATCTATACAACAATTCAAAATCTTCTAATGTATAACACACTACCACCTAACTCCATCTACACCCTGGTGTTCCCTAAATTAATAAATCTCCCCTACACACAAGCTACGAACAAGAAATAAACTGCCCAAGAGTCGGACTAATTTACAGTTCCCTCCTATCTCTCTCCCGCACCAGTTAACTCGCTGTCTGTTACGTTACCCAGACTCGGGCTGACCTGAATCTTTTGTGTGCTTATTTTGCTGAAAGGCGTCACAACATCCCTTCACTGCAAGCTAAAAATCCCGGTACTGAATAATTTCCCAGCCCTAACTTCTTAAAGACTGACCCGGGAATGTTATCAGTTAAACACAATTATTAAACTCACTTTTACTACACCATCTCTGAAATATTAAATCCACTTCACCACTGTCTCCTGACTACAAGACCAATTAACACAACAAATTAATACCCAACCATACCCGCGTATATACACTACAAATTATTCTCAAAAATCCTCTACACACTCATAGATACTGCTAACTTATACATAGAAAAATTATAGACCCAACTTACACTACCCTCTATAGTTTTGTATAAGTCAGCAATTGATGGCACTCCTGACTAATAAAAATTAAATTAAATCCCAGAAGAAAGCTTACTCTAACGTGCTAAGCTCTTATTAAAAAAACATTTTTACACCGCTAATTAAGTTATGAGCATACCCGATAATACCGAATATCTCGAACTGAGCAGACGATATAGTGACGCTTCTTCACGGCAGAATTCTTGGGACAACATGTGTATAGCTGTGTATAATCATTTGTTAAATGGATGTAAACTTTATACGTTGCTTCCAGCATAAGCCATTTTCCGCTGTTCAGTCACACATTTTCATTAGATTAACTGAAACAATGGTGATTTTTCATCACATTCCTGAGTTAATAAATATACGCCGAGCAGGAGTAAAAAATCAGAGAAAAGGAATCTGTTCACAGACAGCGGGGGATAAGCGCCTGATTAATATCAGTGTATCGAGAGATTTTTATGAGGGTAGTAGTCAGTAGTAGTACTGAAAGAACAGAAGAAGAATTCTGTCTGACACGAATATAGTCCCAGTGTCAGAGAAGAGCACTGGTATCACAGGATAGTCACGACTGTGAAGGTCTCTGCTTCAGATAGTATTCAGATTAAAGTCAGAGCCTAAGATATCACCTTCGGTATGTAACTAACCTATGATAATTCAACAAATTCAGTAAAACTCAAAAATGCAACATTAAAAATGTGACAAGTCAGAGAATTATAATTATTGAATCATTTATTATTTACATCTATCTGTTTGTTCTTTCTTGTGCAATGTATGGATGATGAAATGATGAAAAAGTGAATGAATAAAATTTAATTACAAATTTACTTCACTCATTAATTAATTAAGAAGTCCTTTCTGGAATCTTCTAAAATAGTATAAATGTTCATTCAAATGTTCCTTTATTACTGAAGTTATATCTTGTCTATTCTAGAAGTGCAGAACTGTTTTTCTCATCCCTACACACTAGTCACTTTGATTTGACTCCTCGCAGTAGTTGATGGAATTTTCAACATATATTACTTAACATGTAAATGATGTGGCTGTCCTCTAGGAGTATACACAGCAGTGTCACTTGAAAGTCTTGTAGTAGACCACCAAACGCTGATGGGGTCTAAGGCGTGAATCTACATGACAATGTTTGATACTAGCCGCCATTAAAAACGCATCGAAATCGTGACATGTTTTCACTGTTGAAATGTTTATGCAAGTGAGCGATTTTCAAACCCCGAAAGTGTGCAAGTGATGAAGTTCATGTATTCCCACTTTACTGTCGATGTGATGTTTACTTCAAATTTTGCGTGCTTCACGTGCAAAACAAGGTTTTTGATAAATTCTGGCTTTATTAAAAGTCGAATCACATTGAAATTTGGCACACGCATTAGTCAAGTTTCAGCGAGTAAAACGCCATTATCTGTTTTCATCGAAAGAAAGTCTGTTAATGCTTTTGTCATGCCACGACTGTAGTCACAAGAGCGATGGCAAGTTGTTGGTATGCTCAGCAGTGGAATGGCGACCAGAGAAGTTGCCAGACATTTCAATTGTGACCAGTCCACTATAGTAAGGCTGAACCAGCGATTTCGGGCGACAGGTACCACCAATGACCATCCCAGGTTTGGTCAACCTCGTGTAACAACACTAGCTCAAGATCGCCAAATTCTATTGTTACATCTGCAAAATCGCTTCCAAACAGCAACTCAGACAGCAGCTCATACACCTGGCACTCGGAGACTTGTCAGCGCAAACACTGTGAGACGGAGACTTCGCGCCGCTGGCTTGCAAAACAGACGTCCCAACATCGGTCCTATCCTTACTAGACGTCACCGGACTAACAGACTGGCTTGGGCCCTACAAAATATTCATCGTCCAAGGGCGGGATGGAGATCAACAATGTTCTCCGATGAAAGCCGGTTTAATGTATCCTTTGCTGATAGGAGAAATCGCGTCTGGCGTCGTCCTGGAGAAAGATATGCCGATGCGTGTGTAGTCCAGCATGACAGATATGGAGGAGGAAGCGTACATGTGTGGGGTGGATTCTCTCATGACCACCGTACTCCCCTTCATGTTTTCAGAGTTAACGTTACCGCTGACGTCTACGTTAATCAAGTACTGCGACCTATCGTAGTGTCTTTCTTCCAGAATCACCCAGATTTGGGAATCTTTCAGCATGATAATGCTAGGCCTCACACAGCTAACGTTACCAAGAATTTCTTAGCCCAGCAACCTTTTCTTGTACTGGATTGGCCTGCAAACTCTCCTGACATGAATCTGATTGAACACGCATGGGATGAACTGAACAGAAGGGTCCGCCAGTATGACATCAACAATGTGAATGATCTCGAGCGAGCACTCATTACAGAATGGAACGCCATACCCCAAACATTTTTCGAGACACTCTGCAATAGCATGAGACGCCGATGCCAAGCCTGTATTGATGCTGTAGGGGGTCATACACGGTATTAATGATGGCTGTGACTGAATGACAGTGAGTGCGACTTTTGTTTTTACACCTAGGTTTGACAACTGCTTAGGAGCCGGTTCTAAATTGTCTCGTGTTTAATAATACAAAACATTTGGGTTAGTAAATGGATCAGAAATGTAAAATCAGTGGTTTCATGTATTTTAAATTTAGCACAACGAGTTGTGGTTCATAAACTAATGCGATGCGTTTTTAATGGCGGCTAGAATAGTTTATATTTATTTACATTTGTTCCAAAAGCGATTGATCATTAAATTTTGTATATGTTGATTTTGATAAATCCATAGTCGAGATAATGATTACAGAGCGTAAAGCACATGTGTGAGTCCTGATTTTAATATTTATAGTTATAGCTATACTTGAAGAGCCACTAACAATAATAATAATAACAAAAGTAACAATAATAACAATAATAATAGTCAGAGGAATCGCGCTGGATTAAACCAGTTGGGGACTTAACGGACTAACTAATTATAAGATAACCCAACCCTTCACAAAAGTTGACTGCATATACTAGAGTTAACATTGCTAAGAAATATTCAGCATTGTTCTCGCTTTTCTGAATATCTTGTGAACACCATTGAGGTAGAAGCATCATTATCCTTCTACCTACAACTCTGCGAAGAGTAATCTTGTGCGAAGGTAGACACCTTTGAAGACCCAAATTAGTTATTTTGAAGTTGTGCCACTGTTGGACCACTACTGCAGAGCTAAGGGGAGGCAATCCATGACAAAGACAAGAGACATAGAACTTTAGATATCTACTGCAGGTGACTTTTGATGCCAGTTACAAGATCAAATTTAATTCACTGCCCGCCCTCTGTATCTCCTGGTGTCTCTGAGGAGATGGTTAAAGAATAGGCCTATTGTTCCCGCATGCATCTCGTAAGTCGCAACTAATACGAGATTGTGCATAGGACGGCACCCTCATTGTGTAAAACAAATGACTAGACAATCCACTGCTGCAAGAGTATATGAATAATTTAGTGCAGGCTTCCTGCAAGTGCACCAACGGCAATGGTGAATGCATGCTTCGTGGGGAGCGAACAGGAAAGTAATGGAGGAGAATATTTTAATTCATGTGTACTAATTTTGATGCTGTCGCTGATGCAGATGAATTTGAGGTACCTTGAGATGTGCAGTATTCTGTTACGGCTTTCATCACGTTTTTTTGTGTTGGTTTTTTTTCCCTTAATAATGGCGGCGTATTTGAAGACCGCGTTTATTGTTTAACAGTGTCATATCTTAACGACATCAGCAAACAGAAATGGAATTCGGGGTGGGCTCTCACAAAACAGCTTGACGATCTAGATTTTGCCGGTGACCTTGCTGTTCTGTCCCATAACCGCAACGAGATGCAAAACAAAATGAAAATACTTGATGAGAGGTCACAGTAAATGGGTCTGGCGATACACAGGACAAAACAAAATGAAAATACTTGATGAGAGGTCACAGCAAGTGAGTCTGGTGATACACAGGACAAGACAAACTTTATGAGAATACATACAGCAAATGATAGCAACAGTGCACTCGGAGAGATATTTCTGCAAGATATGAAATATTTCATATGGCATATATCAAAATTGCACTTGCAACCGGTTAAAATAATACGCAAACCGTTCAAGAACTTGCGTTATAAACATGTGATAGGAATTTCAGAAAGGAAACTGTTGACTATTCACAAGCGTCCTAAATTGGATAAGATTGTTACAGGTGACGAAACCTGGGCACATCATTTTGAACCTGCGACAAAAAGACAGTCAATGGAGTGGCATCATCCGCAATCACCAAGAAGAAAGAAATTCAAGACAATTCCTTCAGCTGGAAAGGTCATGATCACTGTCTTTTGGGACACTGAAGGTGTGATTCTTGTGGACGTTATGCCAAGAGGAGAGACAATCAATTCGCAAGCTTACATTAAGACATTGAAAAAACTCAATCAACGTTTTCGCAGAGTTCGGCCGCACAAGAATCCAGCATACCTGCTTCTCCTTCACGACAATGCGCGTCCTCACACAAGTCTGGCAACACGGGAAGCAATCACCAAATTGAGTTGGACTGAACTACCCCATCCACCCTATAGTCCCGATTTGGCACCCTCTGATTTTCATCTATTTGATCCACTTAAAGATGCATTCCGTGGGACAAGGTTTGAAGATGATGAAGGAGTGATTCATGCAGCGAAGAAATGGCTACATGATCAAGACAAAATCTGGTACTGGCTAGGAATACATGCACTTCTTTCGCGCTGGCATAAAGCCGTACAAGTTGATGGGGATTATGTTGAATAATACCGATGTTTACACGACATATCCATGAATAATGTCTACAAATTTCATGCTTTTTGAATAAACAGCTCCTGAGAAAAACGATGTGGTGCATTACTTTCTGAACGCCCCTCGTATATATACAGCAAACTAAGAACACAAACATGAATAGGAGCTTTCATTGCATTTGAAAATATATGGAAATGAAGTCAAACACAAAAATCAGAACCTTCAACTCACATGTTGAAGCAAGGATTTCTGTTTTACTGGTAGCAATTTTTTTCTTTCCTTCTGTATAGGGTACAATATATTCTCTGTATTTATCTGTTTTTTCTGCTTTGTTTTTAGCTTCTAAGTATTGTTTCCATACCTTTTTCTTGTCTCTTATTTTCTCTTTAACTTCATCTGTCCATCAAGGTGTCCTCTTTCCCTTCTTCCCAAGTCGAACTTCACCACATGCTTCTGCTGCAGCTGTTTTTTTTTATTAAAGATGGAAGAACATAAAGATGGAAGAACTGAAGGCAGCACTGGAAAAAATCAAGATGGGCAAAGCAGCAGGGCATTATGGTATAACACCAGAAATGGTTAAGTACATGGGAGCATCAGGTGACCTATTACTCTTAAGGGTCCTACAGGCAGCGTGGCGCAACAAGATCATACCAAAGGATTGGGAGATTGCCATCATAACACCAATTTTCAAAAAGGGTGACAATCGACAATGTGGAAACCATAGAGGCATATCCCTTCTCAGTGTCCCTGGTAAAATCTACTCTAGAATCCTAGAGCAGAGACTCCGACGCCTAGCTGAGCCACAATTGGATGAGGTCCAGTGCGGATTCCGAGCAAACCGAAGTACTCAAGACCTAATCTTCACACTCAGACAGCTGAGTGAAACGGCCCTTGAGTATAAGAGTGAGATCCATCTTTGTTTCATAGATCTGGAAACGGCGTTTGACAGGGTCCCCTGGAGCAAACTTTGGGACTGTTTTGCAAGGAAGAACATTCCAGCACCTCTGATTCATGCTATACAGAGCTTCTACAAGTTTTGCAGAAATTATGAGGACAGCAAACCATAAGTCAGAAGAGTTCAGGACCACCACTGGTGTAAGACAAGGTGATATCCTGTAACCTTATCTTTTCATACTCCTCATGGATGATGCCATCAAGGCATGTAAGGAGATAACAAGAAAGTATTCAGTGGGGTACTGGAAGATGAGACAGGTCTGTATTTCAGAGCTGGCATTTGCTGATGATGTTGCCCTGATTGCTAAATAAGAGGCACATCTCCAATCCAACCTGCAAGTCTGGAAGGAAGAGCTGGAGAAGAGAGGGATGGTCATAAGCAGCTCTAAAACAAAATCCATGATGATATTACGAGAAGAAAGAAGACATCAGATTAAGCTGGGAGAATAGGTCCTGGAGAAGGTCGACCCATTTTAAATACCTCGGAGCTATTATAGACCGAAAGGGAGGCATCAACGAAGAGTTGGCCACTCGAAAAGCAGCAGCTGGGAGACTTTTCAGGCCATAAATCGAGGATTCCTCAGCAAGAGAGAAGTTGGTAAGAAAACGAAGATGGCTGTATACCGCTTCACCTATGTCCCAGTCTTGACATATGGATGCGAGTCATGGGCAATGACTACAACCCACAAAAGCCAGATCCAAACCTCAGAAATGAGGTATCTGAGGAAGGTGGTTGAAGTAACAAAAAGAGACATGGTCCGCAACCAGACGATACGTCAAGGCCTAAAATTCCAACCCCTGCAGACCCAAGTAGAACAGTCCCAACTAAGATGGTTTGGCCATGTCTGCAGAATGGGAGAAGGTCGGCTACCACGACAAGCATGGGAAACAAAGAGCCAGGGATCCAAACCCCCAGGACGACTCAGAGTCCGCTGGGAGGACAACATTAGACAATCTTTGAAGGGCCGAGGACTAGAATGGAACCAGGCCAGGAGGAAGACAGCCGATAGGATAGTCTGGCGCTCTCTCTTCCAAACCTCTACACCTCACGGTAGAAGGGGAACGACTAAGTAAGTAAGTAAGAGTTTCTATGTCATCTGATCATTCTTCTAGGTTTCTCACTGCTGTCACAATAAGCCCCTGATACCTGGTCTTAACTTCTGGCTGTCTCATCTTGTAGGGCCTTAACCATCATCCCTCCTCTTCGTTTACTTAGTGTCTTGCATGATGATGGCAATGCCTAGGCCGAGCAACTCATTCAGTTTTTCTTTTAATTGTCAGCAGGTAGTGATCACTTCCTATCTCTCGCCTTCTCCAGATTCTAGCATCCCGCATATACTTGTATGAGCTCTTCCTAACAATGGCATAGTCAATCACTGATTTCTCATTCGTAGTTGGTTCATATTTGGTGTATGTATGTGTGACAGGCGCTAGGTGTTACCTCACACCCCAGACCCGTGCACCAAGAAAATTTATAAAGGATCGTTTGACAGGGGTTGCAATTATTGGTTGCTTGCAACCCTCTCAGCAGCAGACTTAACAATTCAAGCAACCCAAAGCCTTATGCAGATCAACATTTAATTCTACCGAACACCAAACAAACAATCCAACAAACAATCAAACGAACACCCAGTCAGTGTTCATAGACTGTCTGAAAAATAATAAATAAAACAACGTCTAAGTGAACATCAATAGCATGGATAATAACACTTACCATACAGAAAACATGCGCCCACCTGATATCATCAACTATCTCACACACTCATGCGTGTCGTCCAATGCGACTAGTATGGTGTTGTGCATGAGGCTGGCAATCGCACCGGGTAACATAGGTTGCTACCGAAACCACTACTGCATAACAATAATAATCAACTGGACATAAAATAATATTCTTCAATACATGTACAACAAATAATCTCAATAATGAGAATTAACTACTACCTCTCAACCGACCCACATCAATACTCGTTCCCGCACTCTGAACATGTCGTAAGTGACGACTGGTGCGCCTGGCCACAAACGTGTCATATGTGACCCCTGACGAGATTGGGAACTCATCACATGAAACACATTATTACAGGAACAACCACTGTAACAGCATAAAAATGCTTCTGTTGACTTGTGGTGGACACCAGCCGCATTGGTGTTTCCATGCTCCACCGGGAGCAAACAGAGAAACACCTGTCTCAACTTGCCTTACGCACCAGAAATCTAAATGACTATTCTCCCTTCTAAGTAACCACTAAAGATAAACAGTAGAATAATCAATAATCGTGAAATACACTTAATTACTTTTACATTAAAGGATAAAATACGCACCAGAAATCTAAATGACTATTCTCCCTTCTAAGTAACCACTAAAGATAAACAGTAGAATAATCAATAATCGTGAAATACACTTAATTACTTTTACATTAAAGGATAAAATAAAATTACTCTTACATTAAAGAATAATATTCTTGGCTTTAACCAAAAACTGGAACTAAATACACCGCGTGTCGCTCGGCGTAACATATTATAGGTTTAACACGCGGAGCGTGTTTGCTCAGACTCGCTATCACCGCCTTTTATCACCACGAGGTTGCTATCTTGCGATTGTTAATCTTATCTAAATTTCGCAGTGAAATAGCCTCACACTATGTCTGCCTTTCTGAAGAATGAAATAATCGCTCTTAAACTTTCACATCTATCTATCTATCTATTTATTCCATTAAACATTAAAATAGCCACATCGATATTATTTCAGAATCCTAGAAAACTAATGCTAATTTAAATTAACTCACGTGCTCAAGGCATTTACAGCTTGGCTCTTGTGTGTCTTCTTCGTCTGTTCTCACTGGGCGGCTGTCTCAACAATCCCAGTTTCGCCACTTGCTACCCCTTTTATAGGCCCTGGCCTAACCACTCAATTTACTGCGCGCTACGCGTATTAATCTACGCCACACAGATAACACACGCGATTATGCTCCAGAATGCATGAAAACACAGATATACACAACTAGAGCAAAAACACAACTAATATGTAGGCTTATTATGGCCTTGTAATAAATCTGCTTGAAGATAACGTGATCAAAAGGCACTAAACCACATAGACAACATGACTGCCCAGATGGGGCCAGCGCCGAGAACGACAGATCTCAAGATGGCGCTGTCACATATTCCCCGCCTGATTTTGTTGTCGTCCCGACAACTGCACTAAATCAGGCGCTTCAGTCGTATTCTCCAAATCTGGAGGATCACCTTTTCCTTCACTTCGTCTCAGGTCATTGCTGGTTACTCTAATGCTCGGACTCGCTCTGTCCATTCGTTGGATGATATATGGACCCCCTGTTATTGTGGGAGCACGAACTACAACGTACTCGTCTTCTGACCACATATCACGAATCTCGGATCTCTCAGCGTCGTGCATTCTCTTCTTCACCAATTCTCCGACCTGTAGTGGAGTAGAACACGACAGCTTGTCACATCTCTCTTTCCTGACTGCTGCAAAACTCTGCAACGGTGGCTCTGCTCTTACGTGCGCCCCTCGTAGCCTGGAAACGTGTCCTTCAACGAGTTTTAGATGAGTCTCCTCCTCTAAATGCCGACCACTTTTCCCGGCGCCCTTATGGTGACAGTTGCCACGGCCATCTCTTGGCTTGCACTGTGACGGCAATGTAGATGTGTTGGTACGCTTAGAGAGGGCGCTCTTTGATGGGCAAACCGATATCAAATGGTCCGGGGACCTACAATGGAAACATCGCTTAGGAAGCGGGCCCTGGGGACACTTGGCTGCCATGTGGTTCGAAAGGTCTCCACAGTTGAAGCATCTTATTTTCCTAGGCTTCCTTGGTGCCCTGGGTCGCCTCCTGCTACCCTTACATCCCTGGCCGCCTTTGACTTTCTTCCCTGCAATAAGCGCCTCACACTCCGGTCGACCACCAACCATCTTTATCTTTGAGCCATTCTGCTCCCCTTCTGTAACCTGACTCCCAGCCGCAGAGGGGTCTAGTTTAACGCCTGTGGACATCGATTCTGTACGTGGCCTAGTTCTCTGCATCTAAAACAACGAACTGTCCTGGTACGTCTCCCCTGCTCCTGAGACATCGCATCAATTTTAGCCTCTAATTGAGCCACCTGTGCTCTCAGCCGCTCTACTTCTGCGTTTAATGCATGCGTATCTGACACAGTCTCTGTTCTTGCCACTTCAACACTGGCAACACCAGCCCCCGAAGCTGCTTCGACACTGGCAACACCAGCCCCAGAAGTGGGCTCAGTCTCCAAAAACCGTAGGGCATAGTCCCTCACCGACGTGAACGATGCTGTTGGCTCCTTGATGATCATTTCCTTTGCAAGCTTTCTTACTAGGTCATCTCTCAGACAAGCAGCAAACTGGTCACGAAGAAAGGATGGCGCCAAAGGAGTGACATTGTTCTGCTTTTGTGCCCTTACAACACTTTCAAACACCTCGTGAATGCGATGGGAGAATTCCCAAAGAGACTCCCTTGCACCTTGCCGGGTAGAGTAGAACGCGGCCATTACTTCTGGGATGCTCCGACGCTCCCCATACACCCTAAGAATGGAATGTAGCATTGCTTCTGGGTCACCGTCATCAGCCTGAATCCTCAGCTCCCTACGGACACTTGGGGTCACACTGCCAAGAATAACATCTGCCTGGTCCTCTTTACTCATCATCCCTACTCTCCAGGCAGCTCTCACCTCTCTGACATATTCCTCAGCCGTAGGACCCGTGCGCTCCCCGAAGCACCGCACTCTCTTGTGAGTAGGTACCACGATGTACTGTACTCGTTCTGGTTGACGATCCAGCCCTACTACAGGGTCATCCACCTCAGCCACATCTTCGTTATCAGTCCTACTAGCAGCACGTGTGTTGCGTGCCGCCATCTTGTTGCTAGTAGAGTTGACTAGAAATCTTGGCAAACTGGTTGATCCCGTCCCTCGCCTCGCACTGAACTGGGTGTTCTACTGTTTCGGCTGTTGCTGCTCTGATTGCTGAAGAGTTGCTTCACTGCGTGCTGTCTGTCAATCCTGTCGACGACGCCACTTGTGACAGGCGCTAGGTGCTACCTCACACCCCAGACCCGTGCACCAAGAAAATTTATAAAGGATCGTTTGACAGGGGTTGCAATTATTGGTTGCTTGCAACCCTCTCAGCAGCAGACTTAACAATTCAAGCAACCCAAAGCCTTATGCAGATCAACATTTAATTCTACCGAACACCAAACAAACAATCCAACAAACAATCAAACGAACACCCAGTCAGTGTTCATAGACTGTCTGAAAAATAATAAATAAAACAACGTCTAAGTGAACATCAATAGCATGGATAATAACACTTACCATACAGAAAACATGCGCCCACCTGATATCATCAACTATCTCACACACTCATGCGTGTCGTCCAATGCGACTAGTATGGTGTTGTGCATGAGGCTGGCAATCGCACCGGGTAACATAGGTTGCTACCGAAACCACTACTGCAAGAGCATCTGAATGCTTCATGCTGAGACAAACCACACCGGTGGCCCCATGCTCCCTCGGGAGCGGAGGAGAGAAATATACAACTCTAAGTGCGCCCACGTGCTCTCACAAACCATGTTCACATAACAATAATAATCAACTGGACATAAAATAATATTCTTCAATACATGTACAACAAATAATCTCAATAATGAGAATTAACTACTACCTCTCAACCGACCCACATCAATACTCGTTCCCGCACTCTGAACATGTCGTAAGTGACGACTGGTGCGCCTGGCCACAAACGTGTCATATGTGACCCCTGACGAGATTGGGAACTCATCACATGAAACACATTATTACAGGAACAACCACTGTAACAGCATAAAAATGCTTCTGTTGACTTGTGGTGGACACCAGCCGCATTGGTGTTTCCATGCTCCACCGGGAGCAAACAGAGAAACACCTGTCTCAACTTGCCTTACGCACCAGAAATCTAAATGACTATTCTCCCTTCTAAGTAACCACTAAAGATAAACAGTAGAATAATCAATAATCGTGAAATACACTTAATTACTTTTACATTAAAGGATAAAATAAAATTACTCTTACATTAAAGAATAATATTCTTGGCTTTAACCAAAAACTGGAACTAAATACACCGCGTGTCGCTCGGCGTAACATATTATAGGTTTAACGCGCGGAGCGTGTTTGCTCAGACTCGCTATCACCGCCTTTTATCACCACGAGGTTGCTATCTTGCGATTGTTAATCTTATCTAAATTTCGCAGTGAAATAGCCTCACACTATGTCTGCCTTTCTGAAGAATGAAATAATCGCTCTTAAACTTTCACATCTATCTATCTATCTATTTATTCCATTAAACATTAAAATAGCCACATCGATATTATTTCAGAATCCTAGAAAACTAATGCTAATTTAAATTAACTCACGTGCTCAAGGCATTTACAGCTTGGCTCTTGTGTGTCTTCTTCGTCTGATCTCACTGGGCGGCTGTCTCAACAATCCCAGTTTCGCCACTTGCTACCCCTTTTATAGGCCCTGGCCTAACCACTCAATTTACTGCGCGCTACGCGTATTAATCTACGCCACACAGATAACACACGCGATTATGCTCCAGAATGCATGAAAACACAGATATACACAACTAGAGCAAAAACACAACTAATATGTAGGCTTATTATGGCCTTGTAATAAATCTGCTTGAAGATAACGTGATCAAAAGGCACTAAACCACATAGACAACATGACTGCCCAGATGGGGCCAGCGCCGAGAACGACAGATCTCAAGATGGCGCTGTCACATATGTATGCTCTTATGGGGGAACTTTGTGTTCGCAATGACAAGGTTTTTCCCAAGCAGAATATTATGAGTCGCTTTCCGTTGTCATTTAGTGTATCTTCTCCATATCTTCCAATAACTCCACTCCATATAGCATGGTCATTTCCAACTCCCGCATTGAAATTTCCTTATAAGGATAATTTCGTCCAGGCAGTCGCCCACTGTCTTTTGAAGCAGCTCAAAGAATTCTTCTTTGACATCTGTGCGCTCATCTTTGTTTGGCCCAAACACAATGACAAGGTTGACTATGGTTTCTCCTTCTTCCAGATTTAGCACCATAATGCACCCTGAGACAAAGTTCCATACTGTGATATTATTTGTTTGGCTTTTAGCCACAACACAACCCACAGCTCTTTTAGCTCTTTCGCTTGTGGGGACTCCACTGTAGAGCAGTATGTTGCTATTGTGGTCCACAACTCCTTGCCTTTTCTTCTTCTTAGTTTCCACACACTGAAACATGAGAATAGTAAATAAATAAAATAAGACAACTTAGAAGTTGCAGACTTTCATAAATAGGTTCTTACCTAGGATAGATGGATTGAAATGATTGACAAGATCGCCAGTGTGGAACCGACAACAGGAACAAGACACGTGATAGTGGAAGAAGAGGTGAGAAGAAAAGGAAACCTGTTGATAGCATTACAAGGGAGTCATTGTTCTGGAACCATCAGGGTAAAAGACATAGAATGGTCCCAAGACTCGAAGAAGAGAACTACAGACAGGCATGAAAGTGACAAAGAATACATGTAGAGACCTTAAACGGATGGCACAAGACTGGATAGCTTGACATGATTTTTGTGAAGACCAATGCACCTTAGGGATGCGAAAGGTAATGAAAGTGTGAATGTCATATCTTCAACTACAGACTAAAATAGCAATATGTCTTCGCTTACTATAGTAGGAACATTAATTTATTTGATAATGTCATTGATTCACTCGTCTTATATCTGCTCGTCATGTTCGAAATGATAACATACTTATTCTTTCATTCATATTTCTTTCCTTTTCTCCTTCAGTTATATATAACCAAGTTCTGTCCTTTTCTCCTTCAGTTATATATAACCAAGTTCTGTCCTTTTCTCCTTCAGTTATATATAACCAAGTTCTGTCCTTTTCACATGTCTAGGAAGGTTCTTTTGACTGTTATTATTGCAATTCCGTCAAACCGCTACTTGGATACATGTGTTATATAATACCACACACTTGGAAAACATATTCAGTCCTCTTTGAGGTGAAGAGGTTTCGCTAACTGTTACTCTTAAATAACACACAATCTTGACTTATTCTTTGTTACAGAGGTTCTCAAAAGATGTGATAAAGATCACCACGTTGAATCGCACAATTTCGACTACTCCTTTCAACGAAATTTAGTGCAGAATTAACTCTTAAAGGATACAGTGGTTTTCCCGTGTTTGACTCAAGAAATTGTTGCTTTGCGTTTTCAAATAGTTTTAAAGTGTCACGCTTTGTTCTTTCCAAGTCTTTTTTTTTTAGAAGTATGGTCTTGAGAATATGGAGGATGTTCCAGGGCAATAACATTGTGCGTTGCGAGGTACTGCTTCACCAGTAGGGATCGATGTGCTGGCGCATTGTCATGCAGCAGAACCCATCTGCTTGTTCTCCATTTTTCTGGGCGTTTCCTTCTGATTGCATCTCTTAGACGACGGGGGATATCAACGTACATTTCCTTGTTAACCGTTCGGCCTTCAGGAATGAATTCATGGTAGACAATACCCAGGGAATAAAAAAAAAAACTTCCAACATAACTTTTCCTTTGCTCTTGTCCAAACGAAATTTCTGTGTCCGGGGAGATAAGGGTGATTTCCATTCAGAGGACTGACGTTTTTTCTGAAGATCGTACAAAAAACACCTGTCTCCTGTGATTATGTTGTTGAGAAAATTGATATCTTGATCAGCCACAGTGATTAGGTCTCCCGCCAGTGTCAATCTCGTTTCTTTCCGTTCAGGAGATAACATTTTGGGAACCATGTGTTGACAAACACGGTGCATGTGCAGTTTATTGTGTAGAATACTGTGGCAACTTCCAACTGATATTCCAACTTCTGGGGCTATTTTCTCTACACTAAGTCTTCTGTCAACACGAACAACGTTCCAAACACGCTTAATGTTTTCATTGTTTATCGATGTCGGCGGTCGTCCGCTACGTGGATCATCATCGACACTAACACGACCTTCACGGAAACGCTTGTGCCACTCAAAAACTTGCGATTTCTTCAGTGCGATATCACCATATGCTTTATTAAGCAAGGTTACTGTCTCTGAGGGTGACTTCTCAAGCAAAACACCCGTGCAGGCGAGCGCTTCGCCAAAAAGACTGTGCGTGGTCCCGGTGCCGGGCCCTCCCAATCCAGATGGGGCAGAGTTGTGTGTTCGTCCAGATGACGTCCTTTCGGCAGACCGGTGAAGGCGGTGGCTTCGCCACCGCAGCACGTCCACGGGCGGATAGAGACGGTGGCTGTGGCACCATAGCCCCCATGCAGGGTAGAGAATTGACCCGCTCGGGGCACAGCACACACGCCAAAACAGTACAACAAAGCCCATTACTGGCTGTTGACTGACCGCCTCTGAGGCCCCGGTGCAGGTTCGTTACTGTCTGTCGCCTGGCTGCTCGTGCCGGTGCATGTCTCGGTGGTTGCCTCGGAGTTATGACTCCTCTGCAGGGTAGGGAGACTCAAACCTCTTGACAACGCACGCACGCCATAGTGGACCTGGTGTAATATGTCGCTGAGTGTAGGAGGCTCTCTGGGGTTGCAAGAAAGCTCTGCATAACGAACCCCCTGTGGATGGGAAGGAGCTATGATGCTGATTAGCTTGTGACCGGGTTGGTAGGAAAGTCCACAGACACCCCAGCATTACAGTGCCAAAATGGTACTGGGCCAAAGGGTACTGTTCCCATGGCCGCTGGATCCCTCAACGACAACAACAAGCAAAACACAAAATTTAACATTTGCACGTTGTTCAGCCAAGGACAATTTCAACTCCGACGATGCTACGTGCACACCACACAAACAAACTTCTGTTCGAGAGTACATGTGAAGGTTACATCGGCGATGTCGTTTCCTCAAGGTCACTACCAACTTATGCAACTATAATCTCCATGACATAATCACTCAGTCAAACATGAGTCGACTATTCCGGGAACTTTTTGAAGCTACCTCGTATATATAGTTGTAAATGAAACTGAATGAGGATTAATAAAATATAGAATTGAGACAAAACAACAGAAAAACTTTACTTTGATATATCAGCTCGTAATACTAGTCTCCCGTCCTTTAAGAGTTAATATCACAGTGCGGTATCGCGAAGTCGCTCAAGTTTGGTAAAGCGTGTCACCATGCCACACATTTCGAAACCTCTGATTTAAAACATTAAATGTTTGAAACATTCTAAAACTGCAAGTGGTTGTTTACTTATCACTTAATAAGCCCCAGCTTAATCTTAAAAACAATGTTTCTACATTTATTCTTAAATTGACGTGGTTTCTACTTAGTCTTATCATAAAGTCTGAAGTCTGCTCCTCAGTCGTCATGAAAGCTTATCAGATTTAACCTTGTTTACTGTATATACAGACCTCGTCTTTGTGGGTTAAAAAGAAAAACAACAATTTTATAAATTTCTCGTATCTGCAAAGTCGAGTGTTAGCGGCTTTAGACGGGGGAATGTTTCAAGGTTTGTCATAAGCTGATAATCTGGTACTCGCTGGCTGATACGACCCGGGTTTGATGAAGGTTTTTTCTTCAGCGAGAATTGCCTTTCTTGAGCGCACAGCGAATATCTGTACATATGGGTATAATTTTAAGACATGCCCCATGCTTGATATCAACATGTTATTATTATTATTATCATCATCACATTTAATCATGTCTTCTTATTATTTCAGTTATTTTTCGTCTTTCCTGTGAGTTATGATTCAAATTTGTGTATGATTGCATTTATTAATGTACACATGTTTTGAGTCTATAAAAATAATCCAGTTTCATTGTTAATATTCAGAAACACCTTTACATTCATTCTTTCTTTCTTTCATGCATACATTTATGTAACCACCACCCCAACCTCATTGTTAAGCATTCAACAAACTCACGCCAATCTTCCTGTCCTATGCCATCCGTTCAAGGCTTTTCCATGTAATTTTATGACCCTTTCATGTCCTCCGTCACCAGTTAGATCACCTTATGTTGCATCGATCTCACCTCTATTTCCCTTACCCCTAGGAAGTTCAGAATTAGGATTGCCTTATTATGCTATGAGCTGGCGTCCTCAATATGTGCCATATCCAGTGCCAGCTTCTTCTTCTCACCTCTTGTTCCATGATATGCGTCTAGTTTTGTTTCTATCAGTTCCACAATGTCGGACCTTCTAAATCCTATTCAACGCAAAAACTCATTTATGAAAGTCAGACATTGTCTGGTTGTGGTTGCTGTTCTCCGTGTTTGAGAATCATACTATAGGACTGAGCCTCCGACTGGTTAAACTGTAAAGTGACGTCTCTAACACTTCGCTCCCCTACGTCTGTATCTGATATGGGACTACCCTTACCTTTTACTATAAATGCTGCTTTAACATTTGACCCTTTATTTTAAAATGTTGTTAAAAGTCTAACACAGTTTTATTATTTTTAATCCGTGTTTGTTTCTGAATACATTGTAACAATGTATCTATTGTTTGTTTTTGTTTTTTTTAACGCAACGCGTACACCTGCGTTTTGTTAAACACGTTAATTTGGATATAGATGTTTCAAATCTTTGAGCCCTTGGTTCACTAGGTTTCAGATGACCTAGGGAACTGAAATGTTGCACAAGACCCTCTATCTTGGTACATTTTGAACTATCAAATTTTGAAGGAACCTCGAATGACCTGTCCCGAGCCCACCATACCCAAATTAAAATTAACATTTTTACAAGATTGCAGCTCTGAAAGGACAACAGAACTTGGTGTCGTTGTACGCAATATTTGTGAACATTGTTATAGCTTTGCTGCAATTCGTAGCGTCTGGAGCGACGATTCAATTAAGACTTTTTTAGTCTATTAGGTAACAGTAATAAAATAGGTTCATAAAACGTGTTTCCTTTACTTATGAACTTTAGCGAAGCACCAACGCGAAGTTTTCGGCATTCCGTCGGTTGAGTAGACTAGTCGCCCCCGTTTGCTAAGACAGACATACGGAGTTCCGACTCGTGAACACAATGCAGACCGTGGCAATGTTGGCTATTCGGACTGAAACCGTATCACCGCGGCTCGTGTGTGGTGTAAAGTACCGCCAATCGTTGGATGGCGAGCAAAATAACAAGCCAACTGCGAGAGTTGGACAAACCAGCTTACATACCTGTCCTTAACTCCCGTGAAGGGAGTGGGGAGGAGAGAGAGAGAAAGAGAGGGACGAAAGCTGCGTGATTACCGTCGGATTAATGCTTGAGGAATAATAGAAATATTATCGCTTTAAGCAGGGGCCGTCTCATTTCTTCGGAGCCGATATGACTTCGCGAGAGAAAGGAGTTACACACGAACCCTCGTCGGGGTTTTTTTTGGTATTATTTAAATTAACAAGCTCAGTGAGTAGCACTATTAATATTCCCCGAAAACACTTTTGCTATAACCATTTTAAAATAAATTTCTTCTAATGGTGTTCAAAGAGTGTTACAATTATAAATCATTTATGGCCAATCAGGTGTAGCTCGTTTTTCTCTTAACCTTTCAGAAATCGTTGGACAGTATCAATAATCCGGAAGAAGAATATATTATACTTAGCCGTATGGAAAATGGAAAGGTGTTATAGCATATTGTTGTCGTGTTTAGATTAGTGGCTTATTGAAATTTTCTACATAGAAAATTCCAAATTCTGGATAAGGATATTTAGATGTGGTTTTATAGAACACATATTATTTCTTCAACATTGATTAGTTAAAAAATTAAGTGCAGACGTGTCTTGCAGGGGGTTTTAGTATTTCGTATTTTTCAAAGTAATTTCGACTTCACTATTTATCGGATTTGACTTAAATTTGTGTTTTTTTTTTTCTGGAGAAATAAAACTATTAAATTTAGCATTTTCTTAAACAGTGGGACATTAAGTCAATAAACGTTTGTGACTCCTCCAGATAAAGCAGGGAAAAAAACTTTTTGATAAGATGTTTGGTAGGGCCTATATTTTTATTTACTTATCTGACATTTTCATCATAACGAATGTGTTAATTTTCCAGAGACATTGTAAGCTCCTGACCTAAACCTGACAAATGCTTGTTAGTACTTTCATTCATTTATAACCTTTTTCGCTGCTTGTGGATCATGGAGTCACTACTGTAGCTGACCCACTTGCAAGACGCCTGTATCACAGTACATCAGTGCTGTCTGCAGCAAGTTGTTTGACATGATGTTGCCAGCCTTATGGACGACATTATATTAGTCGCCTGTTTCCAATGCCTGAGTGAAGCAATATTCTTATTCTTTCCTGTCTTATCATAGATCCCTGGGAACTGCACGTGACAAGTTAGTAATTAATTTAGATCACGTGACAAGTTAGTAATCCATTTAGATCAATTTAGGCAGTGAAAATTTTAACTATTTTGCGCTGGTTCTTGATAGACTTCCAGATATTAGAATGTTTTTGTTTTTTTTCAGAAATGAAATATTCTCTTGATTAATCACATGAAACTATGCCGAACATAATGAAATAAACCCTGAATTAATTATACACAAATCCGTTGAGTCCTCTGTCATAATTTTAGCAAGTTTCCATCTTGTTGTCAAAGGGTCAGAGGTCGTTTTCAGGCCTGACTCTTGACCTATCAAACTGAAACACTGGCGTGCTCAACACCCCGTCCCCTGTCCTTGTTACAATGGATTCTGTTCGTATGGATTACATTATTGTTACTGGATGTTGGATATGGTGTGGATTACGATTTTGAGAATTGGTGAGTAAATTTTGTGGTTAAAAATCCGCTTTAGTTTTACCATTTTTTTTTTTTTTTTTTCACCCGCTGGGATAATCGCATCTCCCTGATGCGATATTCATCGCATATTCTTCAGGTCTCTGTGGGGCGCAGGCCCTCAACAAACTGACGCCAAGCCTTCATGACCTGTGCCATCCGTCTACCGTTTTTCCATGTCTTATCTATTTATTTCATGTCCGTCTCTACTTCCATTCCCCATGTGCTTTCCTGTCCCTTCCCGCCCCCCCACCCCCCCCCCCCCCCCCCCCCCTCCCCCCCCCCCCCACCCCCCCCTCCCCCCCCCCCCCCCCCCCCCACCCACCTCCCCCCTGCCCCCCCCCCCCCTCCCCCCCCCCCCCCCCCCCCCATCTCTCCTACCTTGTGGATTCTAGAACAAGACCTGCCCTGTATTGCTGCTATCAGATGGTTTCCCCAAAGCTTGCCTCATTCAACGCCAGAATCTTCATCTCATCTTTTGTTCCATCTGTAATGTTTTCTAGTTCTTTCCATTAACTCGTTAACTTTTTTTGTTCTTCAAATTTCTACAGGCAGGGGTAGCAGGTCTCTTTCCGAACCCTCCTTAGTAACCGCCTACGACATGTCTGGTAGAGTACAATATTACTATTCATTGCTCCCCTTCAGAACTCCAATAACACATGGGCGAAAATGAGTTAACCCCAACATGATTTGAGCATATAACATTCTGATCTGCGCCATATGGCCAGTAATGTTATTAGCAATCATATTCAACGTGAAGCTAATTTTAAAAAAAATTAAAAACTTAAAATCAAATGTAAAAGTAAACAAGCTGTGTTTTTGTTTGAGATTACATGGATGGCTAGAGAGTTATGGAAGAAGAGAGCTATGGAAGAAGAGAGCTATGGAAGAAGAGAGCTATGGAAGAAGAGAGCTATGGAAGAAAAGAGCTATGGAAGAAAAGAGCTATGGAAGAAGAGAGCTATGGAAGAAAAGAGCTATGGAAGAAGAGAGCTATGGAAGAAGAGAGCTATGGAAGAAAAGAGCTATGGAAGAAGAGAGCTATGGAAGAAGAGAGCTATGGAAGAAGAGAGCTATGGAAGAAGAGAGCTATGGAAGAAAAGCAGGTAGAACATATTCCTTGTGAAGACTGAAGTGAGGGAGAAATTGATAAGATAGGATCAAGCCATGTTTCCTTGACGATTTTTGTGCTGTAGTTAGCTCCAATATTTTGTGTCGTATGAACTGCTACTGCATTCTGACACACGACAACTGCCAGTGGAACAAAAGACGAAAAGAAGACGCTGAAGATGGAAAGGATACACTTTGAGGAAACTTGTTGATAGCCCTACAAGGCAGTATTTATTCTGGAATCCCCAGGGTAAGAGGGTTAGAGGGGGACTGAAAAACGTACGGAGAAGAGAGCTGGAGACAGACATGGAAGCACTTTGAGCTGATGGCACGGGATAGATGAGTTTGTTGACAGCCTATGCTCCTTAGGAACCGAAGTGTAATGAATTAATAATACAAACAAATGGTCCGGTAATGTCCTTGGACACTCGCTAGAGATAGTAGTAGATAAATGAATGATCCGGTAATGTCCGTGTACACTCGCTAGGGACAGTAGTAGATAAGTGAATAGTCCGATAATGTCCATATGTACTCGCTGGTGACAGTAGTAAGTGAATGCAGTTCAACGTGTGTACCATAACGCCACTAACTGATTATTTACACTCTTATCTTGTTTGTCTTTAAATAGTAAAGTAATAAATTTTCTTTCTGTGTACATAAATTACATTCTTTCAGTAGCCGTTATCTGGAAATCCTTGTTTTTGTGTCTTTTTTCTTTTTAAATCGTGGTTTTATTTTGACAAGTCAATTCCTTTATTATTATCTAGTAAGTACTGAAGATAGATAGGCGGACAGAAAAGAATGATAGACAGTTAAGTCTATAGGTAGACGAGTGAGACGGAGACACTTCTTTATTTAGATAGACAGGTAGGAGAGATATAGGCGGACAGTTAAATAGATATACAGACAAAAGTAAACATGTCTGTAGGACAGAGACGGGAGACAGATAGACAGTTAAATAGATATAGAGACGACAGATAGGCAGATAGTTAAATGCATATTCAGACAGAGAATAGAAACAGACATAGAGCTAAATAGACATTAAGACAGAAGCTAGAGACAGACAGACAGTAAATAGATATAAAGACAGTGAAGAGTGACAGATTAGAGTATTTGCAGGCAAACAGTTGCTCAGATACACTTTGTATAGATAGGCAAGCAGAAGAAGAAAAATAGTTAATAAGACAGGCAGAGGTGAAAGGCAGACAATTGAATAGACAAACAGGTAGTGAAGAGAGACAGGCATTTTACATAGATAGACAGAGAAGAGAGACAGACATAGTTAAACAAGTATTATCCATATAGTTAAATATATAGACATTAGAGAAGAGAGACAGACAGATAGTTAAATAGACATACAGGCAGAGATGAGATAGACATAGTTAAACAGGTATACTTCCATACAGTTAAATAGATAGACATACAGAGAAGAGAGACAGACAGATAGTTAAATAGATAGACAGACAGAAGAAACTGTCACATAGTTAAATAGACAGGCAGGCAGAGAAGAGACAGACAGATAGTTAAATAGACATGCTAGGGAAGAGACAGACAGATAGTTAAATAGACTTACAGAGAAGAGAGACAGACAGATAGTTTAATAGATAGACAAACAGAGAAAAGACACTGCCAAATAGTTAAATAGATAGACAGGCAGAGAAGATAGACAGACAGATAGTTAAATAGACATAAAGATGATTGAGACATAGTTAAACAGGCATACATCCTTACAAGTAAATATAGTGTAGAGAGACAGACATATAGTTAAACAGGTATACATCCATATAGTTAAATAGATAGACATACAGAGAAGAAGATAGACGGATATTTAAATAGATAGACAGACAGAGAAGAGAAACTGTCAGATAGTTAAATAGATATAAATAGAAGAGAGACAGATATTATTAAACAGGTATACATCCTAATAAGACTCTAGGCAGAAATATGTCTCAGACTATATAAGGAAAAGACGATGGTCATATATCGGTCATGTCCTACGAATGCAAAACAACAGAATACCACTACAGGCGCTCACTTGGGTTCCTGAGGGTAAGCGGAAAAAAAAAGGAAGACCAAAAGAAACACTCAGAAGAACAATAATAAGAGAAGGAAGAACGTTGGGCCTAAATAATGTGCAAGAGCTAAGAGGAGTGGCGTCACAACGAACAACCTGGAGAGCACTGGTTTCTGCCTTATGCGCCGTGTTTGGCGCTTAAAGAATTTATTATTATTATACATCCTAATAGATAAACAGATAGGTATATAGAGAAGAGAGTTAGACATATGGTTACACAGATATACAGTCGTATAGTTAAATATATGGACATACACAGAAGAGAGATCGACATAAAGTTAAATAGACAGAGAAGAGAGACGGACAGATAGCTAAATAGATAGACAGACAGATAGTTAAATAGATAGACAGGATGAGAGGAGAGACAGACAAATAGTTAAAAAAATAGACAGGCAGAGAAGAGACAAACCGGTGGTTAATTAGATAGACAGAGAAGAGAGACGGACACATAGTTAAATAGATTAACAGACAATTTAAAAAGAAACTGACAAATATTTATATAGAGATACAGACAGAGCAGGCGCATAGTTAAATAGACATACAGACAAGGAGCAAAGCGTGAATAACTCTCCTTAAGCATTTTTTTTTTTTTAGCTATCCAGCTTGTCATTGGTTCTTAATATACTAATGAGAACCCACGTCTCTGTTAACGTCCATTGATTTTCTAATTTGCCTACTCACTGTCCAGACCTCACTTCCACACAATAAAATTGATTCGGTGTAACAATGCGACATTTTTTGTTTGTTCAATTACATCTAGAATCATGGTTAACAACAACTGGTCGGTAAATATATTCTCTAAGTGGGATCAAATCTTTCAAAATGGCGTAAAATATAATTGCTTAATGTCATCTTGGCCAGAACAGAAAATTATTTTAAGATCTGCTTTCAACAGACAATATGATGTTATGGCATGGCCAATACAGATGCCAATATTAAACATCAAAGATAATTAATTAAAACTAAACACATTATGAAAGAGAAAAATCAAACACGCGCTAACATACGCACATTCTTCCACGCACGCACACACACTCACACACATATAAACACACATACATAGAGAATTAAACACAGAAACAATTTAAAGCATTATATATTTAGCAGACGTCTTATAAACAGTTGTCCCATAGCAAATACTGCCGTAGGGGAGTTAAATGTTAGAGACTCCACCGCACTAGGTCCCACTTAGATAGGAGATAGAATCACCCGTTCTCTTCCTCGCAGCCTTTACCTTCCCTAACTCAAGAGCAGACATTACCAAGAAAAGATCAAGTGATAATTGTCAGACTGAGAACCGGCTATTGCAGACTCAAATACCATCTCATCATTCTGAAAATTGGACAGGCAGATGAGTGTCGACGCGGGGAGGGCTAACAGACAGTAGAAGTAGAACATGTACTCATGTTATTCATTACGAGTTGTCCCTTAACTGGGTTCTGACGTCTCCATGAGACGGGCCGGGTGTCAGTGTGGCCTTCCTCCAACACAGTTAAGGGACAAACTGTATGGTGACGAGAGAAGCATGAGACGGGCTGTCAGCTTTATAAGAGCGATAGATCTGGTTATTTGAGAGCAAACGACGAAGAATAAGAAGAAGGTATTTACTTATATCTGGGCAAACTGGAGAGTGACGTTGCCAGGTTTTGAACTCGGAGCCCAGTAACTTTGCCGCGAGAGGCAAGCGTTTTAACCACTTTGCCAATCGGACGCTCACAAATACAGAAGTTCTACTTAAAGAGGAGCATGGAACCACCACTACAGCTAGTGCCCTTGCAGGAAACCTTAACCAAACATTCACATTTTCTTGCAGCGATGGTTAATGTGGTAGTTTGTTGTACATGATGTGGTTAATACGCGAATATGACTGGTTGATAAAATAGAGGTATTAATGGCACACGAGCGTCAAACAGAGCTGGAGTAAATCTTGATAAAGTCAATAGTGTTATCTTTTTATTGCCGCTGTTTGGTAATCCTCTATCAAGCTACAGCTCTGGCTAATCTTCTCTAGGCCGGTGGGTTTGTCTGTGAGATTTCTGAACAACCACTCACAGTTTGTTCATTAATGGATATATGGAAGTTTAATTTTTAAAATCCCTATGGAGTATGTAGCCACAACTGCAGCTGGCCTCCTTGCAGGAAACCTGTATAAAACATTCGCATGCTCTTGTAGCAGTTGTTTAAGTAGCAATTTTTTGTACATGATGAGGTTGCCAGCCCATTACACACCCTGGTGGTAGTCGCCTTCTACGTCGCCTTAAGGAGCAGTAATCCCATTCTTTCTTTATGTCGTCAGAGAGCCCCGGAAACTACAAGGGTTCAAACTTACTACACCTGGTGTGCCTGGCTTACTATAACGGGTGTGCCTGGCTTACTATACCTGGTGTGCATGGCTTACTATACCTGGTGTGCATGGCTTACTATACCTGGTGTGCATGGCTTACTATACCTGGTGTGCATGGCTTACTATACCTGGTGTGCCTGTGTGGTATCTCGAAGTAGTCAAAGAAGTAATATGCCCATTTCTCTCTCACGTAAGTCGTAAAAAGCGACAAGTGTAAGATTCTACATTAGAGTGACAACTGTATCGTGTAAAATAAATTTGTTACAAAACCTGATGTGACCTTACGCTTATCATAGAACGTAAAAGAGAGAAGAAGGAATTTCAATCGAAATTTAAGGACATTACCAACTTTCTCCATTTGGATTTGTCTTTTGCGATCCGGGACAGCGCCGTTCCGTCTCACGCTGTAGAGTTTAATCTCATTGTCATTTGGGGGGCATCTGTTTTTATGCTTCCGTAATACATGCCTTAACCATCTACAACTTTTAAAAACAATTTTAACAATAATATTATTAATATCTTCCTTAATTTATTTTTCTAAATTAATGGTAAAAAGTATCATGTTCAACACGTGATGGGTTATAATAATGACATATGATATCTATAAATATACAAGAAAGAATATGACTAATGCTCCCTCAAGCATGTCGTACACAAATAATATGAGGTTGTGCACGCGGCTGGCAACCTCATCATGTCAAACCAATTGCTACAGAAACCACGACTACAGAAGCATGTGAATTCTTGGTGCAGGCTTCTTGTAAGGGGGATCAGCTACAGCAGTAGCTCCCATGCTCCATAAGGAGTGAATAGGAAAATGATAAATATAGATAATGTATTCAGCTGATTTGGTGTAACTTTGTTTACGTCAGTTGTTATGTCTTCTTCGTTTGGGCATGAGTTAATTTCTTCTTGCTGATTTGGTGTAACTTTGTTTACGTCAGTTGTTGTGTCTACTTCGTTTGGGCATGAGTTAATTTCTTCTTGCTGATTTGGTGTAACTTTGTTTACGTCAGTTGTTGTGTCTACTTCGTTTGGGCATGAGTTAACTTCTTCTTGCTGATTTGGTGTAACTTTGTTTACGTCAGTTGTTGTGTCTACTTCGTTTGGGCATGAGTTAACTTCTTCTTGCTGATTTGGTGTAACTTTGTTTACGTCAGTTGTTGTGTCTTCTTCGTTTGGGCATGAGTTAATTTCTTCTTGCTGATTTGGTGTAACTTTGTTTACGTCAGTTGTTGTGTCTACTTCGTTTGGGCATGAGTTAACTTCTTCTTGCTGATTTGGTGTAACTTTGTTGTCGCATGTTACGCATTGCCTAGTTAAATGTTTGAAGACCGAAAAGTGGGACACCAGTGTGCTGACCTGAACAAAGGAATGCAGGGGTATTTTCCTGTGTGTATCTAGGGCAGCCAATCAGAGAAGGGGTTTCCCACGGTCAGATAGAATGACTTCGGCGAGTGTATAAGGAAGAATAAATCGTCGTTTGGGCATGAAGGAGAACGGAATCAGACTTGGTCTGACGTGTAACTTTGTTTACAAGGAAATCAGAAGGGAGTAAGTAGTTGTGAAGAATTTCGCAAGTTTGTCCGTGCATGAGAAATCCTTGTTTTTCCTATTGCTGATTCAATATAAAATCGGTGTAACACGACAGATATTGTTGGATATAAAGGTCAGTTGTTGAGTCGGAAATTCTTCGGCTTGAACTGGGCATGAAATGCACGAGACCAAGGTTTGAAGCACCTCTAGCACAAACCCCCCGGAGTTACAACGTGTTTGGGACGTTTGCTGGAGTTGCGAGCCTTGTTGCCTGTACGTCCGGTTGCATTATAAGGGCGGACTAAATCAAATTCACTTGTACAGCGAAGCGAGACAGAAGGACAACGGCTGGAGAGAGAGGAACGTGCAGAGGCCAATATCTTGTTATTTGCAGCCAGGCAGTTCTGTTACTCCACTAAAGCCAGTCTTTACTGATCTTAATTAGATCCTGCGAGGGTATGTAAAGTTACTATGTAAAATAATACAGAAATTACAACCTTATTTCAGGATATATTTAATCTATATCTTATGAAAATATCATGTATATTACTTTATCACTTGATATGATTGTTGAAGATTGGAACCCGAAATATAACCACCGTGACTTCCATTCAGGGCTAGCATGGACTAATAACAATTCTTTTCAGGACTACCAACAATCATTATCAGGGCTTATTCAATTCTTCAAGTTACTGCATTTACAGAGTAACGTGTAGGCTTTGTTATAACCTCATACCATATGTGTGTACATATTATTTTGTATTATTTGATTTCTTGTTCCACAGTAGGGTCATGATCCATAATCATGTTTTCACGCATACATCTTCAAATTCATTCACCTACTGATTTGTGGTAATTGTTATCCACTTAGCCACATGTTACAATTATCGTCAGTCAACCAAAAGTCAGAGGTTGTGTCAAGAATTCTTGATCGTTTGGCAGTGTCTGGATGAGAAGCAAGACCTAATGAAGCTGTACATCTCATATGAACACTGATTAACTAACAGATGAGTGATATTTGTTGATAACTTTGTTTGACAATCAGGTGTTAAACTAGTGTTATAAAGTGAATAAGACAGTGAAGAAGTCTTTACCCAACTGGGCATGAGTTAAACTTGCTGTAATTGAATTCGATTTTGGTGTAACTTTTGTTCGTCAGTTGTTGTAAAGTCTTCATTCAATATAGTTTGAGGGTTGAATGTTTATTAATATCATGGTCACATAGTTAATTTCTTCTTGCTGATTTGGTGTAACTTTGTTTACGTCAGGTGTTGTGTCTTCTTCGTTTGGGCATGAGTTAATTTCTTCTTGCTGATTTGGTGTAACTTTGTTTACGTCAGGTGTTGTGTCTACTTCTTTTGGGCATGAGTTAACTTCTTCTTGCTGATTTGGTGTAACTTTGTTTACGTCAGTTGTTGTGTCTTCTTCGTTTGGGCATGAGTTAATTTCTTCTTGCTGATTTTGTGTAACTTTGTTTACGTCAGGTGTTGTGTCTTCTTCGTTTGGGCATGAGTTAATTTATTCTTGCTGATTTGGTGTAACTTTGTTTACGTCAGGTGTTGTGTCTTCTTCGTTTGGGCATGAGTTAATTTCTTCTTGCTGATTTGGTGTAACTTTGTTTACGTCAGGTGTTGTTGTGTCTGCTTCTTCGTTTGGGCATGAGTTAATTTCTTCTTGCTGATTTGGTGTAACTTTGTTTACGTCAGTTGTTGTGTCTTCTTCGTTTGGGCATGAGTTAATTTCTTCTTGCTGATTTGGTGTAACTTTGTTTACGTCAGGTGTTGTGTCTTCTTCGTTTGGGCATGGGCATTTGAGTTAACTTTGTGTCTTCTTGCTGATTTGGTGTAACTTTGTTTACGTCGTCGTCAGTTGTTGTGTCTTCTTCGTTTGGGCATGAGTTAATTTCTTCTTGCTGATTTTGTGTAACTTTGTTTACGTCAGGTGTTGTGTCTTCTTCGTTTGGGCATGAGTTAATTTCTTCTTGCTGATTTGGTGTAACTTTGTTTACGTCAGGTGTTGTGTCTTCTTCGTTTGGGCATGAGTTAATTTCTTCTTGCTGATTTGGTGTAACTTTGTTTACGTCAGTTGTTGTGTCTACTTCGTTTGGGCATGAGTTAATTTCTTCTTGCTGATTTGGTGTAACTTTGTTTACGTCAGTTGTTGTGTCTTCTTCGTTTGGGCATGAGTTAATTTCTTCTTGCTGATTTGGTGTAACTTTGTTTACGTCAGTTGTTGTGTCTTCTTCGTTTGGGCATGAGTTAATTTCTTCTTGCTGATTTTGTGTAACTTTGTTTACGTCAGGTGTTGTGTCTTCTTCGTTTGGGCATGAGTTAATTTCTTCTTGCTGATTTGGTGTAACTTTGTTTACGTCAGGTGTTGTGTCTTCTTCGTTTGGGCATGAGTTAATTTCTTCTTGCTGATTTGGTGTAACTTTGTTTACGTCAGTTGTTGTGTCTACTTCGTTTGGGCATGAGTTAATTTCTTCTTGCTGATTTGGTGTAACTTTGTTTACGTCAGTTGTTGTGTCTTCTTCGTTTGGGCATGAGTTAATTTCTTCTTGCTGATTTGGTGTAACTTTGTTTACGTCAGTTGTTGTGTCTTCTTCGTTTGGGCATGAGTTAATTTCTTCTTGCTGATTTGGTGTAACTTTGTTTACGTCAGTTGTTGTGTCTTCTTCGTTTGGGCATGAGTTAATTTCTTCTTGCTGATTTGGTGTAACTTTGTTTACGTCAGTTGTTGTGTCTTCTTCGTTTGGGCATGAGTTAATTTCTTCTTGCTGATTTGGTGTAACTTTGTTTACGTCAGTTGTTGTGTCTTCTTCGTTTGGGCATGAGTTAATTTCTTCTTGCTGATTTGGTGTAACTTTGTTTACGTCAGGTGTTGTGTCTACTTCGTTTGGGCATGAGTTAATTTCTTCTTGCTGATTTGGTGTAACTTTGTTTACGTCAGTTGTTGTGTCTTCTTCGTTTGGGCATGAGTTAATTTCTTCTTGCTGATTTGGTGTAACTTTGTTTACGTCAGTTGTTGTGTCTTCTTCGTTTGGGCATGAGTTAATTTCTTCTTGCTGATTTGGTGTAACTTTGTTTACGTCAGTTGTTGTGTCTACTTCGTTTGGGCATGAGTTAATTTCTTCTTGCTGATTTGGTGTAACTTTGTTTACGTCAGTTGTTGTGTCTTCTTCGTTTGGGCATGAGTTAATTTCTTCTTGCTGATTTGGTGTAACTTTGTTTACGTCAGTTGTTGTGTCTTCTTCGTTTGGGCATGAGTTAATTTCTTCTTGCTGATTTGGTGTAACTAACTTTGTTTAACTTTGTTTACGTCAGGTGTTGTGTCTACTTCGTTTGGGCATGAGTTAATTTCTTCTTGCTGATTTTGTGTAACTTTGTTTACGTCAGTTGTTGTGTCTTCTTCGTTTGGGCATGAGTTAATTTCTTCTTGCTGATTTGGTGTAACTTTGTTTACGTCAGTTGTTGTGTCTTCTTCGTTTGGGCATGAGTTAATTTCTTCTTGCTGATTTGGTGTAACTTTGTTTACGTCAGTTGTTGTGTCTTCTTCGTTTGGGCATGAGTTAATTTCTTCTTGCTGATTTGGTGTAACTTTGTTTACGTCAGTTGTTGTGTCTTCTTCGTTTGGGCATGAGTTAATTTCTTCTTGCTGATTTGGTGTAACTTTGTTTACGTCAGTTGTTGTGTCTTCTTCGTTTGGGCATGAGTTAATTTCTTCTTGCTGATTTGGTGTAACTTTGTTTACGTCAGTTGTTGTGTCTTCTTCGTTTGGGCATGAGTTAATTTCTTCTTGCTGATTTGGTGTAACTTTGTTTACGTCAGTTGTTGTGTCTTCTTCGTTTGGGGCATGAGTTAATTTCTTCTTGCTGATTTGGTGTAACTTTGTTTACGTCAGTTGTTGTGTCTTCTTCGTTTGGGCATGAGTTAATTTCTTCTTGCTGATTTGGTGTAACTTTGTTTACGTCAGTTGTTGTGTCTTCTTCGTTTGGGCATGAGTTAATTTCTTCTTGCTGATTTGGTGTAACTTTGTTTACGTCTGGTGTTGTGTCTTCTTCGTTTGGGCATGAGTTAATTTCTTCTTGCTGATTTGGTGTAACTTTGTTTACGTCAGTTGTTGTGTCTTCTTCGTTTGGGCATGAGTTAACTTCTTCTTGCTGATTTGGTGTAACTTTGTTTACGTCAGGTGTTATGTCTACTTCGTTTGGGCATGAGTTAATTTCTTCTTGCTGATTTGGTGTAACTTTGTTTACGTCAGTTGTTGTGTCTTCTTCGTTTGGGCATGAGTTAATTTCTTCTTGCTGATTTGGTGTAACTTTGTTTACGTCAGTTGTTGTGTCTTCTTCGTTTGGGCATGAGTTAATTTCTTCTTGCTGATTTGGTGTAACTTTATTTACGTCAGTTGTTGTGTCTTCTTCGTTTGGGCATGGGTTAATTTCTTCTTGCTGATTTGGTGTAACTTTGTTTACGTCAGTTGTTGTGTCTTCTTCGTTTGGGCATGAGTTAACTTCTTCTTGCTGATTTGGTGTAACTTTGTTTACGTCAGGTGTTGTGTCTACTTCGTTTGGGCATGAGTTAACTTCTTCTTGCTGATTTGGTGTAACTTTGTTTACGTCAGTTGTTGTGTCTTCTTCGTTTGGGCATGAGTTAACTTCTTCTTGCTGATTTGGTGTAACTTTGTTTACGTCAGTTGTTGTGTCTTCTTCGTTTGGGCATGAGTTAATTTCTTCTTGCTGATTTGGTGTAACTTTGTTTACGTCAGTTGTTGTGTCTTCTTCGTTTGGGCATGAGTTAATTTCTTCTTGCTGATTTGGTGTAACTTTGTTTACGTCAGTTGTTGTGTCTTCTTCGTTTGGGCATGAGTTAATTTCTTCTTGCTGATTTGGTGTAACTTTGTTTACGTCAGTTGTTGTGTCTTCTTCGTTTGGGCATGGGTTAATTTCTTCTTGCTGATTTGGTGTAACTTTGTTTACGTCAGTTGTTGTGTCTTCTTCGTTTGGGCATGAGTTAACTTCTTCTTGCTGATTTGGTGTAACTTTGTTTACGTCAGGTGTTGTGTCTACTTCGTTTGGGCATGAGTTAACTTCTTCTTGCTGATTTGGTGTAACTTTGTTTACGTCAGTTGTTGTGTCTTCTTCGTTTGGGCATGAGTTAACTTCTTCTTGCTGATTTGGTGTAACTTTGTTTACGTCAGTTGTTGTGTCTTCTTCGTTTGGGCATGAGTTAATTTCTTCTTGCTGATTTGGTGTAACTTTGTTTACGTCAGTTGTTGTGTCTTCTTCGTTTGGGCATGAGTTAATTTCTTCTTGCTGATTTGTTCACCTAATTTGTTCAGTGTGTACCTCCCCAAGCTAAAGGACGTGCACTGAAATCCCCCCCTCCCCCCCCTCTTCCCCCCCCCCCCCCCCCCCCCCCCCCCCCCCCCCCCCCCCCACCAATGATAGTTTTGTTGTTTATTTTTAAAAAAAATTAACTTCAGTGATATAATTTTCATTCCTGTATCCATGTGAGCAAAAGATATTCATTGCTTTTATGTCTTCTAATTCACTAGTTATCGTTGTATTCATTCTTTCAAATATTTATTTTCTGAATAAATCCTGGTCAGATATTTTATATGTTTCATGAACTACGAACTCTGTGAGTCCTCTTTTTTTATTGTCAGTCATGTCATAATGTATGATAAGATATGTTTAAGGATATTAAAGTAGGGTTTATGACTAAGACTGGATTCCTGAATGGCATAAATTATATCTGAATCTTTGAATATATCTGTTACATCTGGCAGATTCATTCCGACACTTCAGTTCTGCTCTATTATTATGTTTCTATGTTTCAATTAAACTTTCTATTTAATCTGTTTAAGATTGGTGTTCCAATTTTTTTTTAAATGTATAGTTATCCAGAGTTTTGGTCTATCTTTTAAGAAAAGTTTTACCAGCCCAGAAACTATTGATTAATTTGTCTTGTTTCTTTTTATTTTTCTACTTTCTGAATTCTCTTTTTAGGAGTTTATTTACCCAGTCTGTTTAGTATTTCTTCTTCTCTTTAATCTAAATTGGTTTGTTTGTGTGACAAATCATATTTTTATTTTAATACTGTATGAATACTTCACTTTTACTGGATTCACTTTAATGTCATTATTAGTTCTTCTGCCGTCTTCGCGTTATTCATCGTAAATGTTATTCATTTCGAGTTTTCTTGATATTTGTAATTGGCTTTTTGTTAATAACTTTTCCCAGGTTATTGATGATTTTGTCATCATGTAATATTCTAATGTCTACTTCTGCTCTGACTTCTTAGTTATTGTATTTTATTATTATTATTATTATTATTTGCTTTTGAGTTTTCATGATGTAAGTTCTTTCACTTTAATTTTGTTTTTGATCATGTGACATGTTGTTTCTGTTTCCTTCTAGTGCCTTGTTGCTTTGTTGTCTTACTCTGTTTAGAGAGTCTTGTTTTGTTGTTTTTTCATGGCATTACTCTGTTTCTTTGTTTACTTTTCTTTTTGAACTTCCTTTTATTTTTCTATTGTGTTTTCACCTATCACTGGAGTCGGACTGGCTAAGAAGTATGGCGTCCGCCTCTCATTCTAAGGGTACCGGGTTCGCTCCCAGTACAGGGAATATAGTTCATGGAATTTCTTTCTTTTCTTCAGAACCAGTTATTCCTAATAATATCATACTCCCCCCAGTCTTCAGGTCTTCTGGGTAATGAGATCAGGTGTCTAGCCTTCTTTGATACGGGCGACAAAAATAGGATGCCACGTGTGCAAGTTGAGCACGTTATAAATTCCTCGGCAGTTGGAAATCGTAAAGAGAAAGCCATACGGCCGCTGCCCTCGCAAAGGCTTAAAAATGAGGAAACCTACGCACCACAAAAATATTTATAGAATGTGTGACTTCTGTATACACATATTGGGATCCTCGCCGGTGCTACGAAGTGTGTGCACTGTTCTGAGATCCTCATTGTGTGACCTAAGGGAGTTGATCGGAGCACTTATGGAGTTGTCCGTGTGCAATGAAGATAGTCATTAAAACCAAACCTATTACCCTATCTGCCCATGTAATCTGGATCTATTTAAATGCCCATGTAATCTGGATAAATTTAAATGCCCTTGTAATCTGGATCTATTTAAATGCCCGTGTAATCTGGATCTATTTAAATGCCCGTGTAATCTGGATCTATTTAAATGCCCATGTAATCTGGATAAATTTAAATGCCCTTGTAATCTGGATCTATTTAAATGCCCGTGTAATCTGGATCTATTTAAATGCCCGTGCAATCTGGATCTATTTAAATGCCCTTGTAATCTGGATAAATTTAAATGCCCGTGTAATCTGGATCTATTTAAATGCCCTTGTAATCTGGATCTATTTAAATGCCCATGTAATCTGGATAAATTTAAATGCCCTTGTAATCTGGATCTATTTAAATGCCCGTGTAATCTGGATCTATTTTAATGCCCATGTAATCTGGATCTATTTAAATGCCCATGTAATCTGGATCTATTTAAATGCCCATGTAATCTGGATCTATTTAAATGCCCATGTAATCTGGATCTATTTAAATGCCCATCTTATTAATTATTTGCTGATCATTTGGTTTGAAATCTCTCTTTCTGTTTGTTTACGTAATAGCTGAATAATTCCTAACATTTTTTTTTCTTTTAGTATTATTATCAATAATGATCTTTTCCTTTCTCCCTATCTCTTTTGTATCAAAGACAGCATGGAAAGAAATAAAACGGATGGCGTAGTTCAGGAGGGTTTGACACTAACTAATGGAAGGCCTATGATCCACAGGGAGCTATGCAAATAACGAATGAGAAAAGGTCTATTTGTATTCCTCGTTTCATTTCTGTTAGCAAGCACCAAGCTAAGGGTTAGGTAAACAGTCACGCTCCGAAACACCCACTCTTCTACCTTCTTTTATGTGGCTCCCAGCGCTGACTGTGACGTAGTAAAACGTTATTATTTTCTTATATCTGCAGCGCAAACTGATGTATCTTAATCTATCTCTCTTTCATATAATTAGATTGCATTTTACGGTGTACTAAACCGATGATTTTTGTTTGTTTATTTATTTTTTTTGTTTCAGAAAAGGGCAGAAAATGATATACAAAACTCTATATGAAAGTTCCCATTACCATACACAAATATTTCTCTTTTTCTGAACTTAATGGACATTCTGGGATATTCTAAACCAGGGGATCCAGCCTTTTTTGGACCCCGCACCTCCTTGACTTTTAGTATTTCTTCTTGTACCCCCCTTGACTTTCAGTATTTCTTCTTGTACCCCCCTTGACTTTTAGTATTTCTTCTTGTACCCTCCTTGACTTTTAGTATTTCTTCTTGTACCCCCCTTGACTTTTAGTATTTCTTCTTGTACCCTCCTTGACTTTTAGTATTTCTTCTTGTACCTCCTTGACTTTTAGTATTTCTTCTCGTACCTCCTTGACTTTTAGTATTTCTTCTCGTACCTCCTTGACTTTTAGTATTTCTTCTCGTACCTCCTTGACTTTTAGTATTTCTTCTCGTACCTCCTTGACTTTTAGTATTTCTTCTCGTACCTCCTTGACTTTTAGTATTTCTTCTCGTACCTCCTTGACTTTTAGTATTTCTTCTCGTACCTCCTTGACATTTAGTATTTCTTCTCGTACCTACTTGACATTTAGTATTTCTTCTCGTACCTCCTTGACTTTTAGTATTTCTTCTCGTACCCTCCTTGACTTTTAGTATTTCTTCTCATACCTCCCATGACTTTTAGTATTTCTTCACGTACCCTCCTTGACTTTTAGTATTTCTTCACGTACCCTCCTTGACTTTTAGTATTTCTTCTTGTACCCCCCTTGACTTTTAGTATTTCTTCTTGTACCCCCCTTGACTTTTAGTATTTCTTCTTGTACCCTCCTTGACTTTTAGTATTTCTTCTTGTACCCTCCTTGACTTTTAGTATTTCTTCTTGTACCCTCCTTGACTTTTAGTATTTCTTCTCGTACCTCCTTGACTTTTAGTATTTCTTCTCGTACCTCCTTGACTTTTAGTATTTCTTCTCGTACCTTCCATGACTTTTAGTATTTCTTCTTGTACCTCCTTTGACTTTTACTTCTCGTACCCTTTGACTTTTAGTATTTCTCTCGTCCTCCTTGACATGACATTTAGTATTTCTTCTCGTACCTCCTTCACTTTTAGTATTTCTTCTCGTACCTCCTTGACTTTTAGTATTTCATTTTTAGTATTTCTTCTCGTACCTCCTCATTTACCTATTTCTTCTCGTACCTCCTTGACATTTAGTATTTCTTCTCGTACCTCCTTGACATTTAGTATTTCTTCTCGTACCTCCTTGACATTTAGTATTTCTTCTCGTACCTCCTTGACATTTAGTATTTCTTCTCGTACCTCCTTGACATTTAGTATTTCTTCTCGTACCTCCTTGACTTTTAGTATTTCTTCTCGTACCCTCCTTGACTTTTAGTATTTCTTCTCATACCTTCCATGACTTTTAGTATTTCTTCACGTACCCTCCTTGACTTTTAGTATTTCTTCACGTACCCTCCTTGACTTTTAGTATTTCTTCTCGTACCTCCCATGATTTTTAGTATTTCTTCTCGTACCCAACTTGACTTTTAGTATTTCTTCTCTTACTCCTTTTGACTTTAGTATTTCTTCTTGTACCTCCTTGACTTTTAGTATTTCTTCTCGTAACTCCCATGACTTTTAGTATTTCTTCTCGTATCTCCATTGACTTTTATTATTTCATCTCGTACTCCCTTGACTTTTAGTATTTCTTCTTGTACCCCCCTTGACTTTTAGTATTTCTTCTTGTACCCCCCTTGACTTTTAGTATTTCTTCTTGTACCCTCCTTGACTTTTAGTATTTCTTCTTGTACCCTCCTTGACTTTTAGTATTTCTTCTTGTACCCTCCTTGACTTTTAGTATTTCTTCTTGTACCCTCCTTGACTTTTAGTATTTCTTCTTGTACCCCCCTTGACTTTTAGTATTTCTTCTTGTACCCTCCTTGACTTTTAGTATTTCTTCTTGTACCTCCTTGACTTTTAGTATTTCTTCTCGTACCTCCTTGACTTTTAGTATTTCTTCTCGAACCACCTTGACTTTTAGTATTTCTTCTCGTACCTCCTTGACTTTTAGTATTTCTTCTCGTACCTCCTTGACTTTTAGTATTTCTTCTCGTACCTCCTTGACTTTTAGTATTTCTTGTCGTACCTCCTTGACTTTTAGTATTTCTTCTCGTACCTCCTTGACTTTCAGTATTTCTTCTTGTACCTCCTTGACTTTTAGTATTTCTTCTCTCCTTGACTTTTAGTATTTCTTCTCGTACCTCCTTGACATTTAGTATTTCTTCTCGTACCTCCTTGACATTTAGTATTTCTTCTCGTACCTCCTTGACTTTTAGTATTTCTTCTCGTACCTCCTTGACTTTTAGTATTTCTTCTCGTACCTCCTTGACTTTTAGTATTTCTTCTCGTACCCCACTTGACTTTTAGTATTTCTTCTCTTACTCCTTTTGACTTTAGTATTTCTTCTTGTACCTCCTTGACTTTTAGTATTTCTTCTCGTAACTCCCATGACTTTTAGTATTTCTTCTCGTATCTCCATTGACTTTTATTATTTCATCTCGTACTCCCTTGACTTTTAGTATTTCATCTCGTACTCCCCTTGACTTTTAGTATTTCTTCTCAAACCAGCTTGACTTTTAGTATTTCTTCTCGAACCACCTTGACTTTTAGTATTTCTTCTCGAACCACCTTGACTTTTAGTATTTCTTCTCGAACCACCTATTAAGTGTAACAGGAAATAGATTCTAGAGTTTACCGTATACATTTTCATTAGGAAGTAAATAAACAAATTAATTTTTCATAAAGAAAACTTTATTCAGTTCATAACGTAAATTTATGGTAGCATAAAGTTATTAAATGTTTATCATAACACAATCCGATAAATTAGTGAGAACCTTGATTGTATTTCTTGTCAACCAACAGTTTTGTTCTTGGATCAGTTTTTGAGATAACCCATATACTGTATTATGTTCAGCACCTAGTTTTTTCGTTGTTTAGAATTAGATTGAGAACAGTGACTGGGAATACTGATTCACAGAGCTAACGTGTTATATGATAATTTAGTTATTTCTAAAATAATTCCCGTACCTCCTTGACAATCTTCTAGTACGTCGTGGGAGGAGGAATTTACACATATCATTATTTTCACTACATTACAAATAATTAAACATGAATTGATCATTTACAAATAAAAAAGAAACACGTATATGTCAGAAATCGAATGCGCAGTGAAGTACAGTTTCAGAGACTCTTGCTTAGCAGTATGTATTTGGAAAACAGACTAGATTATCAGCATGTATTTCGAAAACAGATTAGATGAGCAGTATGTATTTGGAAAACAGATTAGATGAGCAGCGCGCAACAGAAGAGCCAGAAATAAGGATATAGCCACAGACTCCAGATAGAGGGGTTCAAGCGAAAGTCATAGCAGTAAAAGTAAATGCAAGAAGCCTAATGGCTGCCTCGGTGTATGATCTACTGAAACTATTGAGTGTGAAAGGGCAGTGAAAGCCGAGGGTTGTCAAAACTGCGAAATAAATACCGCACTAGCTGTGGAACAACCGGAGTGAGCTATACAACGCAGGACAAAAGAATAATTCCTTTCACACCTGCCCCAAGTTGGTAGAATGGATAAAACTAACAGTGAATTTATAAGTTGCAACCAAAGCGGAGTGTGTTCAGTTCCCAGCAAATGCAGAAATATTAACACAATTCTGACACTTGGAAGTTATGGCCCAAGTGGGCTCGCCCCCTCAGCATGTAAAGAAGATAAGAGGCCGAAACATTTATCTGATGGGAGGACAACATCTGATTATCAGATTTAATACTGTTGTACCGTTCTGTGAAGAGCTAACTATGGTCAAAAGCACTCCAAACTACAGAATCCATAAAGCCTTGAAAGTTGTATCCAGAAACCAAACGGTCTTGACAGTTGCATCCAGAAACCCCATGGTCTTGAATGGTGCATCATAAACCCCATAGTCTTGGTTGTTGAATCCAGAAACCTCATAGTCTTAATTGTTGTATCCAGATACCACATAGTCTTGAACGTTGTATCTAGAAACCACATAGTCTTGAATGTTGAATCCAGAAACCCCATGGTCTGGAATACTGAGTGCAGAAATCTCATTGTCGTGAATGTTGTACCCAGAAACTCCCATGGTTTTGCATGTTGTATACAGAAACCACATAGTCTTAAATGTTGTATCCAGAAATCTCACAATCTTGAATGTTGTATACCTTCTGTCTTGTCAGCACAGTTTTCTTAAGACTTCAATCACAAACCAGGCATGTCTTAACGGTACTCGTTTTGATGTTCGTTACTTAATAGAGGTTGTGCATGGGGCAGACAGTCTCATTACGAAAACAGATTACTACAGACACCACTACAGACACCACTACAGACACCACTACTGACACCACTACAGACACCACTACAGACACCACTACAGACACCACTACAGACACCACCACTACTGCTGGATGTTTTGGTGCAGACTTTTGGCAAGAGAACCAGTTATAGTGGTGACACTAATTTTTATGCATTCTTTGCAAACGTACGTACGAACTTCTGTTAATGTCGATGATGATAATAATAACAATTTAATAATAATGTCAATAATGTGAAAAAACCTGGAGCACGGGACAGGCTGAGTTGGAATATGTTTGTTTGTTTGTTTGTTTGTTTGTTTGTTTTTTATTTTTTATTTTCGTACGCCCGCTATTACTCGAGGCGAAATCTCAGGTTAGTATGTCTAACCTGAGACTGATTTTACGTGAGTATCCCTTTTTTTTCTTGTACAGAGACAGGTGTCCCTCCCCATTCAGGCAGATACTCGCCGATTTCGGAGGTACCCATTAGAGCTGGGTCGGTTCAGGAGCCGCCAGTCCCTGGTCGACGACACTACTTCAAATGTACTCGCCAGGGCTCGAGTTAATCCAGTCCAAATCCCGGTCGACGAAAAATCTTCAAATGTCCTCGCCCGGGTTTGATCCTGTGTCACCCAGTCGCCAGCGCAGTTTGGTAACCACTACACCAGCGCGGCTCCCGAATATGTTTGTTGAAGGCCTATGTGAGTTGAAGAATAAGGATGAATGTCAATAATAATGAAAATAACGAAGTCTTTTTTTCTCTCAACCTATCTGTATTTCTTATCTTTGTCCAGGGGCGTATTTAACGTATTTGGCACACTGGGAGATTCCTATCTTTGCGCCCTCGCCCCCTTTTTCCAGTAAAAAAAAAAACCACACACACAAATAATTGTATTCTTGCAGGTAGATTTTAAAAAAGTAAAGTACTGTCATAATAGTGACCTTTTGCACCCCACTCGCCCAGTTCGCACCCCTCTTAGTACGTCATTGTGTTTGTCTCGTGTTTGTGCCTGTGGCCAAGGAAATGTACACCCAAATGCGTCCCGTGCTTTTTGGTGTATCGCTCAGTTGTGAAAGTGACTTTAAACCTATTTTGTATTCTGTTAATAACAATACGATTGGAGTTTTACAACACAAAAATGTCGTAGTTACTTACATCGATAAAAAGTTGACTATAACTCAGTATTGTGTTTCCTAATATCGAAAAATCTTACTAATGTGGGTAGTGTTTGCATTTTCCTCCAGGATTTATTTATTTATGTGTTTATTTTTATTCGTTATGAAATGAGCTAATCAATACACTAAAAAAAAATAATGCAGAGTTACTGGATTCCGAGTTCGAAACCTGCTAGCGGCACGCTGCAATATACCCAGATGTAAATAGGTACCTGACTCTGCTCATGAGTTAGGGAAAGCATAGGCAGTTGGGAAAGGAACTGGTGACTCCAGTTTATAAAGCTAGGTTTAGTATAGTAACATCTGTAACACATCTCTCCTCCAACGGCAATATCCGCTATGAGACATCCGTTCCATTTTATTATTTCACTTATTGCTAACGTACTTGTATATGAATAATTTTTTTTTTTCTGGAGTCGAAATAATTTTGCTAATGTCGACACAATTTTCCTAATTTCGAAATAATCTTTATTAATGTCGCCATAGTCACTGAATTCCCAAGGGATGAATACGATTGTCCGTACGATTTCGCCGTTCAACAACTGTATGATCGTGAGTAGCTAGCGGGGCTGTGGAGTCAGAGTTGGAAGTCTGAATCATGAAGTCGGTCGTTTTTAGTGGATTCGTGATTCGGTAAAAAAAATGTCCGGACTGCGACTTCAAATTTTATGACCAGTAAAATGTAGTCGGAGTCGGAACATTTTGGCCGACTCCACAACCCTGGTAGCTAGCTATACAAACAGTGCCTCCTGAGAGAAAACAGACGCTTTATCAGAATTTTTCAGCATCATTCTCTGAATGATAGACAATATATTCATCACAAATCATTTGAAAAATTCCTGATACGTTCACATCATCCACACATGCCTTTCAGCTCACATTTCATCCATCAAGACGATTCCTTATTAGATTCCAAGCAAGCATGTTATTACACCGGATCCAATAGCTTTGGGAAGCTACTTTGAAACCCAGTCCGTCTGGATGTATACCAAACTAAGCACAAACAAATGTCCCTCACATAAAGCAAAGCTCACGTGTCTGAATGCGTAGAATAATGCGCGTGCTTGTCAAATAACTTAACGCTGACTGCACGTGAGTTCTAGAACGTGCCTTAAGCATGGTTCGTTTGATTGTGTGAGCATGTCCATGTAATGTCAATAGCCAAAGTGGGGGAGGAGAGATGGGAAAACTTGTTTGTTTTTTTTACTTTAATAATACGGCATCGCTACGTGCAGCGGCATACTTAAAGTATTTGGCACCTACTTCCTTACTACTTACTTACTTAGTCATCTCTCTTCTACCGTGAGTTGTAGATGTTTGGAGGTGAGAGCGCCATACTATCCTATCGGCTGTCTTCCTTCTGGCCTAGTTCCAATCTAACCCCTGGTCCTTCAGAGATTGTCTGATGATGTCCTCCCAGTGGACTTAGGGTCGTCCTGGAGGTGTGGATCCCTGGCTCTTAGTTACCCATACTTGTCGTGGTAGCCGATCTTTTCCCATTCTGGAGACATGGCCAAATCATCGCAGTTGGGACTGTTCTACTTGAGTCTGCAGTGGCTAGGTTTTGAGGCCTTGCTTTATCGTCTGGTTGCGTACCATGTCTGTTCTTGTTACTTAAACCACCTTCCTCAGTTACCTCCCTTCTGAGGGTTGGAGCTGGCTTTTGTGGGTTGTAGCCATTGTCCATGACTCGAATCCATACGTCAAGACTGGGACATAGGTAGAGCAGTATACAGCCATCTTCGTCCTCTTGCCAATCTCTCTTTTGCTGTGGAATCCTCCGATTTATTGCCTAAAAAAGTCTTCTAGCTGCGGCTCTTCGGGTAGCCAACTCTTCTTTGATGCCTCCATTCCAGTCTATGATATCTGTATTCGGCACCCGGAGTGAATAATACCTTTGGCAGTCCCACCCCATAAAGAAACACACTGTCAAGTATATTTTTAACCGTATGTACTATCGCAAAAGTGTCTAATGCATTACTCTCCTGGCTGTCATCCAGGGCGGACCGAGCTCTCGCTCCACCCTTAATAAGCCACTGGCTCTGTGTAGTACCCGGGGGTCTCTTATGAGACTAGCAAAGAATAGTACTACTGCTACCTCCGGCATGTCGTAGAAGGCTACATGATTTTTTAAACGGGTCTGGCAACATCATCATGTACAAACAATTCTATACAGAGACCACTACTGCAAAATTTTTGGGCTTTAGCCTACGCTTGCTCAAGGGAGACTGTCAGCTATGATGGTTGCATGTTCCATAAGGAGCCATAAAAGAGATGATTATGATGATCATAATGATTATCATGATGCTGATAATAATGATCATGATGATGATATGACGTGACACTTGAAACTGAAAATTTAAAAAAGGAATGTAGTGTCCATTATCTGATGTTTCTTATTCCTGTTGAATATTTGGTGTTTTCGTCCTTTGAAAAAAAAAAAAGGCACGATTAACAAAAGGAAGAAACAATCCGAAGAATGGCTTGCAATTCAAAAGAATGCTCGTCGCGAAGAGAAAGGGGTTAGAAGATAATGGGATGGAAATTAAAAAAATAAATAAAAAAGGAGGTGAGCAAGCGAAAGACAAAAGTAGAAGGAAAAGAATGGTTCATCTGCATTGTCTTAAGCTGGCATCCAGCGGGCGCGTGGCGCACTTAAAGGCTGAATCTCATAAATCTTCATTTCTGCCAATTACTGCTTCCAGTGTGTTCGTGTTTAAGGTGATCCCAGCATGCACAAAACATACTTTCTCCATATTGCTGCTGTATCAGCCCCATTACTTGCTGCCTGTCTTCGAAATATCATAACTCAGGAAAGAGTTCGTCTGCTTGTCTGACGATCCGTCTTCCATTTAGTTTTTGTATCTATTGTCGTAGGTAGATATATATATATATATATATATATATATATATATATATATGTGTTTGTGTGTGTGACTGTGTCTGTCTGCATGCATAATTGTCTATCTATCTATCTATCTATCTATCTATCTATCTATCTATCTATCTATCTATCTATCTATCTATCTATCTATCTATCTATCTATCTATCTATCTATCTACCTACTATCTATCTATCTATCTATCTATCTATCTATCTATCTATCTATCTATCTATCTATCTATCTATCTATCTATCTATCTATCTATCTATCTGTTTGTCTGTCTGTTTGTCTATATGTCTATCTGTTTATCTAATCTGTTTGGGGTCGTAGTGGTTAAGAGGTTTGGCGTCCGCCTCGAATTCTAGAGGTACCTGGTTCGATTCCCAGTAGAGGGAATATAATTTATGGAATTTTTTTTCAGAACCAGTGGTCCTAATGATGTCAATCTCTCTCTCTCCTCCCCCCCCCCCCCCCCCCCTTTCCCCTTTCCTGGTCTCAAGGGTAGTGAGATCGGACGCCTAGCCTTCTCGGATATGGGCGAAAAATAAGGCTGAGACTTGGTATAGTGAAGTCTCTAACTCTTCCATCTCCTTCGGCAGTGTGTAATATGGGACAATTTTGACCTCTATTGAAGTTAAGAATGTTCTAATTTGAAAATACTTCGAGAATTGTATTATCGCAAGTCAGATAAATAAAAAAATTAATACTGCCTATTTCTTTACCATGATGAAATAAAGATTTCGTTCGTTCTACATTGAAGAAAACGCCTAATGTGCGCGTAAAACATATAAACGCGTCGTTTTAGATGAAAGTAGCATTCTATTTTAAGCACAGTGCTATTCCATTTCTTGTCTCAAACACCCACGCTTTTCACTGAATAGAAGTAAATCTAACTCTCTTCATTCAAAATGAGTATCACGAATGGTTTGACATGTATAAAATGTTACACTGTATGGAGTACCACTTAAAATCTCCAAAACAAACCGTAAAATTGGATGTCTTCGAACCCGAACGCCCTCTCCGAGCTTCTATAGAAAGGCTTCAAAGAAATCTTATGAGCCTTAATTATGAGAAATTAACTTGAGAGATAACAAAGTTAGTTTTACACCCAGCGCATCCCTCTGTACCGATGCATTCTTTTCATTACGACCTTCTGTGTTCTGTTTTATTCTATTATGCTATGTCTTAATGTATTGACATTCCTAATGGTCGGTGCAAGACTTAAGATGACATTTGAAAGTTGTTAGTCCATGTTGAAGAATGTTTTAAAATATCTAAGCCCTGCCAGGTCCTATCCAGAACCACCACACAAACCACTTTAGATTAATATTCTCATACAATGGAGTACTACGTAATTTTTTGTATTTCCCCTCGCCGGAGAAATTATGAGTCGAATTGTTTTGTTCTGATTTGTCTTGAGGGCACGGACCAGCTAAATCAGCGATGATAACTACACGAACTTGATAAATGAAGTACATAAAGAATCTAGTGTCATTCAAAAAGAATTATCTTGTCAAGTAAAATTGAATGTTGTGTGTGCCGTGTTATTAATGTTGCGGTAATTATCCTAAGAAAGTTTTAAATACTTTTTATTTTATTTCTTGTTGTAGCGTAGGCAGCTGCAGAAGATACAGGGTTGGCGGATAAATCATCTGCTTTAGTAGTGTTGCTGTGGTAGAAGTAGTCCTTGCTTCTGAGTACGAGTTGTACGGTTTAAAAAGAAGATTAGAAAAACGTGAAGAAGAAAAAAAACACTAGAGACAGCAATAGTGGAGTATCCCCTTGTTGGTTCCGTGGATCGCTTAGTAGCCACAGAAAGATTAGGAGTACATGTCGTAAAAGGTGACGAATATATGGTTGTGCATGGGGGCTGACAGCCTGATCGTGTAAAACAAAAATCTACATACACCAATGCCGCACGAGGACACGAATGTTTTGTTGCTGGCTTCATGCAAAGAAGAAGTCTCATGAGGAGAATAAGACAGTAACCAGTTGTTGCGGTCCATTCTAATGATGTCTTGATCAGAATTCTGTATAGTTAGCAAATGTCCAAATGAACTCACAACAGTTAAATCAACGAAGGAATGTAGATCACTCCTGGTTAACGTTTTTAGAATTTATTGACATCATACAAAATTGAAGCTCCACACTTTGATATAATAAAAGCAAGCCGTCTTTCATAGGCCAAATGTACTAGGCGATCATAATATATGAATGGTAGGCGAATGTGCCGTCCGTTTAAGTCCAACTGTCCGCTACAATATAACTTGACTTTCACAATTGCCTCCACGGCTGGCGGAGTTGTGGATTTTAAAGTTGCTACCATAAGTGAAATGGGTTCATTTTCGATACAAGACAACAGGAGGCTGAGACGCTTGGGAGTCATGACCCAAGTGGGCCCGCCCCCCTTAGAGTGTAAAGGAGTATATCGGGCCGAAACACTTGTCGGACGCGGGGACTCTTTCTGATGATCAGATTGCTTCCTGTTGTATCGCTCTGTAAAGAGTTTCCTATCATCATGACTAAATCGTCAAAATGTTAATAATAATTCATGATACTTCTCCTTCGGTTCACACATGAATCCAAGGCATGCAATATCTCAACCATACGTCCATAAGCATGCACATATATTGTACATCAAACACTCAATGCAGGAGCTCATAAAATACACGTCTTGACACATTGCAATACACTATCGAAAGAGCACCAAAAGTGACCGTTACTTCTGCTCATGCACACGCATCTACGTATTCTAATACTTTAACTTTACGTCATAAATCAATGCGGTGGTGCTGTTTCAAAAGCGCTGCGTTTTAGTGCTGCTCCCTTTTAGCACAGCAATGTTTCACTAATGAACGCAAAGCTGTGTGAAAACGGAGGCGTAACACCAGTCCATCTAGAGATAATAGCAAGAAAGCAAAAATGTACAGGAAACAGCTAAACAGTATAACCAAACATGCATTTGACTGGAACACACAAGGGGTAGAGAAAAGTGGGGAAGCCAGAGAAAACCAGGAGAAGAGGAAGCCAAGACAGAGTCTCATGGGCAGAGCTAAAGAAAACGGTCCAATATAAAAACTAGTAACGAACAACAATAGAAACCATGTGCCCCACAAGGAACGAAATGGATGACTGGTATTATCTTCATTCATTCATAACCCTCCGCTCCCAAGGAGCATAGGCCTTCAACAAACACATGTCAAGTCCTACTGTCACGTGCCATCATCTCAAGTTCTTTCCACGTTCTCCTCATCTTTTTCACCTCTGTTTCCAGCTCTCTTCTCCATGTGCTTCTTGGTCTACCTCTGCCTCTCTTGCCTTAGGGGTTCCAGAACAAGGACTGCCTTGTAATGCTATCAACAGGCTTCCTCAGTGAATGTCCTATCCGTCGCCATCGTCTTCTTCTCATCTCTTGTTCCACCGGCACTTGTCTGGTTCTTGTCATCAGTTCCACGTTGGTAACCTTGTCATACCATTTTAATCCTTCGTGTTATCTTATTTATATGTTATATTATTAAGTCATGGGTGATGTAGCTGTTATACTCTGAGAAGAAAGTGATTTCACTGATAATCCTTCATCTTCCTGTCCTGTGACATCCATTCAAGTGACTTTTTAATAATCTCTTTAATGACGCTGTCTCTTTCCCTTCTCTTAGTGTCTTTAGGTCTCTGTTTCTGTTACCCAAGTGTTAAGGATAGATCTGGGGATAAAATAATGTAGCATGTTACTACACGCTAGCACATGCCCATTTTATGTGAGGAATTGTGTTCGCCTGTAGTCAAACTACTTTTTGCACGAAGCGTTCACCCGTGGTGAGCGACAGTCAACTAGTGACGTTTTTTTTTGTCACATGTCGTGGGGTCAGTGTGTTGTTTATTTGGGCCGTTCGTATTCGTTCACTGGTTTGAAGTGAACGTGATGTCTTCTAAGCTCCAGGATTTTATGGAGAGTGTGGTTTTTTCCTAACTGGGACATTAAATGTATTTTTCAAAGGTTCGCCACCTTGTTAAGAATGTTCTAGATGGGGAAGGAAACTTATTGAGAAGTCTTTGCACAACCCCATTTTGATATTTTCGTAAGGAGTATCTCAAAGATATTGAGGTAACTGAGTTTAGGTCGCCATCATCAGTTTGTTCGCCACATTACTTGGGTACCGGGAATATTGCCCTACCTATTAGTACACGGCTAGGATTGATAACAGATTTAAGGATATCTCTCAATATATTTACTTTTACTATTAACAAATGGAGATGAAGAAAGCCTATTGATTGAGGCTCGTTATTGACTGACGTAACTGCTTATCGCATTTACATGTTTTTCCTGCCATATACTATGCCATGTATAAATCTTGATGGATGTCTCCTTGTGATGAACGTACAATAAATGTCAACCATGTTTTCCCATGGACCTGTTCACATGCCGGCTTGTGTTGTATATGCTGACCATAATGTCCTGTATGAAAGCCTGCAATCATTCGCGTATCCTGCATGATCCTCTATATTTATTCCAGCGTAACACCTAGGTATTCCAAAACAAGGACTGACTTGTTATGCTATCAGCTGGTTTCTTCAATGTGAGTCCTGTCAACTGACTTGTTATGCTATCAGCTGGTTTCTTCAATGTGAGTACTGTCAACTGACTTGTTATACTATCAGCTGGTTTCTTCAATGTCAGTCCTGTCAACTGACTTGTTATACTATCAGCTGGTTTCTTCAATGTGAGTACTGTCAACTGACTTGTTATGCTATCAGCTGGTTTCTTCAATGTGAGTCCTGTCAATTGACTTGTTATACTATCAGCTGGTTTCTTCAATGTGAGTCCTGTCAACTGACTTGTTATACTATCAGCTGGTTTCTTCAATGTCAGTCCTGTCAACTGACTTGTTATACTATCAGCTGGTTTCTTCAATGTGAGTCCTGTCAACTGACTTGTTACACTATCAGCTGGTTTCTTCAATGTGAGTCCTGTCCAACGCCTGGCATCGTTTCTTCTCGTCTTGTGCCACTGGCTATTATCAGGTTCTTGTCATCGACTCCCCTTTGAAGATACTATCGTACCATTTCAATCCTTCAGTTCTGTGCGAGCACCCATTTATGAAAGTCTGAAGCTTCTTGGTTGTAGATGTTGTTATTCTCCATGTTTCACAGCCATACAAAAGGAATGCTTTGAAATCAGTGATAAAATCTAATCGTAATATGACTTCTCTGTCGCTATGACAACCGCGTCCCAAATCAGTAATCGAATACTGCGTTATGCGGCTCCAGCTATTAGTGATTCGCTTACATACATATACAATCAATGTATCGCACGGAGCTACTTTCCGTGGCACTTTAAAGTCGCTAAGGTATATCCTCTCTTAAAACCTGGCTCTTCCGACAATAATAACCTTGGTAACTATAGGCCAATCTCCTTAATATCATCGCTATCCAAACCACTAGAAAAACACATACATAAAATAACACTACAACACCTAGTTAACAACGGCTTGCTAATTGATAGTCAGTCGGGGTTTAGACCTAAACATTCATGTCACACAGCTCTAACTAAGATGATTGACAACTGGCACTTAAATATTAATAACGATAACATATGTGGGGCAGTTTTTGTAGACTTTAAAAAAGCATTTGATATGATAGATCACGCTATTTTAATTAGAAAACTAGAAACATCAAAAGTAAACCTTCAACTAGTGACGATAATTAAATCATTCCTGTCAGACAGAAAACATGTAGTTTCTTACAATAACTCTTGCTCATACCCAACCATAATAAATACCGGCGTTCCTCAGGGCTCTATTCTTGGGCCTCTACTTTTTGCCATATACATTAATGACCTTCCATTACACGTCGAACACGCATCCTGTGACCTATTTGCTGATGACTGTACTATCTACACGAGTGATACGAGTTGCAACACACTCGAACTATCGTTGCAAAAAGATACAGACAATCTGATTAAGTGGAGCATCGGAAATCGCATGCTAATTAATATAATTAAAACAAAGTGCATGTTAATATCAACTAGACAAAAATTACAAAATTCTGAGAAAACAACACTTCAGATCTATATTGGTACCTCACCAATTGAAAACGTTAATGAACATAAAACTCTAGGAATAGTCGTTGACCAGCATCTTAATTGGAACTCACATGTTCATGCACTGACTAAGCAAACGGCACAGAAAGTTTACCAGTTAGCTAAAATCAAACATTTCCTAGATGAAGATGCACGAAAATTGTTCTATGTATCTCACATACAAACAAACCTTGACTATTGCTCCACAATCTGGGATGGTTGTTCTATGTCCAACACAAAAAGACTCCATTCACTACAAAAGCGTGCAGTGCGTCTAGTTTCTGACAACTGCCAAACACAGTGTGTAGATCTATATAAATATCTCAAAATACTGCCTCTAAGAAAGCGCTTTCTGTTCAACAAAGCTAAATTTGTTCACAAAATCCTGTCACAGAATGCTCCAACATATCTGTGGCCAATGTTCAAATACAGTGAAAGACGCAGTCAACGCCTTAACAAAATACAAGTGCCCAAGCCTAGGCTTGACTTATTCAAGAAAAGCTTAGCTTACTCTGCTGCTCATCTTTGGAACTATCTTCCACATTATCTAAAACATAACAACCTCAGTCCCTATTCATACAATCGTAAACTTTTCGAATACTTTATGAGTTCTGATTATCTGCCCCCCTAATATGATTATTTTTCCGAACAAATGGTATAATATCGAGTGTAGGTTTAATGATGATGTTAGTGCTTTTCAACATATTTTGTTTCATGGTAATACTTAGTTTGTACTTTTCAACATATTTTATTTCATGTTTATAATTAGATACTGTGAATGTGAGTATGCTATTATTTTACCTGTACAACGTTGAATTCCTTGAATTGATGGATAAATTGTATGTGAGAATAAATGAAATCAGTATAAAAGACGGGAGAAAGGAAGGGCAGAATGTCAGACGGGCCTGCGTGCCCAATTCTCAACCCTTTGAAAATAAAGTTCGTTCGTTCGTTCGTTCGTTCGTTCCTCTTTTCCGCTTACTCATATTAGAACGGTAGTCTCATATCAAATAATGCCGTAAGGGAGTGAAGTGTTAACAACTTTATTATAACTGGGTCTCAGCTTTAGGAACTGGGGTGACAGGCTCCCATCCCGCTACCTTTACCATCCCTAACTCAAGTGCAGAGCTATGTGTCCATTTACAGCTTGGTAGACTGAAGAGTGACTCTACTAGGTTTCGAGCCAGGTATTTTTTTGCCTGGAGGAGGAAGGAACTCTAACCACTGTGCCATGCAAAGTTCTCCACGTATTAGAAAGTAATTTGTTTCGTGTTAGGATGCGCTCCTTTTAACCTGAACACAATGTCCATCTGTAATGTTAGGGCACTTGTCCAAATATAAAGGACCTCATGGCCTGGAAAGCAACTCTCTAATCTGTGGCTCTGCTATATCTGGGAACTTGCGAGATTTGTAAAGAGCACGTTACAGTAAGGCCCTCAGGTAGATTTCGCGCCTGAGCGAACACACATAAAACACACGAAGAATGCAAGTCTCAGCTGCTACTGAAGGTAAAAGCTGTAACTTTATTATGTCAAGAACTTGTGAATACATTTTGTAACTAAATTAACGTTGTCATGTCGTAATATTATGGTTCTTGTGTCTCTTCTAATTTCGTTGATAGTCTTTGGTTCTGGCTCTATTGTATTCATCTCTCTATTTCATTTTTTTGTGTGTGTGCACAAATGTCTTAACTTAATAAACACATGCACACAAGAGACAGTAGAGAGTCGGGTGGATGATTTTTGTCCGTGAGCTAGTGATTGTATTTATCATCATCATCATGTTCATTTTGCACTTCTTATGAAGCATGGAGCCACCACTACACCTGGCCACCTTGCAGGAAGTCTGCACCAAGAAATCACGCGGGTTGTCGCTGAACAGAGTGGAGCCTACCTGACAACAACCTCCAGCATGAGAATGGAGGTAGAGGCAGTTACTGCAGCACTGAGGTGGCTGTCTGAAACTCCATCAACCAGGGCAGTTATATTGTCAGATTCTCAAGCCATGCTTCGGAAATTTCAAAACGAATGGCTGCGGCAGGAATGGAAAACATCAATAGAATCCTCAAGTCTTCAAGAACTGGTGTGGATCTGCTGTCCTGGTCATGCAGGAGTATGTGGCATGAGAGTGCTGCCAGACTGGCCTTGAGAGCACCAATAGTGGGGACAATGGACATGGATAAGGGAGAGATAATAAGGGCAATTAATGATCGCCTGCTGGATAATGACACTGCAATGGATGAATCAACAAGGCTGAGACTGTTGGAGTTTGGCATCAAACGTGGGACTAGCAGAAATGAACGTGAGAGGGGATGCATCAGTCGTATGTACAACCAGCGTGCTACAGGTACAATTAGCATTCATACTCTTCGAAATTTGCGGAGGGAGGCTGAGCACCTATGGGTTTGTCCGGAGTGCAGTGTGGTCGATTCTGATTAACAATAACAATAACATGCTCTTTAGCGGAGGTGGTTATGATAAAGTGGTTCTATTCTTTTTCGTATTTTACCTTTTCATCATCGTTTTCATTTGATTTCTCCCCTCTTTGCTCTATCAGTACTCTTTAATCAAACCTTGAATACTGTATTTCTCAACCTTACGCTTTGATAAAGCGGTATCTTTTAGAACACACCCGGGGCCGTTAGAGAGCATTGTCCAGCATGGGCTACGGCAACATGGGCAATAGGAAGAATTCGTTTGATAGCTTAATCCCATGTGTAAATAAGCCGGTGTCAGCACCTATTTTATACACTAGGGGCCAGCCGGAGCGATTGAAAACAAGGGACTTGCGAGACGCAGAGGAGTGTTTGTTACCAGATTGTATACTTTTTGACGGCGGTAGAAACTTAGATGTCGTAGACGTGGCGGGACAATGAAGGAAGAGATTATAGGACAACCGCCCCTCGGCCATACGACAAAGAAACAAAAGACGACGAACCAGGCAGGCGGCATAAGGGGAATTTACTCGAAGCCGCAAAAGAAAGATAACTTTGTCAAAAGGAGTAACCAATTCCTCTATTAGGCGGCCAATGAAAAGTCACAGGTTTTATCGTCTCCTGACATCAAGCAAGCAAGCGAAGAGTTTGTTACAAGAACCAACCCACTTTTTGCGAATGACAGGGACTGGCTAGGGAAGCCAGCGTTCAGAGGTGACATTTCAAGATGGAATAAATTATTGGATCAATGGGCGTAGCTATTATAACTGCCGAAAAATTATTAAATATTAGTCATCAGGAAATACAACGAAACGTTCGACAGACGTCAGTGCGTTCTCACACATCCGCGTCGCAAAGGTGGAGTTTCCCGGAGCCTAACCTGCTCCATAATTTCATTCCAGTGTGGATTTATATTTTATTCCAGTGGAATTTGATTTCAAAGGTGTTCTTAAGGAATTCGCGAAAGGGAAAAATAAGTCCTACATAATCTGAGTCTGCATAGTATGTGTTTGAAGTATAATCGGAAAGAAGCTAGCAAAGCGTACGTCTGGATAGCAGAATTCACGAGACAGGACATCATACCCACGCACACGTTTGCACACGTCTGTGGCGCAGTTTTTTTTATTCATCTGTTTTTCACAAGTTGATTGTCCTATATATCAAGTTCAGCTCCCTTGAAAGCGTATTGCCTGAAGCAAGATCAAGCACTCACAAGTGATTCGTCTAGATATATCCAGTTCAGATCACTTGAAAGCTTATAGACTGAACAAAGTTCAGCTACTCAATGCGTCAATGCATGAAGTGAATTTATCTACTCTAACCGTTTATCGTCGACGTAAATTATTTCAATCAAGCTTTCATAGCACGAAACACACTTGTTACCAGAAGATCATTTCGTGAAGAGCTCCAGTCTAGTCAGTGCCTTTATCACGACCAAACAGCAGACATTTTCCCGAGACAAAGGTCAACAGTTATCGACACTAGATAGATTTCTAAGCGTTGATGGACATTACATCTCACAAGTCCACACTATGACACGTGCAAAAGCCTCATCAATAAGTAATCGTTTTGAAGATAGCCAACACGGCGTAACATACATCTACATTGGACAGTCTATGTACATCTGTGTATAATCATATAAGGGAGGAAATTTGAAAGACTCTTGGGCAGTGTAGATTTATCATCAGTGAGGTAACACTTAGTATATCCTAAGCCCGGCTGAAAAAGGAGGAGGGCGGCCTGCATGGAGGCCGTAAGGAGGCAGCCCCTCCACCATGCAAAGACACAACAAGCCAATCACCTGTTTGCTTTAAATCATGATTACGCGAAAGAGAGAAAACCGGACTGATTCTAAAGGCGACGAACTGGAACGGACTACGACTTATGGAACTTGGAACACAAGAAGTATAAATGGGAAAGAAGAGGAGCTGGTAGAAGAGATGAGGAAAGCAAAACTAGAAATCCTGGCGATAACGGAAACAAAGAAAAAGGGACAAAGAGTCATGGATCTCGATGGCAACACGCTGCTGTACAGTGGTGTACCCACATCTGAAAGAGCTAAAGGGGGCGTGGGTTGCATTGTGGCCAAAAACCAAAAGATGGTATCGAGGGATGGAACTTTGTCTCGGAGCGCAATATGGTTGTAAAACTAAAAGAAGGAGAAACCATAGTGTATGGGCCAAATGAGGATGAGAAAGCAGAGGTCAAGGAGGAATTCTTCGAGCTGCTTCAAAGGACAGTGGATGACTGCCTTGATGAAATTATCATGCTCGGAGATTTCAATGCCAGAGTTGGAAATGACCATGCTAGATGGGGTGGAGTTATCGGAAGATATGGAGAAGATACTCTCAATGACAATGGAAAGCGACTCCTTAGATTCTGCAGTGAGCAGAATCTGATCATTACAAACACAAAGTTCCCCCATAAACGCATACATGCATACACTAGGTGTGAACCAACAAAGAATAATAATTCAGTGATCGACTATGAAATTGTTAGGAGAAGCTCGTTCAAATATGTCCGGGATGCTAGAGTCTGGAGGGAGCGAGAGATTGGAAATGATCACTACCTGCTTACAATCAAAAGAACAACTGAAAGAGTTGCTCAGCCTAGGAACTGCCCAACATCACGCAAGAAATCAAGTAAACGAACGGGAGAAATGAGCATTAAGACCTACAAGCTGCGAGAGCCAGAAATTAAGACCAGATATCAGGGGCTTATTGCTACAGCGGTGAGAAACACAAAATAACAACCTGATGACTTGGAAACCCTCTGGCTTAAATTTAAGGACATCATAAAGACAGCTGCTGCAGAAGCATGTGGTGATGTCCGACTTGGGAACAAGAGAAAGAGGACACCTTAGTGGACAGAGGAAGTCAAAGAGAAAGTAAGAGAGAAGAAAATGGCATGGAAACAATACTTAGGAGCTAAAAACACAGCAGGACAAATAGAGAAATATAGAGAATATGTGATACTCAGAATAGAAGCAGAGAACAAGGTGCTAGCAGCAAAACAGAAGTCCTGGGAAGAATTTGGAGAAAAGCTAGAAAAAGATGCGCAAGAAAACCAGAAATTGTTCTATAAGACCCTAAAGAACATGAGGAAAGAAAAACAATGCCCTCTCAAATTTATAAAGAACAAGCAAGGCAAATTGCTTACTGCCCCGAAGGAAGTAATGGAAAGATGGAAAGAATATTTCTCAGAACTCCTTGATGGTGAGCAAGGACAAGCATCAGAAATGATAACCACTAGCACAGAAGAGGAAACCAATGGTGATGAAGATAACATAAAGATGGAAGAACTGACGGCAGCACTGGAGACAATCAAGATGGGCAAAGCAGCAGGGCATGATGTTATAACATTAGAAGTGGTTAAGTACATGGGAGCATCAGGCGACCTATTACTCTTAAGGGTCCGACAGGCAGCGTGGTGCAACAAGACCATACCAAAGGATTGGGAGATTGCCTTCAGAACACCAATTTTCAAAAAGGGTGACAATCGACAATGTCGAAACCATAGAGGGATATCCCTTCTCAGTGTCCCTGGTAAAATATACTCTAGAATCTTAGAGCAGAGACTCCGACGCTTATCTGAGCCACAGTTGGAGGAGGTCCAGTGCGGATTCCGAACAAACCGAAGTACTCAAGACCTAATCTTCACACTCAGACAGCTGAGTGAAAAGGCCCTTAAGTATAAGAGTGAGATCCATCTTTGTTTCATAGATCTGGAAAAGGCGTTTGACAGGGTCCCCTGGAGCAAACTTTGGGACTGTTTGGCAAGACAGAACATTGCAGCACCTCTGATTCATGCTATACAGAGCTTCTACAAGTCTTGCAGAAATTATGTGAGGACAGCAAACCATAAGTCAGAAGAGTCCATGACCACCACTGGTGTAAGACAAGGTGATATCCTGTCACCTTATCTTTTCATACTCCTCATGGACGATGTCATCAAGGCATGTAAGGAGAGAACAAGAAAGTATTCAGTGGGGTACTGGAAGATGAGACAGTGTTGCGTAATAAATTCTCGCAACATCGTTTTATTTCAATATCTATTTTATAACGCAAGGGCAACAACTGCTTGAAATTTATAGTCACTTTTCTCGGTAAGCATTTGTCTTCTCGCGTTGGTATCGAATGCAGTTAAGTTTGAGCTGTGGTCATTTTGCGCTGGACTGCGCATGACTTGTCTTGCTTCTTGGTCGATCGGTTTCCGCCCACCACTAGTGGAGTGAGCGATTTGGAATGGCGAAAGAGATGCCTCGTTGAAGAGGGGATCTCCGCTATTTTTTTGTTCTGTCAGGAATGTGAGAGTCCTCTTATGGATATTTCGTTTATTCGAGATAATACCTCTAGTGTATTTGCACATGCCGGGAGGCATAATATTTCTGTGTATTTCCGGAAGGCAAGGTAAATTAACATTTTCATTAACTCTATCGATTTTTGGTCGTGAACGATTTCTGGTTCATAGCCTGTCTTCGAAAGTCGTCGTCACGAGATGTTTTCCTAGCTCACATGTCGCTGTATTGTGCTGCATCGGTTGATGCAGGTTCCAAGGACCATTACTTGCTACTTTGTTAAATGAACTAGGTTTGAAAAACCTTTATTATCTAGAGGATATTTTTGAGGACATTATTTATACTTCGGCAGACGTGTCTGTCTTGCTGAAGTCAGACTAAGGAGAGTGAACTGATCTCATACATCTGGTTATCTCCTGGCTGTTATAGAAAAGGATGGAGTTTTTCACCTGACTACATTTACAGCACTTTGAAATATAACATGCATCTGACTCATCATTGTAATGCTGTCTACCGTCTATTGCTGTATTGAATGTTGCTGTGATAATGACTGTTTGATGTGCCTACATATTCGCGTAACCATTTTGTCACTGTGGCGTCCACAATAAATAATGAAGAAAAACGTCAACGGCTGTTACAAGAATCATTGACTTTATACGTCGTGAGTTTACTGACGTCCTATGTGGATTGCCCTGTTATTTTTGTATGAACATTGTTTTGACTGAACACATCTGCACACCACACAAAACCAGACATGCGGATACCATCCATCATCATATGGCATCACGCATCATTTGGTGGCCATAAGCTGGTTTGATTCTGGTACCAGCAAACACGGGGTCCCTTACCCACTTCATTTTCAACAAGAATTCATCAGCATCCTTCAAGAAATTAACATTCTTCAATACAGTCAACATCTTCAAAATTTTCAAAGTACTCGGCGTTGCCCGGTAAAAGTCAAAATTTCAACTTTTTGACGGAAACAAGAATTTGACAGTACCCGGCGTTGTTACATGTTGCCGGATAACTCGGACTGCTGTTATCTTTTACGCAAGTCAAGCAAGTTGCTGCTGTCAAGGTTCCAGTGCTGTCGTTTTTGTGAAGGTCAAGTGCCGGTTGAAACGGGTTGTTTTCTGAAGAAGGCCAAGTACCGATTTCCATCAACTTACTTTTGGATTAGAAGGTCAAGTGCCGAAACAACTCAACACACAGTATTTCAGAAGCTCTTGTACCATCGTGTTAGCAGTGGAAGCAGTTCAGATGTGCCATCATCGTTGGAGCTTCGCTCTTTAGGACGTTGATTGACATCCGTTTTTTCTGCTGTTCTACGATTGGAAGCCTATAAGTTAAGTGGCCTGTTTGTATGTAAACTGTGCCCTTATACTTCTGCTGAGTCTTCTGTGTATCATCTCATTCTATATGTTATATGTTTATATGTTATTTGTATATTTATATGTTTATATTTCAGCGGGTTCTCGGTTGGGTGGTGTCTCCGTTAGATTATGCCACGTCATAGAGGTCGTCTATTGTGAGCGTTTTCTGTAAGGTTTGCAAATTTCCAATACTGGAATTTGCTAAGCGACTTCTGTTGCTATTTATGTTAGCTGTGATGACATGTTTTAATATTGTTTTCGTTATTATTTCGCATTCTTTAGTTTTGTTTTGATTTGTTTGTATTTGTTAGCCTACTCTTGTCTATAATTTAGTTTCATACAACATTTTTGTTTATACACTGTGGTGTCATGTATTTTGTTTAATTCTATCGCAGATATCGTCACATTTTTTGTGATATTTCATTAATTTCTGCTTTATTTTTAGTTGATTTCTGCGAACGTTTTTGTATTGTTGCTGATCTTTGTTATTGTTTACATTGTTATTGTTTACATTGTTTGTATTGTTTACATTTTCAATGTTTACATTCTGCATGTGTTTACATAGTCATTGTTTACAGTTATAGTAATTAGTTAATGGGCTATGCTAATGCACTGTTACTACTACACTGATGATAAATGAATGATGAATAGTGTCGTGCACTATTGAATGAGAAGTGCACTTATGATCAAGAATTGATTGTTGATATTTCATATACAAGTTCTTTGATTGGAGACTTGTTTCCCACAGAGACTGGGATAATATAATGTGATGTGAATATACAAGTGCTTAATTAAGACTTGTTACACTTAGGTTTGAAATAAATTAGTTAATTATTTCAGGTTTTGGACTCATATGTTAGACAACATGTCTACATTTGAGCACTTTATTGAGCAGGGTAAATTGCTTGGCAAGACTGGTGATAAGTTAGAAGAATTTGCAACTGCTCGATATGATAAAGCAATGGAAGCTGAACAAAAGAAACTGCATATGGAAGCTGAACAAAAGAAACTGCAGATGCAGGTGGATGAAAAAAGATTCCAAATGGAAATGGAAAAACAAAAAAGGGAATCAGAAGCTGAGGAAAGAAAACTCCAGCTACAGCTAGAAGCTGAAAGACTTCAAAAAGAGGCTGAAAATAAAAGACTTGAAAAAGAGGCTGAAAATAAAAGACTTGAAAAAGAGGCTGAGAATAAAAGACTTGAGAAAGAAGCTGAAAGACTTCAAATAGAGGCTCAGGCTGAGGAGAGAAGATTACAGAGAGAGTCTGATGAGAGGAAAGAGAAAGCAAAAATGGAACATGAAGAAAAGGTCTTAGCTTTAGAGTTGGAAAAATTGAAATTGATGAACATGAGTAATGGTAATGATTCAAACAAGGGTTCATCTTCTGGTAAGGCTAATAATGATACTTTTAAGATTAAGTTGCCAACTTTTAGTCCTTCCAGTGATGACATAATGTTCTATCTGGACAGATTTGAACAAGCATGTACAGCTCATAACATAGACAAAGCAAAATATGTTTATCAGTTATCAGGGATACTGACAGGTAAAGCTCTAAGTATATTAAATATGGTGGATGAACCTGACAAGAACAATTATGAGGTTGTCAGGGCCGCTCTGTTAAAGAAATATCAGCTTAACGAAGACGGCTATCGTCTACAATTTAAAAACATGTTACCTGAAAATGGAGTTGAATTCTCCGAGTTTATTGCAAGAATACGCATTACTTTCTCACGATGGGTTGAACTATCTAAGACGGAAAAAACTTATGAAGGACTTATGGACTTAATACTTAGAGACAAAGTCATGTCGTCTGTCAATGAGTCTTTCCTTGCTTTCCTTCATGAACGTAAACCTAAAACAATAAAAGAAATGGAAGATTTCTGTTGCCAATACGTAACTGCACACCCACACATAACCATGGGTAACTCTAAGGTGAAAGAAGGTTTACCAGTTGCTTCGGCAGCTCCGTATGGTCAAAACTTTGCTCGTAGATTCCAACAAAATTTTGATAGAAAGAGCAGCGGTAATTTCTGTCAAAATCATGGAAACCAATTTCATGGTGATTCTTCTTCGAAGAATTGGAGACAACCTGATAGTGGTCGTTACTATCATCCTAATAATTATAGGCATTTCAAAAGAGGATATGGTAATAGAGGTTATTCCTGCCGAAGACCTCAAAACCAAACAAATAGATGTTCGCATCAATGTGAACATGATAGTAATCGTGGAAACTGGAATTCGAACCAGGATAACAATTACAATAGAGACAATAATAACTGCAGAGAATAATAATAACTCTGATAACTTCAGAGGTAATAATAGTCGGGGTAGATCTCAACACAAAAAAAAAAGAGATATCAGCAGGCTAATGCTGTACAACAGGAAACTGAGGGAGCCTGTAATCATGTTGTTGATAATAAAAACTTTGACGCTGTCACTGGTTCTGCTTTTGACTTTGAGAGAGCAAACAAATGCCCCCAATGCAGTACTTTATTCGAACCGGGTACCATAACTACTTTGAGTTGTGGTCACCCACTTCCCGCTCTTCCTGCTGCTGTTGCGCATGACGGGAGGGGTTCTTTAATCCTACATAAGGGTCTTGTTAATGATACTCCGGTCTCACTACTTTTCGATTCCGGATGCACCACTATTGGTGTTAGACAATCGCTTGTAGATCCATCTTGTGCTACAGGAAGGGTTATTAAATGTGTCACATTTGGCCGCACTCTAGAAAAATATCCTACTGCTGTAATTCGCATTGCCACTCCTTTCTTTACTGGAGATGTGCATGCTTGTCTCTTACCTAATCCTATTGCGGACCTTATTATTGGTCGTATTCACGGAGTTAGGGAGTGTACCCCACAGCAGATTGCTGCTTGGGAAGATAATAACATGCAAGCTACAAATGCAGTAGTTACAAGAGCACAAGCTCTACAAACACCCGAAACATCACTGAATAGTGATAATGAAGTTGATAGCCAAGATAGTCACTTAGTAATCACTCGTGACTCTTTCATAAAATTGCAAGAAGAAGATCCTTCTTTAAAAAAATTCTTCGTTCTTGCGAAGAAAGGTGATCCGAATCAGGATACAAATAGAAAATCTTGGATTGCAATGAGAAACGGCGTACTTGTACGTATGGTACAAGATTCGACTACGTCGGCACATTCGCAAATTCTTGTTCCCAAGAGCATGAGAGTGCAAATATTACAACATGCTCATGACTCGCAATGTGCTGGACATATGGGTTTTTCCCGTACGAAGTCGAGAGTCCTTGCGGCTTTCTTTTGGCCTTTTGTCAATAAGGACATTCGTATTTACTGCCGATCATGCAAGGTATGTCAGGAGGTCAAATCTAGAGGACCACGACATGCTGCGCCTATCCAGGCTGCTGACATTCCTATTCGGCCGTTTCAGAAAATGGCCATAGATATTATTGGCCCTTTTAAGGTCAAGTCGGCCAGAGGACATCAGTTTATCCTTACATGTGTCGATATGTGCACACGTTGGCCAGAGGCTATTCCTCTTAAGAGCATATCTACTACAGATATCGCAGATGCTCTTTGGTTGATATTTTCTCGCTTGGGGTTCCCCAGAGAGAAATATTGTCAGACCATGGCACTCAACTCATATCTGACACTATGTCACAGGTAATGTCTACCTTACATATTGAACGATCTCTCAGTAGTATCTACCATCCTATGTCTAATGGGTTAGTTGAGCGTCTGAATAGAACGCTCAAGACTTTGCTTGGTAAGATAACTGAAGATCATCCTCAAGATTGGGACAGGGTTTTACCCGCGGCTCTCTTTGCCTATAGAGAAGTCCCTAATGAACACACAGGATTTTCTCCCTTCGAACTTGTCTTTGGCGCGCGTCCGCGTGGCCCTATGTCTTTATTACACGATCTCATCACTGCCGATGATATTAGCGAGGAAACTCAATCCTCATATGAGTATGTCATTGCTCTTAGACAAAAGATCATTGAGGCATGTAAGCTAGCAACTGCTTCATCAGAAATTGCTAAAGAGAAGGCAAGACAGTTTGCTAACAAGAATAGATGTCTACGACAACTTTGTCCAGGTGACAAAGCATTCGTCCTACTCCCCAGTAGGGAAAATAGACTTCTTATTGCATGGAAAGGTCCGTATGCAATAGTCTCTCGGATTTCCGATGTTGACTATGTGGTCGATATTGATGGAAAGCATAAAACTTTCCACATAAACATGCTTTCGGAATTTCACGAACGTCCGGACTATTTGCTGCCTATTTTCCAGGCAACGGATGATGCTCCTGCACCTCACGGTCATTATTCATCCCTGTCTGTCATACAGGATGAGGAAGCTACCTTCTCTGATGTCAACCTTCCCCTTCCAGTGGTTCCATTACATTCCACGGAATCTTGGAAAAACGTTTCTGTTTCTCCTAATCTTTCTGGTGACGAACATCGACGAGACTTGTCGATGTTACAAACATTTCAGGATGTTCTCACTGACATTCCTGGACACACAGATGTCATAGAACATGACATAATTCTTACCGACAATAATCCAATTAGGGTTAGGCCGTATCCTATTCCTATACACTTTCAGTCGCAAGTGGAAAAGGAATTGGATGAAATGATTCAATTAAATATAATTGAACCATCGACTTCACCATATTCTTCTTCCATGGTTATTGTCCGGAAGAAGGATAAGAACATACGAATTTGTGTTGATTATCGCAAATTGAATCGGGTCACAAAGTTCGACGCTGAACCGATGCCTTTGTTAGAAGATCTACTGATTAGACTTTCTAATTCTAGATTCTTCACTAAACTTGACTTGTCTAAAGGTTATTGGCAAGTGCCTTTAGCAGAGCATGCCAAACCTCTTACTGCTTTTTCTACACCTAGGGGTCTATTTCAATGGAATGTTATGCCTTTTGGTCTCATGAACGCCCCTGCCACTTTCGTTCGCATGATGCGTCGAATTCTGTCACATCGTTCGGATGTCATCGCATACTTAGATGACATCTGTCTCTTCAGTGATACCTGGGAAGATCACTATTTAGGGTTATATGACTTACTGTCCACTCTACGTGAGAATAATTTGACAGCAAAACCTTCTAAAGCTTTTGTTGGTTTTGGTGAAATCTCTTTCCTGGGTCATCGTGTTGGTCATGGTCTCTTGAAGACAGAAGACCACAATACTTCCAAAATACTGAACATCTCTGTTCCTAAAACGAAGAAACAAGTTAGGAGTCTCTTAGGTTTAATTCAATTTTATGGGAGATTTATTCCAAATTTATCTTCGATCATGGCACCTCTATCAACATTGTTGAAGAAAGGTTCGCCTAATCTGGTCCGTTGGTCTGAAGAATGCCAATCTTCATTAGACCAAATCAAGAATATATTTTCTTCTCCTCCCATCTTAAGATTACCTACTCTTGATAGGACTTTTGTTCTTCGGAGTGATGCTTCATCCACTGGGATTGGAGCAGCACTGATGCAAGAATATGCAAATACTCTGCATCCTGTTATGTACATTTCTAGAAAACTAAATGCGGCAGAGAGGAACTACTCGGTTTTAGACCGTGAGTTGTTAGCGATGGTTTGGTCAATTCTAAAGCTACAAAGATTCCTCCTGGGCGCACATTTCATTCTAGAGACTGATCAGAAAGCTCTTACAGCTATTCAGACTAAGAATTTGAAGAGTTCGAGATCCACTCGATATGCTATAGCTCTTCAACCTTTTCACTTCACGGTACGAGCTATCCGTGGTGCGGATAATGTGATGGCTGACATTTTGTCTAGATGCCCACATGACTCCAACTAATACTTCTGTCCTATATTTCCATATATTACAGAGTCATAACACACCTATATTTCTACAATAGATTAGCACATCTGTACTTACTTTATATGTACACACTATCGTGCTTTGTTGTCATCTTCTTCTGTTCGTTTTTTAAGATGATAGAGGAGGACTGAGTAGTTAATATAAGGGCCGTTAGTTTACTAAACAGCCACAATTATTAATAATGTATTGTACCTTATGAAGCATATTAGTTATTAATTAGCATTATATTGCTTGTACTTTCTCAGAATGTCATTGTTGAGCTGAGGACTTACCTTACTAGTATCAAGCATGACGAGTTCTAGATTGTGTACTTACCCTCGGAATGCCAGAGCATATGTCCTGGATCGTCATGTAGTTTAACTTTACTATGTACTTATGTCATTACATGTCAAAGAATGTACTATTTAAATTTTCCTATCAGATTTGTACATCCATTTTTAAAGACAATAGTAGAGTATGCTGTTTAATGATGATTATGGTAACTTGCATACGTATATTGTGTTTACATGCTAACGTGATGTGTGTTGGTGACACCTCCCCGATGTGAATATTTTTTTGAGACATATTTATTTTTCTGTTGAGGTATATCCTCACCAGACACTCTATATTTAGCCTCATGTTAGGCAATTTAATTAATTATCAGCGCATAATTCGTGCGTTTTGAGCCGCTTATCGCATGCTCTTTGATATTTAAAAAAAAAAATATGTTCCACATTTTTTTTTTTTTATCGGGAGGAGGTGGTGATATGTTGCGTGATAAATTCTCGCAACATCGTTTTATTTCAATATCTATTTTATAACGCAAGGGCAACAACTGCTTGAAATTTATAGTCACTTTTCTCGGTAAGCATTTGTCTTCTCGCGTTGGTATCGAATGCAGTTAAGTTTGAGCTGTGGTCATTTTGCGCTGGACTGCGCATGACTTGTCTTGCTTCTTGGTCGATCGGTTTCCGCCCACCACTAGTGGAGTGAGCGATTTGGAATGGCGAAAGAGATGCCTCGTTGAAGAGGGGATCTCCGCTATTTTTTTGTTCTGTCAGGAATGTGAGAGTCCTCTTATGGATATTTCGTTTATTCGAGATAATACCTCTAGTGTATTTGCACATGCCGGGAGGCATAATATTTCTGTGTATTTCCGGAAGGCAAGGTAAATTAACATTTTCATTAACTCTATCGATTTTTGGTCGTGAACGATTTCTGGTTCATAGCCTGTCTTCGAAAGTCGTCGTCACGAGATGTTTTCCTAGCTCACATGTCGCTGTATTGTGCTGCATCGGTTGATGCAGGTTCCAAGGACCATTACTTGCTACTTTGTTAAATGAACTAGGTTTGAAAAACCTTTATTATCTAGAGGATATTTTTGAGGACATTATTTATACTTCGGCAGACGTGTCTGTCTTGCTGAAGTCAGACTAAGGAGAGTGAACTGATCTCATATATCTGGTTATCTCCTGGCTGTTATAGAAAGGGATGGAGTTTTTCACCTGACTACATTTACAGCACTTTGAAATATAACATGCATCTGACTCATCATTGTAATGCTGTCTACCGTCTATTGCTGTATTGAATGTTGCTGTGATAATGACTGTTTGATGTGCCTACATATTCGCGTAACCATTTTGTCACTGTGGCGTCCACAATAAATAATGAAGAAAAAATTTCAACGGCTGTTACAAGAATCATTGACTTTATACGTCGTGAGTTTACTGACGTCCTATGTGGATTGCCCTGTTATTTTTGTATGAACATTGTTTTGACTGAACACATCTGCACACCACACAAAACCAGACATGCGGATACCATCCATCATCATATGGCATCACGCATCAGACAGGTCTGTATTTCAGAGCTGGCATTTGCTGATGATGTTGCCCTGATTGCTAAATCAGAGGCACATCTCCAATCCAACCTGCAAGTCTGGAAGGTAGAACTAGAGAAGAGAGGGATGGTCATAAGCAGCTCTAAAACAAAATCCATGGTGATATCACGAGAAGAAAGAAGATATCAGATTAAGCTGGGAGAACAGGTCCTGGAGCAGGTCGACCACTTTAAATACCTCGGAGCTATTATAGACCGAAAGGGAGGCATTAAAGAAGAGTTTGCCACTCGAAAAGCAGCAGATGGGAGATTTTTTCAGTCCATAAATCGAGGATTCGTCAGCAAGAGAAACGTTGGTAAGAAAACGAAGATGGCTATATACCGCTCCACCTATGTCCCAGTCTTGACATATGGATGCGAGTCATGGGCAATGACTACAACCCACAAAAGCCAGATCCAAACCTCAGAAATGAGGTATCTGAGGAAGGTGGTTGAAGTAACAAGAAGAGACATGGTCCACAACCAGACGATACGTCAAGGCCTAAAATCCCACCCACTGCAGACCCACGTAGAACAGTCCCAACTAAGATGGTTTAGCCATGTCTGCAGAATGGGAGAAGATCGGCTACCACGACAAGCATGAGAAACAAAGAGCCAGGGATCCAGACCCCCAGGACGACCCAGAGTCCGCTAGGAGGACAACATTAGACAATCTTTAAAGGACCGAGGACTAGAATGGAACCAGGCAAGGAGGAAAACAGCCGATAGGATAGTATGGCGCTCTCTCTTCCAAACCTCTACACCTCACGGTAGAAAGGGAACGACTAAGTAAGTAAGTAATATCCCATCATCATTTTACTATTTACCTAGTTTGATTATCATATTTAATTAACTACATTTTGCATTTAATTTGTATGTAAATAGCCTTTCACCATAATCCTTTTTTACTTTCTACTAACCATAAGTGTGTATATATTTAACTAATAATCTGTATATCTGCGTTGATCATTACTGTGTTAAGTATTTATATATAGGCAAAATCCTCCATTTAAGATGTTGGTGGCTCTTTCTTTATCGAAATCTTAGGGCAGAAGTTAATGTCGCAGGGAAACAGAAAACTTTGCATGATTTATTAGAAAACACTATCTTGTGGAGACCATTCGCCTTCTCTTCTTCTTGTCCTTATCTCGAATTGGTCTCTTTCTTTCTTCACGAGCCAATTTCTGGAGACCTTGATAACATTCCATAGGCCTCCCTGATCATACTGTAGCGGTGCGACCATTGGTGTCCAGCCTAGTTTAACGAGGTAGGACAGTAGTTTTTGAGAAATGAGGTTTTGATAATGATGTTGCCAGCCCCATCCACAACCTCATATTAGTAGCCCTGTACGACATGCCTGAGAGTGTAGTGGTTCTTGTTTTTTTTTTTTTTTCTTCAGAGACCCCCAGAAACTACACGTAGCTAGCAATCCTTCTGGTGTGTGAAAAATCACGACCGATGGTACCCTCATCGCTGTTGTGAGGAGCTAGCAGTCATTATGTAAAATACATTGCTCAGCTAACACTACTGCAAAAGCAAAAGAAAATCTTTTATGCAGGTTTCTCACAAATGCGCACACTGCAGCGAAGGCATCGTGCTCTTAAGGGAGGGAAAAAATTAACAAGAAAAATGAGATTAACAAAAATCCTTAATTCCTGAAAGACGTTCTTTTACCGGGGCGAAAGTGGACAATTAGAAAAGAGCTTAAAAATGATAGAGTGAATGAAAGACAGAGGGGTGAAGGAATAGAAATATGGTGATAGAGAGTATGATGGATAGACAGAAAATTAACGAATTAAAAGAAAATGTTAGGCTGAAATCCAAGCAGGTTTGAGATACGGTACTGCCAAACATCAAATACCATTACGCAATGAGAGAGAAATGAAAAACCTTTGAATCTGAGAAAGAGGTGAAAAGAGGTTAACTATATATAACATCTAGAACAGTGCCGTAGAACGTCATCCATTTAAATGTTCTATAGGATTATTCATTTTCATTTCCTTATTAGCTCCTTATGGAGCATGGAGCTAGTAATGCATATGTTGCAGGTAGCTAGTCCAGGTGCTTTCAGGTGTTCCTGCACAGGTGGTTTATGTAGCAATTTGTTTTACATGATGAGGTTGAAGGTTGCATCCCATGCACAACCTCTTATGACATGCATACCAGATGATCTACGTGTATGTTTGTCATCCTTAAAGTACCAGACCACAGATGATCTACGTGTATGTTTGTCATCCTTAAAGTACCAGACCACAGATGATCTACGTGTATGTTTGTCATCCTTAAAGTACCAGACCACAGATGATCTACGTGTATGTTTGTCATCCTTAAAGTACCAGACCACAGATGATCTACGTGTATGTTTGTCATCCTTAAAGTACCAGACCACAGATGATCTACGTGTATGTTTGTCAACCTTAAAGTACCAGACCACAGATGCTCTACGTGTATGTTTGTCATCCTTAAAGTACCAGACCACAGATGATCTACGTGTATGTTTGTCATCCTTAAAGTACCAGACCACAGATGATCTACGTGTATGTTTGTCATCCTTAAAGTACCAGACAACGGGGTCTTTTATATTAGAACATGCGCCCTTATATAACTGACGGATTGAACGGGCGCGCCTTACCAAATCAAGCTATTTCTTCTATTTTAAAACAAACAAAAAAACTTGTAACCACAAGATAAGATAGCGAAATGAAAACTAGAATGTGCGCTTAAAAAGCTGAAATTGTACATAAATTTGCGAGCCTCTAGTTTGAAATCTGAATAATTCATATGAATTTTCACTCTAAGATGTGTCGTCGTAAAGAAAAAGGTTTGGATCCCGTGCTTTAAATTATTCAAGTACTGCTTTATACGCCCGTCTCTACATTACTAACGACCTTTAACCCCCAGGATCTTTCGAGGCCTCATTAACATATCGCTTTCCAGTATCCCTTAAAAGATATCCACTTCTTTGCTTCCCGTGACCTCCTATTGTGTTAATTCAGACGTACACGTAGAAATATATTCTTCTCATTAACTCCTGTAATGTCTAGCATTGACCATACGCCAGCCTATCCCACAAGACATAGTCAAGCAGGATGGAGCTATGGGGCGCTGACCTCGTTAGAAAATTATGGCCATCCGTCTCTACTTACAGATCTGTAGGAGGGCTGCCATTATCCTATATCCTGTTTTCTTCAGGTTGTTTCGTTTTCTAGAGTCCGCTGCTTTAGTCGGCTAGAATCGTACCCGGCATAGGCCTACAATATATTGCATTCGGATTTCACAGATTTCTCCGCAAGTAACCCATTAAGAATAACGGAAAAGTTTAACAATTTATTTTCATAACAATAGAGCCACCCAATATTTTTTAATTTTATATTAAACTAAAGACAGAGAACTGATTTTATTTTTTTTTTAAAGTAATTAAGGTGGACACGTTTTCATTCCACGCATTAATTTAGAGCCAAGCAATACAGCCTTCCTGTCATCTTGAGACGTCGTCAGTTTGCTGTGATTTCAGGTGTTGCCATGACAATCAACAGAGACAATCATTTTATCATTTAGGTGTATACCTACCAGAAGCAATCTTTGCTTATGGTCAACTTTATACAGTGCTGACCCCAGGAAAGAACTAAGACAATCTTAAAGTAAATATTCAGAACACAAGCCATCAATGCAAAATCTTTAAAGAAAACGGCACATTAAAAAAAAATGTTATGATTAAAGAGCTGTTATATAATTAGTCAAATTACATTGTATTAACTATTCCCACTTATAAATGTGCTGTAACTGCTGACAGTTTTAAATGCTGGCTTTAATTCTTCTCCAGTTATTATTTTGACGGGAGTACGTGTTCGTAAATAACAGAAAAATAAACGTTGAAAGAATAGTTTGTTACTTTTCTTGGCATATTTTGACTTTGACGATTTGTTGCATGATTTCATCTAGAGCAAAGGTTGAGCAAGTTGAGAGAGGAGGAGTTGTATATTCTTGCTCGTTTTGTCATCCAGAACGTGTAGTGCACGTGCGTTGTAAATTAGGGCGCGCACGGCGGAGGTTGCTTGTGAGCGCTATGTTTATTATGACAGGAAATATGAGGTTTGCTGGCTGAGATTGATATAACGAGACAGAGGATGAGAGGGAGGGAGAGAGAGAGGGCGAGAGAGAGAGAGAGGGCGAGAGAAAGAGGGATTGAGGATACCGGGAAAATAATGAAGAAGATGCGTGATAAGTACAGATTATCGAAAGAAATTCGTGATACAATATGGGTAATGTTTGATAGATAAAGAGAAAGAGGAAACAATGTAAGAGTACGTGTTGCGTGCATATTTTGACGCACATATTACAAAAATCGATATGGCTATTTAATATGGGAAAAATATAGACATTCATTCATTTGTGTATGAAAATGCTGTCTATGGTAAAAGCGAGAGAATCCATGTTTGATTCACACTTTTGATTATAGGAGTAATCGTTCTGGATATTGATCCGGCGCAAGGATATTGCGCTTACGTTTGTACTTATTTTTTAGGGCCAGAAAATATATTAATTTGCTTATTGTGTTTATGGCCTGAATTCATATGTATTACATATTATTAGTACAAGTAGAATCAGTCCTAAATTGTATATTTTGGATGGGTAGGAGGGACTAGATTCTTGTTATTCCGGTCTAGCGGAAGTATGAGTTGTCTTGACAAGTCGTGATGAGTTCCGATGTACCGTGATAATGGCGGGTACGCACTTTTCAAAGGGCTGGTAGATTCTTAAGGAAATATAATTCATGAAGTGGTTTTCTTCTAAAGGAGATGGTATCTCTACTATAGTTTATGTTAGAGACTCTCCTAAGGTACGGTACAATGTATAATTCGGACTCCATGTATTGCCAGACCCTATTTTGATGATCTCATGTCGATTCGACCTAGATGGAACATTGTGCTTCGTATCGCTAGGGTCGTGTTTTGTATCGACGAAGATGACAGACTTTCCTGCAGCGGTTATGGCTACGTGAATTAACCTGATCACCGTAGAGCTGTATGGAAACATTTATGAAATTAGTTATATACCCATTATAAATTAACTCTGGCTTATATTCTCCTTCCTATGAATGAGTGAACGACAACTCAGGGAGGCAGCCATGTTAGATTTCGGTCATCATATGTTTTGATCACTGCCAAGAGAACAGATTATTTATCCTATTATCGGACAGTGACAGGGAGATCTCAATCTTGCTAGAAACCCCCCCCTTCGTGGTTTCATAATATATACTACAAACTATGGACGTCAAGTAACTTTAGTTATTTACCGATCTGCCTTCACTGACGCGTTTAGTCAGATAGGGGGATGCGGCCATAATGTATCATGACATTGAACTTTTGATGTACTGCCCATTATTTCTGAATGTGTCATGACTTCAGATCTGCTATGTATACCTACAAATTGATATGTCAACATACCATGATGTACTCGTATGTCCCAGTGTGTACGTCTGAATAAATTGAGTAAACAAAGATTCCAGCAGTCTGCATTGGTGCCTTGTAGACACATGTGTATGAGTGGTTATATTGGTCAGCACACGAGCAGTACACCATTCGCGGTAATCACACTCTACACTTCTACTTCATACATACACCATCCTGCGTCGGTTGGAGTGACCAAGTTTAGGGCCTGCTTCCCCTGGAGCCTTTGCCTTCCCTAACTCAGGACTAGGGTGAGTTACCCATTTACAGCTGGGTAGACTGGAGCATGCCTGATCTCAACAACACACCACTCTTCCTTACAGAGCATACCGACTGACACTTTACAGAGTGGAAAGAAGAAAAGAAACTTTACAGTGGCGAGCCAGATTCCTGGGTCCAGCTTACGCAGTTTTGTGTTGAGAATCACAGTTTACAGCTGAAAGAACATTTGTTTGACCACATCAACACCAGTAGGACAGCTATACAGTCGATGTCAGCTTGACCTGTATTACCGATAGGATGCTGTATCTAGGTCAGCGCTTGTTGACAGTTTTTCGCTGTACAGACAGTATTACACAGGACAGTGGTATCAAGTGTAGAAAATATCTGGAGCAGTATTGTTGACATTTCTCAACGTACAGAAGAATCACAGTGTTGTTGAACATAAAGTGCATAGTTCATCGTTGGATCTTCATATGCTCAACAGAGAAAAATTGACAGTGTAATAGTTTAAAATTAAATCTATTACTGAATAAAGTGGCAAGTTATTAGTATTAAAATAAACTGTGCCTGCTTTACAACACTATACCTGCAACACATTCCATTCATGACATAAATTTATATTGTATGCTATATGCTATTTATGCTTACATGTTATTTGTTATGTATTAAATTAGTTTATGTTCTGTGTGACTAGTACAAGGTATGCCGAGTGACATTGGTCTGGTACTAGTATTCTATAGGTACACATTTTCTTAATTGGAAATTTGTTAGCAACAATTTGCTGCTATTTCTGTTAGTTGTGATGAGGTGCTCTTTTCTTCGTTGTTTTTGTTAATAATTTTGTGTTCCTTAGTTTTGTTTGATTTGTTTGTATAATTGTAGGTCTCATCTTTTCTATTTTTGATTTCTTTACACCCTTATGTTTATACACGGTGGCGTTATTTGTCTTGTTATCTTATTGCAGTTATCATCACGGATTCTGTGATCATTTTTTTTTCATTTCTCCTATTTAATTTAATTTGATCTCTGCAAATGTTTTCAGATTGTCTTTTCTTGTTTGTCCTTTGTGATGTCTTTAGTTGACATATGACGTATAGTGGTATACACTGATAGTATAGTACAGATCAGTACTTTATGATTGTTATTGTTATAAAACAAAATGTACAAGACCTTTGTAAGGCTTGTCTCCCAAAGTGATTGGTAAAGGGAAATATTTTTTTCCACAGGTACTCAAGTGATCTTTGATTACATTGAGGTATACAAGACCTTTGTAAGGCTTGTCTCCCACAGTATTTGAGATACAGTTATTGTTGTCCACAGGTACTCAAGTTATCATTGGTTATTATAAACCATACAAGTTTGGACTAAGACTAAGTCTATGGTATAGACTTGTCTCCCATTAAAATGAAATAGGGTAATTTATTTACTTTTTCAGGTTTCTGATTTAAGAAGACAATATGTCTACATTAGATTATTTTATTGCACAAGGAAAATCTCTTGATAAGACTGGAAAAGACTTAGAACAATGGGCTGTTGCTCAATATGACAAAGCATTAGCTGCAGAAGAGAAAAAAACTGCTGCTGCTGCTGTTGAAGAAAGAAAAGCTGCTGCTGAGGAAAAAAAAGCTGCGGCTGAGGAGAGAAAACTTCAAATAGAAGAAAAAAAAAAGCTGCTGCAGAAGAAAGGAAAGCTCTAGCTGAAGAAAAAAGATTAGAAAAAGAAGCTGATACTGCTGCTGAACTTAAGAAATTGCAGATGCAAGTGGAGGAAAGGAGATTTGAGGCAGAACAGAAGAAATTAGAAGCTGATGCAGAACAGAAAAAACTAGAAGTTGCTGCTGCTGCAGAACAGAAGAAATTAGAAGCTGCAGCTGAACAAAAAAAATTAGAAGTTGCTGCAGAACAGAAGAAATTAGAAGTTGCTGCAGAACAGAACAGAAGAAATTAGAAGCTGCTGCAGAACAGAAGAAATTAGAAGCTGCTGCAGAACAGAGAAGATTAGATAGAGAAGCTGAAGAGAGAAAAGCAATAAGAGAACATGAGTTTGAATTAGAGAAATTAAAATTGACATGTATGAGTAATGTTAATCAGGCATCTGGTGGTAATGGTAAACCCTTTGTGTACAAGGTCAAAGTACCAGCGTTTAACCCTACCAGTGATGACATAACATTTTGGCTTTCTAGATTTGAACGGGCTTGTCGATCTCATAATGTTGACAAATCACAGTATGTGAATCAGTTGTCTGAAAATCTAAAAGGGGAGTCCCTAAGTAAGTTATATTTTGTTGAAGAGGCCGACAAAGATAATTATGATGCTGTTAGGGCAGCTTTGATAAAGAGATATCAGCTGTCTGAAGAAGGTTATCGTCTTTTGTTTAAAACAATGAGACCTGAGGTAGGTGTAGAATTCTCAGATTTCATCTCAAAAGCACGAATTACACTTTCACGATGGATTGAATTATCCAAAACAGAAAAAACATTTGATGGTCTTACGGATTTATTGCTAAGAGACAAGGTCATGTCTTCTGTAAATAAATCATTCCTAGAGTTCTTACATGAGCGTAAACCTGGTACAATAAAGCAAATGGAAGAATATTGTGACCAGTATGCCACGGCACACCCTGACATGATTCTTAGTAACTCTAACATTAAAGAGAGTATGCCAGTTGCTTCGGCAACAGAATATAATCAGAATTACTCACACAAATTCCAAGGAGCTAAAAATAAATTTGATAAAAAGGTTAATTGGAATAAGTATCAAAACCAAGATAACCGCTCAAATCAGAGTTCTTCTTTGAAGAACTGGAATCGGGCTGATAGTCCTCGACACGCGAGGGGTACCCATAATGTTAGAAATTCTCGGAAAGGGAGTAGCTATAGGAACTACCCAAGTGCTTCATGGAGACAAAAGAAACAATATTACAGGGATACTCAATATAATGAGCATGATGATTATGATCATGAATGTTATGATTCAAACCCAAATAGGGGTTATAACAGAGGCAATAATAATTATAGAGACAATTATAACCGAGGTAGATCACAACACAAAAGACATGGTAAATCTTATTACCAGGCTAACTCTGCACAACAGGAGTTCCACGACACCGATAATCAGAATAATGATAAAAAAAGACTCCAACAGTGTAGCAAATTCCGCTTTCGATTTTGCTAGAGCATCTGAGTGTTCGCAATGCAAAACATTATTCGATCCAACCACAGTGTCTACTTTAAGCTGCGGTCACCCGCTTCCCGCTCTCCATGCGTCAATTGCGCATAATGGAAGGGGTGCTCTTGTCTTTAATAGGGGCCTAATAGATGGTACTCCGGTATCAATTCTTTTCGATTCGGGGTGCACTACCATTGGAGTGAGGCAATCACTCGTAAATCCTTCTCGAGCTACAGGCAATATAGTCAAATGTGTAACATTTGGTGGCACATTGGAGAAGTACTCCACTGCCATTATCAATATTGCTACGCCTTTCTTTACAGGAGAGGTGCAAGCATGTCTCTTGCCGAATCCGATCGCTGATCTTATCATCGGTCGCATTCACGGGGTGAAAGAATGCACTCCACAGCAAATTTCTAATTGGGAAAATGTTAATATGCAATCTGCTAATGCAGTAATCACTAGGGCTCAAGCTCTTAATATGCCACAATCTTCACATTCTGAAGATAATGATGCGCAGATCCAAGATGATCCCTTGGAGATTTCCCACGATTCCTTTATCAAACAGCAGGAAGATGATCCTACTCTAAAGAAATTCTTTACTCTGGCAACAAAAGGTGATCCGAATAAGGATACTAATCGTAAATCTTGGATTACGATGAAGAATGGCGTACTTGTACGTATGGTACAAGACTCCGCTAAGTCCATTCATTCTCAAATCCTTGTGCCTAAAAATATGAGAGTTAAAATCTTACAGCACGCTCATGATTCGCAGTGTGCTGGACATATGGGTTTTTTCCCGTACTAAAGCTAGAGTTCTTCAATCTTTCTTTTGGCCTGCTGTGAATAAGGACATACGAATCTATTGTCGATCTTGTAAAGTATGTCAAGAGATTAAATCCAGAGGTCCACGCCATGATGCACCTATTCAGGCTGCAGACATTCCCATTCGGCCATTTCAAAAAATGGCGATAGACATCATTGGTCCATTTAAGATAAAGTCTGCTAGAGGACACCAATTTATTTTGACGTGTGTTGATATGTGCACACGTTGGCCGGAGGCTGTTCCTCTAAAGAGCATAACTACTGCTGATGTCGCAGATGCTCTTTGGTTAATATTTTCTCGTCTGGGGTTTCCAGCAGAAATATTATCCGACCATGGTACCCAACTCATATCGGATACCATGTCTCAAGTAATGTCGACTCTGAAGATAGAGAGATCGCTGAGTAGTATTTATCATCCTATGTCCAATGGGATGGTGGAACGTTTGAATAGAACTCTGAAAAACCTACTAGGTAAGATAACAGAAGATCATCCTCAGGATTGGGATAGGGTTTTACCCGCGGCTCTCTTTGCATATAGAGAGGTCGCCAACGAACATACAGGATTTTCTCCCTTTGAACTTGTCTTTGGCGCGAAACCGCGAGGTCCTATGTCCTTACTTCATGATCTTATAACTGCTGATAATATTGTCGATGACACAAAATCCTCTTATGAATATGTCATCGCACTTAGACACAAGATTATTGAAGCATGCAAATTGGCAACTGCTTCTTCTGAATTTGCGAAACAGAAGGCAAGGGAATTTGCCAATAAAAAGAGATGTTTGCGTCAACTTTGTCCAGGTGACAAAGCATTTGTCTTGCTACCTTGTAGGGAAAATAGACTTCTCATTTCTTGGAAAGGTCCGTACGATATAATATCAAAAGTTTCCGATGTTGACTATATCGTCGATATTGACGGGAAGCGTAAAACCTTCCACATCAACATGCTCACGGAATTCCATGAACGTCCTGATTATTTACAACCTGTTTTCCAGGCAACGGACGATTTTCCAGTCCAACATGGACAGTACTCATCTCTGTCAGTAATACAGGATGAGGAAACGAGTTTCTCGGATGTAAATTTACCTTTTCCAATGATTCCTCTTCACTCTAATGAATCATGGAAAGATGTTGCAATTTCTCCAGAATTATCTCCAGGAGAGCAGAAACAAGTTTCTACTATGTTAGAACAATTTCAGGATGTCCTTACTGACATTCCTGGTCAAACGGATGTCATTCAACATGACATTATTCTTACTGACCATAGTCCTATAAGAGTCAGACCGTATCCTATCCCGATACATTTTCAAGCACAGGTAGAGAAAGAGTTAGATGAGATGATAGAGTTAAAAATTATTGAACCATCCACATCAGCATATTCTTCGCCGATGGTTATAGTACGGAAAAAAGACAATAACATACGTCTTTGCGTGGATTATCGCAAATTGAATCAAGTGACTAAATTTGATGCTGAACCTATGCCTTTACTAGAAGAGCTACTTACGAGACTATCGAATTCTCACTTCTTTACTAAACTCGATTTGTCTAAGGGATATTGGCAAGTTCCACTATCCGAACACGCCAAACCGTTTACTGCTTTTTCGACGCCTAGGGGTCTATTCCAATGGAATTTCATGCCTTTCGGTCTTATGAACGCCCCTGCAACATTTGTACGCATGATGCGTCGAATCCTATCTCATCGCTCAGATGTCATTGCGTATCTTGATGACATCTGTCTTTTCAGTGATACTTGGAACGATCACTATAATGGTATAAATGAACTATTGTCTATCTTACGCGAGCATAACCTGACAGCGAAACCATCGAAAGCATGTATTGGTTTTAGCGAAATATCTTTCTTAGGACACCGTGTTGGTCATGGGTTCCTAAAAACAGAAGACCATAATACAAGTAAGATACTTAACATTTCTATTCCTAAGACTAAAAAGCAAGTACGAAGTCTCTTAGGTCTAATACAATTTTATGGACGATTCATCCCGAATCTGTCCTCCATTATGTCACCTCTTTCTTCCTTGCTAAAGAAAGGGTCTCCTAATGTAGTCCATTGGACTCAAGAATGTCAATCCTCTTTGGATAAGGTTAAAACTATGTTTTCTACTTCACCTATCCTAGTATTGCCTTCTAAGGATAAGACATTTATTCTTCGTAGTGACGCTTCATCCACCGGGATTGGAGCTGCACTAATGCAAGAGTACTCTGGAACTCTGCATCCTGTGATGTATATTTCTCGGAAATTAAATGCCGCAGAGAAGAATTACTCGGTCCTAGACCGTGAATTATTGGCTATGGTTTGGTCAATCCTTAAACTGCAAAGATTTCTTCTGGGCGCGCATTTCATTGTGGAAACTGACCAGAAAGCTCTTACGGCTATTCAGAGTAAAAATCTGAAGAGCGCGAGATCAACGCGATACGCGATTGCTCTACAGCCATTTCATTTTTCGGTGCGAGCTATCCGTGGGTCAGAAAATGTGATGGCAGATATTTTGTCTAGATGCCCACATGATTCATAACTGTTATACAACTTTGATACAGTTGTTTCTATGTTGAAATGTGTACACATATGTAATATATCATATATTGATTGTAACACTACTTAGCGGTTCATTGATATTTATTCACCGCTGATCTTTCAATGTTTTTCGTCTTTGATGATCATGATGTTAAGATATCTTAGATGAAATTTATGTATAAACTAATGTGGAAATTGTGTCATTGCTAATATTGTAGTATGCGTTGGTGACACCTCTCTGGAAATATTTATACTTAGAGAAGTACTTTCTCTAAGGTCATAAAACTTATGCTTATCATCTGCGCATGGTATTGGTGCGTTGTGAGCCTATTGTATGTGCTCCTAGATGTATTTCAAAAAAAAAATGTACCATTTTTTTTTCCCGAGGGGTGTGGTAATCTGTTGCGTGCATATTTTGACGCACATATTACAAAAATCGATATGGCTATTTAATATGGGAAAAATATAGACATTCATTCATTTGTGTATGAAAATGCTGTCTATGGTAAAAGCGAGAGAATCCATGTTTGATTCACACTTTTGATTATAGGAGTAATCGTTCTGGATATTGATCCGGCGCAAGGATATTGCGCTTACGTTTGTACTTATTTTTTAGGGCCAGAAAATATATTAATTTGCTTATTGTGTTTATGGCCTGAATTCATATGTATTACATATTATTAGTACAAGTAGAATCAGTCCTATATTGTATATTTTGGATGGGTAGGAGGGACTAGATTCTTGTTATTCCGGTCTAGCGGAAGTATGAGTTGTCTTGACAAGTCGTGATGAGTTCCGATGTACCGTGATAATGGCGGGTACGCACTTTTCAAAGGGCTGGTAGATTCTTAAGGAAATATAATTCATGAAGTGGTTTTCTTCTAAAGGAGATGGTATCTCTACTATAGTTTATGTTAGAGACTCTCCTAAGGTACGGTACAATGTATAATTCGGACTCCATGTATTGCCAGACCCTATTTTGATGATCTCATGTCGATTCGACCTAGATGGAACATTGTGCTTCGTATCGCTAGGGTCGTGTTTTTGTATCGACGAAGATGACAGACTTTCCTGCAGCGGTTATGGCTACGTGAATTAACCTGATCACCGTAGAGCTGTATGGAAACATTTATGAAATCAGTTATATACCCATTATAAATTAACTCTGGCTTATATTCTCCTTCCTATGAATGAGTGAACGACAACTCAGGGAGGCAGCCATGTTAGATTTCGGTCATCATATGTTTTTGATCACTGCCAAGAGAACAGATTATTTATCCTATTATCGGACAGTGACAGGGAGATCTCAATCTTGCTAGAAACCCCCCCCCCCCCCCTTCGTGGTTTCATAATATATACTACAAACTATGGACGTCAAGTAACTTTAGTTATTTACCGATCTGCCTTCACTGACGCGTTTAGTCAGATAGGGGGATGCGGCCATAATGTATCATGACATTGAACTTTTGATGTACTGCCCATTATTTCTGAATGTGTCATGACTTCAGATCTGCTATGTATACCTACAAATTGATATGTCAACATACCATGATGTACTCGTATGTCCCAGTGTGTACGTCTGAATAAATTGAGTAAACAAAGATTCCAGCAGTCTGCATTGGTGCCTTGTAGACACATGTGTATGAGTGGTTATATTGGTCAGCACACGAACAGTACACCATTCGCGGTAATCACACTCTACACTTCTACTTCATACATACACCATCCTGCGTCGGTTGGAGTGACCAAGTTTAGGGCCTGCTTCCCCTGGAGCCTTTGCCTTCCCTAACTCAGGACTAGGGTGAGTTACCCATTTACAGCTGGGTAGACTGGAGCATGCCTGATCTCAACAACACACCACTCTTCCTTACAGAGCATACCGACTGACACTTTACAGAGTGGAAAGAAGAAAAGAAACTTTACAGTACGGCATTATTAGTTGAGGTAAGGAGAGAGGGAGAGAGAGAGAGAGAGAGAGAGAGAGAGAGAGAGAGAGAGAGAGAGAGAGAGAGAGAGAGAGAGAGAGAGAGAGAGAGAGAGAGAGAGAAAAGAGGTGAAAAATGAGAGAGAAACGTGAATAATAATATAGGGACTAAATAGGGAACGACAGATTCTATAATGGAGACTAATCAATTTTGCACGGCATGCCAAAAAGCGATGAGCTAACTTGAAAAAGAATACACTAGCCAACCAGACGTGAGTGACATTCAGTGGCGTATGGCGTATTTAGATAGGGGACCTTCCGGGCTTCCAGTCTCATAGTGTTCCTAATATCTGCTGGGTGGACAGTTTGTTCAGATATGTGGGAACTATTATAACACAATGGTTTACTGAAACAGGGTGGGTGGGGGAGGGGGGAGTCTTCCTAGTATGAGCCCCCCAACAGGCGACTCCCGCCATAATAGCCCTCTGCGAAAAAATAATAAATTATTCTTAAACACGCCACTGGTGACATCACAGCTGTTTGATAGCATCAAGCAATTAGTTAACAAACTCTTTTAGAGGAAATAGATTTTACAAGCGTTGCTATAAGCAACAAGAAGTCACATGACCAGAGCAGTATTAATTGTTCTCCTTTCAGAAGTGAAATAATGAATGTAATAATAATAACATTGGTTCATATCGCTATTGTTTCTTGAATCTTTTCAATAGAAAGAATATGTTTATGTATTAGACGTTGAAAACTGTTTCAAGTTTCTGATAAACAAGAAAATTGAAGTGTTTATGTTGAGACTGGGATTAAATGCTGGTGTAATCATGTCCTTACAAATGTAATTCTTCCTATAGATCATCTTGTAGTGCCTAAAACCGCACAACTTTGATCTCTGATGTTTACACTTCTAGGGTTCTTATCAGAATATGCGCCATTATATAATATATACAGCCTGATGCAAAATAGGTATACACATTTTTTTTTTCAATTTAGTTTTTACAATTACATAACTCACCAAGAGAATAATGTTAACCTCTCAAGGTCTAAAATTGCTATATGTGCCATCACTGTTTACACATTCCGGAAGCCGATTTGCCGATTTGTTACAATGACAGAAAAAAAAAAAATTGAAATACCTACAGTTGTACCACTGACAGTTGTACCACTGACAGTTGTACCACTGACAGTTGTACCACTGACATAGCATGTTATGCTTATACGATACCATAAAGAGCAAAAAAAATTAAAAGATTAAGCATTTAACATACCAGGCAGTCGAAGTCAGCTGATTGTAAATTTTATGGCCCTTAGTTTGAATTTGTACCCATGAGAGTTCCAAAGGACGCGCTACTCGCGCATCTCATGGAAACAAGAAAATAATAAAGACACCTTGGAAAAAACAGGAATGGAAAATAAATTAATTAAAGAGACAAAAATTGTAACCCCAAAAAATTCAATTTTAATTATAAACAGGCATAACAGTTTTATTAAAAATCTCAGTAGAAGGAAACACTGAAGGGAAACTGGCGAAAAGATGACAACGTTTAGCTGGGAGGCAACATCAAGAAACAGAAAAGAAATAGTCCATCAGAATGGGCCACCAAAGCAAATGAAAAAAAAAAAAAAAAAAAAAAAAAAAACGTTACCCTCAGCCTGCGGTGTGTAGATATCCGTAGATCTTATCGGCCTGTGGTGTGTAGATATCCTTAGATCTTACCCTCAGCCTGCGGTGTGTAGATGGTCCTACATCTTCTTCTTTGCCGTTCACTTTTACATTATCATAATTACTTCCCTTTTTTCCCCCCTTCCCCCCTTTCCACTGCTGCTAGTTGCCTTGTAGAAAGCCTGCACCAAAACATTCACGTGCTCTTACTGCGTAGATATCTACAGCACTTTGTTTTATATGATAAGGTTACCAACCGTATGCACTACCTCATATTAGTTGTCTTTTACGACATGCCTCAGGAAGCAGTAACCTATTTTATCTGTGTCTCCCGTGGAACCCAGTGGCGTATCCTGGTAATGCGAGCTAGGCGTGCTGCTACTTAAAATGAATATGTACGCCTACTATTTAACTTCTTCCCCTCTTAATTTAAAAACCAACTATATTCAATTACGCAACGATAGTTATTAGGGGTATATGTCAATTATCTCCGAAATACTAATTAACTTACAACTTGAAACTCACTGTCACTGTAATAATCTGCATTCCCGGAAACTAACAAAAATTAATCACAAAAAACACTGGATGGACACAGCCGATTTTTACAACTCGAGAGCTGCAAGACCACCGCACGCATGTTCGCATTGTATTGACGTATCTGGCCATGACCCTGATCCACACAAACCAGTCTTCAAACGTAAAACCGAAAGGTGCAGCACGCATAGTGACGGAATTACCCGAGAAACTTCGGGCGATTGCTACCAACCAAAAAAACTGCACTATAAAACGCGTCTGGGAAACTGAAACTGGATATAATCGTAGATTCTATGCGGGAAAATCCGTTATCCTGATGCGTGCGGTCTGAAAGCAGAACATTATAAGAAATATTTTATAGAATAATACATTAAATTTTTATTTTCCTTCGGGCATAGGTGTGCGCAGCACGCACAGCACACATAGAGAATACGCCACTGGTGGAACCCCGGAGTACAACACGCTCATACAACCTTGTATATTTGTCATAAAGATGGCTGTCTCCCTCATGCTTCCGTCATCGCTATAGTTTCTCCTTCTTTCGTGCAGTCGACATTCTTGGAACACGCGCTTCACTGTTTGTTTGTCTTGCGTAGAGCTAATCTAGCTTATCTGTATGAATTCATCAGGTCGTACAAGTGAGCACTAGGCGAACGCCGTTTCACCGCATGTACCGAATTACGTGTTAGTGACCCTTAATTTAAATATGAACTTGTCAACTTATTTAGAGTACTCATTAGTGGGTGTATGCTGGTAGTTGTTTCTAAACAAGACAGAAAACAAACTAAAGCAAGAATTGCAGATTAAAAACAGAAATCTGCGAAGGTGTGCGAAATATATGTGAAATGTATCGATTAGAAACTAAAATGTTCACCAGACCCGAACAACAACCACCAGCTAAGATAGTAATCTTCACTGACTGTAGATCATTACTGGAATCAATACAAAACACCATAAATTATAACATGATGAATGAGATCAGATCTGAGCTTAACATCATCTAAAGGTCATCAACCATTGCCCTTCAGTGGTTACCCTCCCATTGTGGAATTGCTGGCAATGAGAAAGCAGATGCTCTATCAAGAAGTGGCAGTAAAATGGAACAATACAGCCACCCATTGCCGTATCGGGAAGCAAAAAACCATCATCCACAACAAGTACAAAAACCAGTGGAAGGAGGAAGGGGATATATACAGCAGAGATGACCCAATCCACCATCTAAACAGATACCAACAGACCACCATTTTCCGCCTGAGAACTGGCCACTACAGATGACTTGGCCATCTCTATCGCCTCATGATATCCCACACAAATGAATGCCCATGTGGAACTGGAATCCAGACCCCAGAACACATTCTCCAAAACTGAACAACCCATGATGAACGGCGACGTGCGACCTGGCCAAGGGGTGCTGAGCTCCAGCAGAAGCTGTGGGGCTGCCGCGCCGACCTGGTAAAGACTGTGGACTTCGTCCTGGCGACAGGCCTGCAGATTTAGCATGACTACAAACTGAACGCAGAAGAAGAAGAAGAACTAAAATGTTCACATGAAAAATGCAGGCACAGGAGCAAAAAGTAGCACTGCACGAGGCAAGCATTTTACATAAAAAAAGGGGAGGAGGTGGAAATGAGCTAATAAAGCTTGAGCTTCAGGCGCCCCCCCCCCCCCCCCCTTCCGAGTTTTCTCTATAATACGTTTCTTTCCCATCCCACAACATTAAGGGGCTCCACTACAATGAAAACTGGATTTTACGTACAAAATATCGATTTTTTACTTTTGAGCTTATTTTATTAAATAATCATCGAGGAATTGATTGAGCAAGGTTTTATAACATAAAAAATACATTTGATGTATCAAAAAGCATATTGTCGGCACTACCCCCATGCTATGATTTTCAAATTTGTGCCGAAAATGCACGATTTCTCTCTAAAACTATCTAACAGAGGAGTCTCAAATTTGGCGTGCATGTAGTACACATCTATATCTTTAAAGTAACACATCTGCATTTTTGATATTTTGGTAATTTTCTTTTATAAATTTTTAAAAAATATTTTATTTTAAACTCATCAAAATAATCATGAGTAAAATTGTTTTAATTGTCAGTCACAACATGTGGGTTCCAATTTGATAAAGTTTGGTCAATGGGAAACAAGATTTTTGCTCTTGAAAATTGGTGAAAAACCCAATATAGCGGTTGTTTTTTTGGTTACCATGGTAGAAGGAGAGAAGAAAAATTAGGCAAGACAAAGGCGAGACGAGAGGAGGAGCTGCAGGAAGCTGAAGGAGGTGCAGCATATAGTGCTGGACAATTTTAAACACATTCAGCCCCCCAGAATGGAGTATATTGGACAAGACAAGTCACTCGGTGACTAAAATGCATTTTTCTCAAAACTAACATTTTATTAACAAAAAATGTTATTTTTTTACAAACTATCTAATAGATCAGTCTGAAATTTGACATGCATGTAGGACACATATATACCTTTAAACCGACAAGGGCTTTTTTTGATATTTTGGTAATTTGCTTTGATATATATTTTTTTAATATTTTTTTTTCATTGTTTTTCATACAAATATAGTGTATTTTAAAAAATAATCATTAAAAATAGAATTTTAAACTTATCAAAAAAAAAGCCTATTGCAAATTGTTATAATTGTCAGTCACAACATGTGTGTGCAATTTGATAAAGTTTGGTCAATGGGAAACATAAGTTTTTAGCTCTCGAAAATTGGTGAAAATCCAAAATGGCGGATGTTTTTTTTTGGTTACCATGTAGAAGGAAAGAAGAAAAATTAGGCAAGATAAAGGCGAGAGGAGCAGCTGCAGGAAGCTGAAGGAGGTGCAGCATATAGTGCTGGACAATTTTAAACACATTCAGCCCCCCAGAATGGAGTATTTTGGACAAGACAAGTCACTCGGTGACTAAAATGCATTTTTCTCAAAACTAACATTTTATTAACAAAAAATGTTATTTTTTACAAACTATCTAATAGAACAATCTGAAATTTGGCATGCATGTAGGACACATATATACCTTTAAATTGACAAGGGCTTTTTTTGATATTTTGGTAATTTGCTTTGATATATTTTTTTAATATTTTTTTTTTCATTGTTTTTCATACAAATATAGTGTATTTTTTAAAAAATCATTAAAAATAGAATTTTAAACTTATCAAAAAAAGCCTATGACAAATTGTTTTAATTGTCAGTCACAACATGTGTGTGCAATTTGATAAAGTTTGGTCAATGGGAAACATGAGTTTTTAGCTCTCGAAAATGTGTGAAAATCCAAAATGGCGGATGTTTTTTTTGGTTACCATGATAACCACATGTTTTTTAACAAAATAAACTGTAGAATTTGGTTCATGGACATACACTGTGTCTATTGAGCACATAAAAAGTTTGAAAATGTTATTAGAACAAAAGTTAGTTTTCACCGTAGTTTAGCCCGTTAAAAGAAAAACCGGCCCCTCCAAGAGTTCAAGCTTCAGGGGCCCTAAAATGTAGATTCGCCACTGTGATTTAGATAACTTCTGCGTGACAGACAACTTGATGTTACCTCCAAGTGAGTGAGTAAACACAACAAAATAAGGATGACTGCTCTCTCAGACATGTTGTCAATGGCGGCTAACGTAAGTGGATGCATGGAGTTGGCAACTTAATAATGGAACAATAAGTTACTAAAGATATCACTGCGGCACGAGTTTGTTCTTTGGTGTAGCTTCTAAACGAGGGCCAACTGTAGTAGTAGCTCCATTCGCCATAAGGAGGAAACAAATGAGATAATAATCTGTGGCAGAGAGGCAAAAATATAGATGATGAATGGACGGATGGATGAGTGGATGGAAGGGTGGGTGGATGGATGAATGAATGGGTGGGTGGGCGAATGGATGCATGAGGTTGCCAGGAAAGACAAAAATGTGTCTGCAAAGAATGAACGTCAGGCAGAAAGCGAGACAGATAGACTGGTGAACATTCTGACTAAAGAGAGACAGACAGGTATTTTGGGTGAGTGGATGAATTTGTCTCGATGAGCGGACAGACCGATGGATGGACAGGTAAGGCGACAAAATGGTGAGAAGAAAATGTGATTTTCCTTAGACTTACAAAGAAAAGAGGAGAGACAGCTGTTGTGCTTGTGACTGAAGCTAAAGTAGATCCGCCTGATGTAGAGAAGCTATGCGCTCTATTTTCACAACTAATGGCCCCGAGAGATGACCTAACGTCACGTTTGGCATTCCTACAAGTACGTACTGACTTCTGTGCAGCCATTTCCGAGGATTTTCGTGTTTACCAAAAACTTATGTTAACCTGCCTCCTATCTGACATTTCTCTGTCATGTTGTCACCTCCTATCTGACATTTCTCTGTCATGTTGTCACCTCCTATCTGACATTTCTCTGTCATGTTGTCACCTCCTATCTGACATTTATCTGTCATGTTGTCACCTCCTATCTGACATTTCTCTGTCATGTTGTCACCTCCTATCTGACATCTCTCTGTCATGTTGTCACCTCCTATCTGACATTTCTCTGTCATGTTGTCACCTCCTATCTGACATCTCTCTGTCATGTTGTCACCTCCTATCTGACATCTCTCTGTCATGTTGTCACCTCCTATATGACATCTCTCTGTCATGTTGTCACCTCCTATCTGACATCTCTCTGTCATGTTGTCACCTCCTATCTGACATTTCTCTGTCATGTTGTCACCTCCTATCTGACATTTCTCTGTCATGTTGTCACCTCCAATCTGGCATTTCTCTGTCATGTTGTCACCTCCTATCTGACATTTCTCTGTCATGTTGTCACCTGCTATCTGACATTTCTCTGTCATTGATAAGGGTGGATTTAACTGGAATGATAAGCCAAAGGGTCTGACCACCAAAAGTGGATTTAGGCTGACGACAAATCACCACCCCTATCGACACCTGGTATAAAAGTGCAAGATGTAGGTGTCTTCTCTGGTTTATAGTGTTGCTGTGTATGTTGCAGTAGAATAGTTCACAGGGTACAACACAGGCAACATGATGTGTAGAGTCATGAAAATGGTAACTTCGCTTTATGTTTTATACCATTTATTGCACGCCACAAAACAGTCATGATATTTTGTCATCACCAACATAGTTTAACGAATCTTCTTCTTCTTCCGTCCTTAGCCACCGACCGTCAAAGCAGTCAGTGGCCATTACGCCTAGTGGCGTCTTAGGGCAACAGCAGATAGGTTTTCTTTGCCATTGTTTCCCATCACGCCTATTGGCGTCTTTAGGGCAACGGCAAATCAATCCATTTGCTGTTGTTTCCGTAATCGAAGTGACTGGCAAACGGGTGATCAGCCCGTTGGTAGTTTAACGAATGCAGCATTCAAAATCATATTAGTTGATAGTCATGTAGGATTCAATACTCAATAGTTCTATTGTAAACAGATAGCTTCTGTATATTCGATATCATAAAGTTCTGGTTCATGAAGCTGTATAAATAATATATATAACTTCTGCAACAGTGTCAGCTGCAGATCATCAATGTTAATAGACAATAATAAATGCTCCCTTCCTGATGCTAGCAGATCAGATGTGTACAATAAGTCCGTTTACTGTCTGCACGTGAATAGCATACATGGAATACAGGTCAAACCGACCCTTATAACCTTCCTAAGTCTAACCATCTGACTTGGACGTGATCTCTGATATAACGAATCCTGGAACACAGACAATAGTCTTGTTGGTCTAGAGCGACCCATATATATATATATATAACTAGTTCAGGTATAAAGATACCGGTGGCGAAAATCCTAGTCAAAGTACCTCTCCATTTTGAATCACACAGGCGAGCAAGGAGCCACAAAATGACGAACTTCTAGATGATAGCATAAAGTTCAATACAAGAGGAATTACCTTTCTTCGGAAATCAACCACGAACATATGCCTCCAGGCAGGCTTGAATAATACTGGGAAATAGTCTAGTTAGCTAACTAACTCACAAAGACAATGTATTTCCCTCAGAAAATCACAAGACGCACATTGCGTCCGCTCGCTGCTCAGACCATTTCTAAACTCCCGAGCTGGGCGGAACACACCAAACGAACTACCAGTTTTGACATGCGCAGAACTCCAATATCTGAGTCGCCGCTCACATAAGACGATTCTAAGAACATTCGAGATAAAAGTCTTACACAGTCGCGCCTTTTATGGTCATGAACAGAAGCGTTAAGACAGGTTTCAGACATCTACAACAGTTGACTGATACTACCAAATAAGGAGATATGGTCACGCTTCGTTCAAGAAATTATAGACCGAACGTGTCTCTATACAAGAGAAGGCAAACTCAAAAAAAAAATTGTAGTCTCGATATCTCGGGTTATGTCCCTTTGACTGTAAAAAACATAATACACCTTTCAGTCAAAAAATGATCATACATACGAAAAATGATCATACAAAGACTTTGGAAAAAGTAATTATTTGTGCGTAACATTACCGCACCCTCCCGGGAAAAAAAAAATGAAACATTTTTTTTTTTTAAATCCTGGAGCCGGAAAAATCTAGGCTCCTAACGCACGTATGATGCGCGGATATATACCTAACAAACTAGCTCAACGCATGGAGCGAAACTGAGATCATATCTCAGGTCCTTAGAGAAAAAATTTATCTAAGTATTCGCGTATATATTCCAGGAAGGTGCCACCAACACACGCCACAATGATGGCTACATCATAATAAAAGTCAAATTACTCTCATACCAATATATGAAATTAAATATATCATTATGATATCATACAATGTGTTGTGCAAATAGCGGTGTAATATACTAATATACCGCACTATATTATTACATTATATAATGCATCAGTAATTAATAACTAATACAATGTTATTCTTCGTTGACATAAAACAATCAATAGAAGAAGATGTGGACATCATCCGCTCCCAATCTAGGACAGGACTTGATATCCTCAATGTTCCACAATGGACATAATCTCGCAGACTTCACTGATGTGCTGCGAAAATATCAATAACACAAATCTTAAAGACAACTGGTAAATCTCTTAATACAATTATGCAAATATATTATCTAAATGTGGCCGAGTGATCTTTTGGCCCGTATATCACTAACTAAGCCTTCTTAGATAATTACATGGTACAATGTTATAAATTCCCCCCAAAAAAGTGAGAAAAAATCTACTAACATGTCATTATAATATTGGACTGTATATCAGGAAATATATATATGACAGAAGAATCATGTGGAATCGTGTGGGCATCTGGACAGAATGTCTGCCATCACATTATCCGAACCACGGATAGCTCGAACCGAGAAATGAAATGGTTGAAGAGCTATGGCATAACGAGTGGACCTCGAGCTCTTCAAGTTTTTGCTCTGAATAGCAGTAAGCGCTTTCTGGTCGGTTTCCACAATGAAGTGTGCGCCTAGAAGAAATCTTTGTAACTTCAGAATAGACCATACCATAGCCAATAACTCACGGTCTAAAACCGAGTAATTCTTTTCTGCAGCATTTAATTTCCTAGAGATATACATCACCGGATGCAGAGTATCAGAATACTCCTGCATTAGTGCTGCCCCAATCCCAGTTGACGAGGCGTCACTTCGAAGAACAAAAGTCTTCTCAATAGTAGGTAACCTAAGAATAGGTGGAGATGAAAATAGGGCTTTAACCTGGTCCAATGAGGATTGACATTCTTTAGACCAGCGGATCAGATTAGGCGACCCTTTCTTCAATAAAGTAGAAAGCGGTGCCATAATGGAGGACAGATTCGGAATGAATTGTCCGTAGAATTGGATCAAACCTAATAGACTCCGTACTTGTTTCTTCGTCTTAGGGACCGAAATGTTAAGTATTTTTGAAACATTGTGGTCCTCTGTCTTTAAAAGACCATGACCAACACGATGACCTAGGAAAGAAATCTCGCTAAATCCTATAAAGGCTTTAGAGGGTTTTGCAGTCAAGTTATACTCGCGAAGAGTAGACAGTAATTCGTATAAACCCAAATAGTGATCTTCCCAGGAATCACTGAATAGACAGATATCATCTAAGTATGCTATGACATCTGTACGATATGCGAGAATTCGCCGCATCATGCGTACGAATGTAGCAGGGGCGTTCATAAGACCGAAAGGCATGAAATTCCATTGGAATAAACCCCTAGGTGTAGAAAAAAGCTGTAAAAGGTTTGGCACGTTCAGTTAGCGGAACTTGCCAATAACCTTTAGACAAATCTAGTTTGGTAAAGAATCTAGAATTAGCAAGTTTATTGAGTAGCTCTTCTAATGAAGGCATAGGTTCAGCGTCGAACTTCGTAACTTGGTTCAATTTGCGATAATCTACGCAAATGCGAATGTTATTATCCTTCTTTCGAACAATAACCATAGACGAAGAGTATGCTGAAGTGGATGGTTCAATGATTTCCAAACGTATCATTTCATCCAATTCTTTTTCGACTTGAGACTGGAAATGGATAGGTATTGGATAAGGTCTGACTCTGATAGGATTATGATCAGTTAGCACAATGTCATGTTCAATGACATGTGTGTGTCCCGGGATGTCTGTAAGAACATCCTGAAATGTTTGCAACATCGAAGAAACTTGTCGATGTTCCTCAGCGGAAAGATTTGGAGAAACGGTCACGTTTTTCCAAGATTCCGTAGAATAAAGTGGGACCATAGGAAGAGGAAGATTGACATCAGAAAAAGTAGTTTCCTCATCCTGTATAACTGACAGAGATGAGTACTGACCATGAGGTGCTTGAGAATTGTCCGTTGCCTGGAAAATAGGCTGCAAATAGTCAGGTCTTTCATAAAATTCCGTGAGCATATTTATGTGGAAAGTTTTATGCTTTCCATCAATATCGACAACATAGTCGACATCAGAAATTTTGGAGACTATTGCATATGGACCTTTCCATGCAATTAAAAGTCTGTTCTCCCTTGAAGGAAGTAGAACGAGAGCTTTGTCACCTGGACAAAGTTGTCGTAGACATCTATTTTTATTTGCAAACTGCCTTGCCTTTTCTTTAGCAAATTCGGATGAAGAAGTTGCTAGTTTGCATGCCTCGATGATCTTTTGCCTAAGAGCAATGACGTACTCATAAGAAGATTGAGTTTCATCGCTAATATTATCGGCAGTGATTAGATCGTGAAGTAAAGACATAGGGCCGCGCGGTTGCGCGCCAAAGACAAGTTCAAAAGGGGAAAACCCTGTATGTTCATTGGGGACCTCTCTATACGCAAAGAGAGCCGCGGGTAAGACCCTGTCCCAATCCTGAGGATGATCCTCAGTTATCTTACCAAGTAAAGTTTTCAGAGTCCTATTTAAACGTTCGACTAACCCATTAGACATTGGGTGATAGATACTGCTGAGAGACCTTTTAATATGTAGCATAGACATTACCTGTGACATAGTGTCTGATATAAGTTGAGTGCCATGGTCTGACAATATTTCTCCGGGAAAACCCAAGCGAGAAAATATCAGCCAAAGAGCGTCTGCGATATCAGCAGTTGAGATGCTCTTGAGAGGTATTGCCTCTGGCCAACGTGTGCACATATCGACACATGTAAGAATAAATTGATGTCCTCTAGCTGACTTAATTCTAAAAGGACCGATAATATCTATTGCCATTTTTTGAAAAGGGCGAATAGGAATGTCAGCAGCCTGGATAGGCGCAGCATGTCGTGGTCCTTTAGATTTGACCTCCTGACATACTTTGCAAGAGCGACAGTAAATTCGTATGTCCTTGCTCACAAATGGCCAAAAGAAAGCCGCAAGAACCCTCGACTTTGTACGGGAAAAACCCATATGTCCAGCACATTGCGAGTCATGAGCATGTTGCAATATTTGCAATCTCATGCTCTTGGGCACAAGAATTTGTGAATGAGTGGACGTAGTCGAGTCTTGTACCATACGTACAAGTACGCCGTTCTTCATAGAAATCCAAGATTTTCTATTAGTATTCTGATTAGGATCACCTTTTTTTTTGCTAGAATGAAGAATTTTTGTAAAGACGGATCTTCTTCTTGCAATTTGATAAATGAGTCACGTGTAATAGTCAAGTGACTATCTTGGTCATTTACTTCATCATTATTAGTTAATGAAGTTTGAGGTGGATCCAGAGCATGTGCTCTTGTGACCACCGCATTGGTAGCTTCAATGTTTTGCTCTTCCCAAACAGCAATCTGCTGTGGGGTACATTCCCTAACTCCGTGAATACGACCAATAATAAGGTCCGCAATAGGATTTGGAAGTAGACACGCGTGGACCTCTCCCGTGAAGAAAGGAGTAGCAATATGTATTATGGCAGTAGGATACTTTTCCAACGTGCCACCAAATGTGACACATTTGATGACCTTTCCTGTAGCACAGGATGGATCTACAAGAGATTGCCTAACACCAACAGTAGTACATCCAGAATCAAACAACACTGAGACTGGATTACTATTTACAAGCCCCTTATGTAATATAAGAGAACCTCTCCCATCATGAGCAACATTAGCAGGAAGAGCGGGCAAAGGATGACCACAGCTTAGAGTACTAACGGTCTTCGGATCAAATAAAGTACTGCATTGGATACATTTATTTGCTCTACCAAAATCAAAAGATGAGCATCCGATAGCATTATGGTCTTTATCACTATTAATCTGTTTATCTGCTCCCTGAGATTCTTGTTGAACAGAATTCGTCTGTTGATATCTTTTTCTCTTATGTTGCGATCTACCGCGACCATTATTGCCTCTGCAATTATCATTAAAGTCCCTACTGTAATTTTTATCCTGGTTTGAGTTCCAGTTTCCATAACTGTCATTACCATCTCTATGCTGTTGAGAACCTCTATTATCTTGGTATTGAGGTCTCTGCAAAAAATATTTCCCTCTATGCCGATTACCTTTGTGAAAATTTCTAAAGTTAACCGGAGTAGAATACCGTGTAGTATTAGGTTGTCTCCAGTTCTGGGAAGAAGAATCACCCTGGAATTGATTACTATGGTTCTGGGCATAATTACGGTTACTCTTTTTATTGAAATTTTGCTGGCTACCCTGAAATTTACGCATAAAATTTGGGCCATAAGGTGCTGCCGAAGCAACTGGCAGACCTTCTTTTACTTTAGAGTTGCTAATGGTTATGTGAGGATGCGCAGTAACATACTGGCTACAGTATTCTTCCATTTCTTTTATGTTTTTAGGCTTACGCTCATGAAGAAAAGAAAGAAAAGCTTCATTAACAGAAGACATGACCTTGTCTCTAAGTAGTAAATCCATAAGGGCTTCAAATGTACTTTCTGTCTTAGACAACTCAACCCATCGTAAAAAAGTAAGACGTATGCTTGAGATGAATTCAGAGAATTCAACTCCAGTTTCTGGTAACATGTTTTTAAATTTAAGACGATATCCGTCCTCGTTAAGTTGGTACTTCTTTAACAATGCCGCCCTGACAACCTCATAGTTGTTTTTGTCCGGCACATCTACCATACTCAACAAAGTCAAAGCATCACCTCTAAGTATCTTGGACAGATGATAAACATATAATGTTTTATCTATATTATGCACCTTACATGCACTTTCATATCTATCTAGATAAAATGTTATATCATCAATTGAGGGATTAAATGCTGGTAGATTAAGCTTGAAATCCTTAGCATTAGTCTTATCTGACACCTTATTTGCATCATTAGCATTACCAGTGTTCAATAACTTTAACTTCTCTAACTCTAAAGCTAAGAGTTTTTCTTCATGCTCCATTTTTGCTTTTCTCTCATCAGCTTCTCTTTGTAACCTTCTTTCTTCAGCCTCAGCCTGTAACTTTCTTTCTTCAGCCTGAGCCTGTAACTTTTTTTCTTCAGCCTGAGCCTGTAACTTTTTTTCTTCAACCTCTATTTCAAGTCTCTTATTTTCAGCTTCTTTTTCAAGCCTCTTCTCCTGAGATTCTGCTTCTCTTTTTTGTTTTTTTCCATTTCCATTTGTAATCTTTTTTCATCTACCTGCATCTGCAGTTTTAAATTTTCAGCATCTATTCTCTTTTGTTCAGTTTGTTCTTTCATTTTCTTTTCCTCCGACTTCAATGCCTTGGCATATTGAACAGTCGCAAATTCTTCTAATTTATCACCAGTCTTCCCAAGGGTTTTACCCTGCTCAATAAAGTACTCAAATGTAGACATGATGTCTAAAATGTGAGTACAGAACCTGAAATAATTAATTATCTTATTTCAATCTTAATAGCACCAAGACTTAATAAAGTGCTTGTATAATCACTATGTTTACTCCAATCTCTGTGGGAAACAAGATTTGACACCAACTTGTATTATCAAATGTATAATAATATCACAAGTCACCTCTTTATCATCAGTGCACTACACAAATCAGTGCATAACCATCAGTTATTTATCATAACTGCACTACAATAGTGCATAAGCAAAAAACCACCAGTTAGTTATGATATGTGCACTATAGACCAATAGTGCATGAGCATATATGTAACAATAGTGAAAGCTAACTATGCAAGAACTATGTAAACAATAACAAGACAATGTAAACAATAACAAAGGTCACCAACAATGTAAACAATAACACAGATCAAAGTCAATGTAAACAACAACAAAGATCAAAGTCAATGTAAACAATAACAAAGATCAGAGTCAATGTAAACAACAACAAAGATCAAAGTCAATGTAAACAATAACAAAGATCAAAGCAATACGAAAACATTCGCATAAGTCAAATAAATAAACAGCGAAAACTAAAAAGAAATATGCGAAGATATGACAAACAAATGACGCTACAGTGTATAGACAGCAATTTTGTAAAGAATTGAATAATAGAAAAGAGACCTACAAATACAAACAAATGAAATCGAAACTAAAAAACAGAAAGAGAGAGAGAAAAAAAAATATACAAAAAACGAAAATAAAGCACAACTCGTCACAACTAAACAGATATAGCAACGATTGTCGCTAGCAAATTTCACAGTAGGAAATTCGCACAGTCCCTAACGAAAACGCTAACAGTAGAACCTCTGTGACGTGGTATCTTCTACTGAAAGACACCGCCCAACCGAAAAACCCGCTGAAATATAAACATATAAATATTCAAATACAAATAACATTTAACATGTAACATGTAAACAGTGTGAAAAATGTGAGAGACAGAAGGCTCAGTTAGAACATAAGGGCACAGTTCACAAACAAAACAGGCCACTTAACTTCTATGAATCCACAACGTCAGCACAGTTCAGAACAGGATGTGATCAGCATTCTTAGGACAATGATCCAACGTTGATCCATATCTGCTCTCATAAACTGCCACGACGACGGAAATGAGCTTCTGACAGAAAACAGCTTCTGAACTTGACCTTCTGAATTGACTTGAGCACTTGACCTTCTCAATCCGGAACAGTTGTTACGGCACTTGTCCTTCTTCCTAACAGATCAGGAAATCGATTTGCTCGGCACTTGTCCTTCTATCGTAGGAAAACTGCCAACTTGACGAGCAACGCCGGGTATTTTGAAACAATTTCCAACTTTCAGCAACGCCGGGCACTTTCAAAATCTTTCATCAAACATTGAGGTGATGAGTTGAAACTGTAATGTTGAAAGCTTGATGATGATGTCTGGGTTTGTTGACCCCCTTGATAGCTGGAACCAGAGTAAACCAACAATTGGCCACCAAAAATGATAATGGTGCGCCAAAATGCCAGGTACGTTAGCTCCGTTATAACACACTACAGTTCAATGAATGTCTGCATTCATTAATAATAATTCTGATATAGTGTAGGAATCCAGATCTCAAATATTCATAGTGTATACAGATAGCTTCTGTATATTCGATATCATAAAGTTCTGGTTCATGAAGCTGTATAAATAATATATATAACTTCTGCAACAGTGTCAGCTGCAGATCATCAATGTTCATAGACAATAATAAATGCTCCCTTCCTGATGCTAGCAGATCAGATGTGTACAATAAGTCCGTTTACTGTCTGCACGTGAATAGCATACATGGAATACAGGTCAAACCGACCCTTATAACCTTCCTAAGTCTAACCATCTGACTTGGACGTGATCTCTGATATAACGAATCCTGGAACACAGACAATAGTCTTGTTGGTCTAGAGCGACCCATATATATATATATAACTAGTTCAGGTATAAAGATACCGGTGGCGAAAATCCTAGTCAAAGTACCTCTCCATTTTGAATCACACAGGCGAGCAAGGAGCCACAAAATGACGAACTTCTAGATGATAGCATAAAGTTCAATACAAGAGGAATTACCTTTCTTCGGAAATCAACCACGAACATATGCCTCCAGGCAGGCTTGAATAATACTGGGAAATAGTCTAGTTAGCTAACTAACTCACAAAGACAATGTATTTCCCTCAGAAAATCACAAGACGCACATTGCGTCCGCTCGCTGCTCAGACCATTTCTAAACTCCCGAGCTGGGCGGAACACACCAAACGAACTACCAGTTTTGACATGCGCAGAACTCCAATATCTGAGTCGCCGCTCACATAAGACGATTCTAAGAACATTCGAGATAAAAGTCTTACACAGTCGCGCCTTTTATGGTCATGAACAGAAGCGTTAAGACAGGTTTCAGACATCTACAACAGTTGACTGATACTACCAAATAAGGAGATATGGTCACGCTTCGTTCAAGAAATTATAGACCGAACGTGTCTCTATACAAGAGAAGGCAAACTCAAAAAAAAATTGTAGTCTCGATATCTCGGGTTATGTCCCTTTGACTGTAAAAAACATAATACACCTTTCAGTCAAAAAATGATCATACATACGAAAAATGATCATACAAAGACTTTGGAAAAAGTAATTATTTGTGCGTAACAGTCATGTTGTCACCTCCTATCTGACATCTCTCTGTCATGTTGTTACCTCCTATCTGACATTTCTCTGTCATGTTGTCACCTCCTATCTGACATTTCTCTGTCATGTTGTCACCTCCTATCTGACATTTCTCTGTCATGTTGTCACCTCCTATCTGACATCTCTCTGTCATGTTGTCACCTGCTATCTGACATTTCTCTGTCATGATGTCACCTCCTATCTGACATTTCTCTGTCATGTTGTCACCTCCTATCTGACATTTCTCCGGCATGTTGTCACCTTGTATTTTTGTTTCTTAATTTCCTGCATTGTAGCTTTCACAATCCCTCACTCATGTGCGAATATATAACCTTTGACCTTAAAATATTCATCACGTAATCTCACGTTCTGTTTGTTTCTGTTTGTATGATTCGTTAACTTATCTCTCTTTCACTCCATCTTTCTCCTTTATGTGTTAGGGGTCGTTCACATATCTTTCTTCTTTGATCCTTAGCCGCCGACCGTCAAAGCAGTCAGTGGCCATCACGCCTAGTGGCGTCTTGTAGGGCAACAACAAATTGATTCCACTTTGCTCGGTCGGTGGCCATCCTTCGTAAAGTGCCCCAACTCTGGTTCATTCTTTGCATCTCAGCATCAACAGTCCTCCGCCAGGTTGTTTTTGGTCGGCCTCTCTTTCGTTTTCCTTCAGGGGTCCAAAGCATAGTTGTTCTTGTGATGGCATAGGGGTCTCTTCTGAGGACATGGCCAACCCAGCTCCAGCGTCTGCCAGCTATGATGGTGTGTATGTCCTCTTGCTTGCTCCGAGTAAGCAGATCTTGGTTGGTGATGGTATTCGGCCAAAAGATTCGGTGAATTTTTCTTAGGCATGTTGTGTGAAAAGAGGACAATTTCGCCATTTCCTTCTCTGTAACTCTCCAGCATTCCGCACCATAGAGAAGCACAGAAAGCACACAGCTCTGATATAATTTTAATTTTGTGCTTGTGCTGTATTGAGAGGACTTCCAGATGTTGTTTAGGCTAAAAAAGGCTGTTCTTGCCTTATTCATTCTGATGTTGATGTCTTTGCCTTCCCCGCCGTCTGAAGTTACTATGCATCCTAGGTATGTGAAGGTGTCTGTCTGTACCAGTTGCTGATTCCTTACTGATATGGGTTCAGGGTTGCTCACATTGAGCGTCATGACCTCTGACTTCTTTAAATTGATGTTCAAGCCCACCTGCTGGCTAAACTTATTAAGTCTATCCGTTTTTTCCTGGATGTGTTGATGTGAATGTGCTAGTAGTGCAATGTCATCTGCATATTCCAGATCTTCCAATGTAGAAAATGTAGTCCATCTTATTCCTCTTGGACTGCCCTCTGTTGTCTGGCGCATCACCCAGTCTATGACTGTTAAAATTGGAGTGGTTGATAAGGGGCATCCCTGTCGTACTCCTGTCTTCACCTCAAAGGTTAGGTTGCTCTGCCCAACGCTACACGTAAAGTTGGTATAGAGGCTTTTTATGATTGACACTATGCAGATTGGAATTCCATAAGCCCTCAGTATTTTCCATAAACTCACATATGACGTCACACAATCTTTGCCATTTTTAAACACAATCCCTCACCTCTGTGTCACATTTCATCACAAAAAACCAGACCCTACTCATGGGACGTCACAAATCTCCCCCCCCCCCCTCTTTTTTTTTCCTTTTGTAATAGAGAAAATACTTATGTTAAAGTTTCATAAAAGAATGTTAAACTTGAGAGAAATCCCCAACCATTAAAGGGTTAAAAACTGAAGATTTTATGGTTGAATGATTTCTCTTCGTTTTCATTATCCCGCTGGAAAGAAAGATATTTCCTCTGACAATGGTAAGGTAGGTAAAGTTGTTCCATAGCAGATACTGCTGTAGAGGAGTGAAATGTTAACCAACTAATTACCACCTTAGCAGAGGTGAACAAGTAGTAATATTCAATCTTCGCACAGGCCACAACAGATTGGGATACAATCTATACAACAAGCTAAAGATAGGAACTCCCGATGAGTGTAGCTGTGGCACGGTTAAACTGACTGCTGAACATCTGTTTCAAAGATGCCCATCATATGAGGAACAGAGAAAGTACATTTGGCTGTCATCAGTACCAGTCCTGGAAAAGCTCTAAGGATATACCAACAGCCTCAAGCTGACCATTGCTTTCTTTGAGCGTATTCAAGTCGACGTCTGAGAGTGAACAAAGAAGAAGAACCTGCTAGAAATCCATTTGTTTCCAGAACACATCGTTTTCAAAAGAAATGTTGAACTAATAAACAGTTTTAAACTGTTAAAGGTTATAGCAATTACCCAATATTTCGCTGTGATTATAATAAGATACGTCGTCCACGATGGAGTTATTAACTATTACAGATAAAGGTAAACTATGAGGTTGTAGGTAACAAATCTTAGTTTGTTGCGTTATCATTTATAAAAGAAGTGAGCCTCATTGGTATTGTTTGTGTGACGTCACACTTTTTCAACCAATCTGTATAAAGATATGAGAAAATTTTGCCGGCCTGCTTATATCCGGATAGGGGGTTTTACTGGAATTAGGGTATGCGTGGAGGCATATCTGAATTCATACTTATAAGATCACCAGCTGTGCACAATGTATGTAGGTTCTGATGTGAACATCTGTGATTCTAGTTATACCCTCATTGACTCTTAAAATCATCCACGCACTTCCAGGGATCCACCCATGTGGTGAAACGTGTGGAGAACCCAGCATTGCACACTAGGCTTGGAGGAGTCACTTGAGCCCCAGACGTAACTATGGCTTTTACCTGGTTGCCTGCATACAGGAGGATCTCACTATGGACCACATGATAGGCAGGGGGAGCTAAGAAATGGCTCTGTGCAAAACGTGACAATTCCTTGGGAGAGCCCAGAACCAGATCACAGTATTTTAGCTCTGCTTATTTGGAGAGCCCCATTGGATGGCGAGGAATGCACTGTATTCCACATGCTTCTTCCGCCTAGCTTGGGACCAGATGTGATGACCCTTTAAATGCTAGCCAAGCTGAAGAAACTGGAGCTCATGACTTCAACTCAACACGTTTCGGAATGGCAGAAAAGCCACAGGAAAAGCCTAGATCTACAGTGTAGATAATACCACAGACTCTTCAACTTGGTATTGGCTGCAAAAGAGCAAAAAGCTCAGTAGCCCTAGTTAAACAACAACAACAATCGGAAACAGGGTAGTCAGGCCTAAAATCTACCCATACACACACTAACAAACAAAAGTAGAGAACGTCCTAGTGACAGAGTGGTTAGAACTCTGGCCTCTTGCGGCAAAGATACCAGGTTCGCAACACGGTAGATTCTGCCCCGGTCCAAAATCTGTAAATGGATACCTGACTCTGCTCTTGAGTTAGGGACAGCAAAGGCAGTGAGGAAGGAACCTGGTCACCCCATCTCTCGAAACTGGACCAAATATAGTGGCCTGTAACATTTCACCCCCCTCCGGCAGTATCTGCTATGGACCTACCTTACCATTATCAGAGGAAATATCTTCAGAAACATCTTGAAAGTTTTTTTTTAATGAAGATATAGTAGAAGTGATAGACACACCAGAAGTTGAAGGCTGGGATCAGGCGTAGATGCTGTACATTTAGCTATAGAGGTTCGTTTGAAAGCCACTTTCTGAAACATACCTTGTAAACTTAAGTTTGTTTGAAATGTTTTGATCCTTCTTTGATCAACAATTCTTGAATTTCATAACGAGACATTATGGCAGTCGTTTTGGCAGTCTAGCCACCCAGTGATTTTTCTGCAGGTCTTTTTTTGACATGACTACGGCTGTATGTGAAAGGGACTAAAAAACAGCATTAAAAATGTGAACTTACGTTGAGCATTCCCAACAAACGACTGCCTTGAAATGCTGCCAGTTTCCTCAGAGAGTATCCTATCAAACGCCAGCGTCTTTCTCTCGTCTCTTGTTCCACAGGTTTGTGGTTTTTTTTTTATAATCAGTTCCACATTAGGGATTTAATCATACCATTTCAATCCTCTTCTGCACAGCCACCCACATATGACAGTCTGTGACTTCTTCGTTGTTGCTTTTAATTGTTCTCCACGTTTCAGAACCACACAATGGTAATGCCTCGTCATTTCAGTGGAAGATTTTTTTTTTGTACTGGACTTGATTTCTTGTGGTGTTCATGGATTTTCTATGCAGCGTAACTCCTCTTGCCTTCTCATGTTAACATCGCTGCCTGTTCCTCTAGCATTGCCGTATACAAAGTTATTATTTTATAATGAACACCCTTTAGCTCCCCAAGGGGCATAGACCTTCAACGCACACATGCCATAGCCTCCCATCAAGTGCCATCAGGTCAAGTTTTTGTTCTATGTTTTCCTCATCATTTTTCTATCTAGTTCTCTTCTCCGTGTGTTCTTCGGCCGCATAGAATGATTAAAGAAAGGAAGTTTTTAGTAAAAATGGGTGCAGTATCTTCCTCTGACAGTCCTCTGTGCACGTTAAGCATAAAAACAACTCACCGACAACCATGGTGATCACGTGCAATTTGGTTTGCTGACCATAAATTCACATTTTTAATCTGTTTTTTCAAACATTCCACGTGCAATGGCGACTTTTCGTGAACAGAGTTCACTCTTAATTTGTTTTACAATCAGCAGACTTAGGGTAGTTTCATCACTTGCAAAAACCATGCCACCGAGAAGAAGTCTTGACACCTTACAAAGAATGAGAGTTATAGCGTGGGTTGAAAGTGGTTTATCTGTCCGTGAGGTTGCTAGACGGCTTGCAGTGTCACACTCTACTATCCAAAGAATTTTGGAGAGATTTCAGGCCACAGGAAGTGTGGAGGATCGCCACCGGCCAGGTCGCCCTAGATGCACCAATACATGATGACCGGTACTTCTTGTTGTCAGCCCTGCGCCATCGAACAGTGACTTGTTTCATTCTAAGATGTCAGCTGAGACAAACTGTAAACGTTTATGTCAGTCAAAGCACCATTCGCAGACGTTTACATAAATTTAGACTGGCTGCTCGACGTTCTGCAGTCAGAATCCCTCTTACTCCTGCTCATCGCAGAGCCCGTGTTGCTTGGTGTCGCGAGCACATCCGATGGACAAGGCAACAATGGAGTCAAGTTCTCTTCACTGATGAATCTCGCTTCACTGTGTCATTCAATGATGGCAGGATTCGAGTATGGAGACGACCAGGAGAGCGATTTACTGATGACACAATTCGAGAGGTGGATCGTTATGGTAGAGGTTCTGTCATGGCCTGGGAAGGCTTCTACAGACACGGCAGGACCCCACTCTACATCATCCAAGGCAACTTGACCGGCCCAAGATACCAGAACGAAATCTTGAGACCAATTGTTCAGCCTGCTCTGGAGGCCATGGGTGGTAATTCCATCCTCCAGGATGATAACGCTCGACCCCATCGAGCTCGTGTGGTGAATGAGTTTATTCAGCAACATGGGATCATCAGGATGGCGTGGCCAGCTCATTCACCTGACCTTTCTCCGATTGAGCACCTCTGGGATGTCCTTGGTCGAAGATTGTCAACAAATCACCCCCTGCCAATGGATGTTGCACATCTGACTGCATTTCTCCTTCAGGAATGGCAAGCTGTTCCTCAGGATACTCTTCGGACCCTTGTGGACTCGATGCGTCTACGCTGTCTTGAATGCCTTGCTGCAAACGGTGGTCATACCCGATTTTGAAATGTCTATTTGTCCAATATCTATTGTGTGACTTTTGAAAAGGTGGGTGACACACTTCACAGCTTCTTTGCGTTTGAATGTGTGTTTCCATTTCTTTACGTGACCTGTCAATTTGGCATTCAATAAATGCCGTTTTGACTGATACCAATTACGTTTATATCAGATTTGTTTTATGGTTTCAACCAAGTGGCCCTTGACTTTTGACGAGTAGTATATTATTGACGTATATTTATACATCCGTACACCAAGACATTAGGCGTTGGATTTGTTAAGGGGGAGGTAATAAGAACCATTAACGATCGCTTGTTAGAAACCGATACTGGAGTCAAAGAATCAGTAAATAAATATTACACACACATAAAGGTAAATATTACACACACATAAAGGTATGTTTTCAGGCATTCTGAACAGCTTTAACAAAAATAATAATAACATCAAGTTTAACTAGATCTGGTTAGTCCGTTGTTAGATTTTAGAGATTAAGGTGCACGGATCTCACAACATGTTTATGTTTCCAAACTGCAGTCCAGAGGTTCTTAACCTGTGGTATGCGCATCAACAAGGGAGGTGAGAGGTACCTCCCAGAAAATGTATCGCAACTACATTCTCGCTGGACACAGTTCTACAGCTTAGAAGCAAACTGTCTAGTTTTATTTGTATGTATGGTTGTATAAAACGAAACGCCGCTCAACGCCATCTTGCGATAACCTGTGTAAAACGAAACGCCGCTCAGCGCCATCTTGCGACAACCTGTGTAAAACGAAACGCCGCTCAGCGCCATCTTGCGATAACCTGTGTAAAACGAAACGCCGCTCAGCGCCATCTTGTGATAACCTGTGTAAAACGAAACGCCGCTCAGCGCCATCTTGTGATAACTTGTGTAAAACGAAACGCCGCTCAGTGCCATCTTGCGATAACCTGTTTAAAACGAAACGCCGCTCAGCGCCATCTTGCGATGACCTGTGTAAAACGAAACGCCGTTCAGCGCCATCTTGCGATGACCTGTGTAAAACGAAACACCGCTCAGCGATGACCTGTGTAAAACGAAACGCCGCTCAGCGCCATCTTACCATGACCTGTGTAAATGAGGAATTGGCTAAAATAAAATCCCAGTCATTATCATCATCATCGTTTTCTGTTTTGCTTCTTATGGAGCATAGAGCCACCACTGTAGTTGGTCCCTTTACAAGAAGCTTACAGCTAGCATTCACATTTACTTACATCATTGGTTTATGTAGCAATTTGTGTTACATTATGAAGTTGCCAGACCTTGCACAACCTCAAAGTAACATGTTTCTCTTATCTTGATTGGTTCATTGATTCATTTGAGGAAGGACGGAAAGTGTGAGGGCAAAAAGGTTTAAAATCCACGATATAGTGACTAATGGAGTCATGGACACCTAGACGTTATTAAAATATTAAGTGATAGTTTATAACTTTTAAACTTCTCGCATTAGTCAGTTATCTATAGTTATTAACTTTTCATTGCAAAAGTTTCTCTAATTTTATCAGCGGGCGGGCCTTCAGAACTTTTCACATGATGCCGAACAGTATTTCTTTGGGCGCCCTCTATCAAAATCTTCTCACGAACTATTCCCTGTCAGCTTTGTCACTTCAGCCGCGACATTTTGTTGTGTGGAAATTTGAAATTGAATATTCCACAACCTTTCTTATTATGTTATTTGTGAGGTTATTTGGTCTTTGTAATTTTAGTTTCAATTTCAAAACGCAGACCTGGAGCTTTATGCGTCACCTTGACTTTATGATAAACTGCTCGAATTCGGGTCCTCTCAGCAGTTGCCACATTTGCATCCAGATTAACTCTACGCACTAACGACCCGCAGCTCTGCAAGAGGTCCGTGCCTTGGCAGGGAAATGGCGGGGTGTTTGTTACTGGAATTCTATTAGTGATATGTATATAAATCAGTTTTATTTCTTCTTACTCCATCTCTCTCTCTCTCTCTACCTGTCTCTCTGTGTTAATTTCTGAGTGGTTTGCTCTGTGTATTTTTGGAATTCAGTACGTTCAGTATTTTAAAATCTGTGAGTGTCTGGCAGTCCATTATGTTATGACGTGTTTAGATCTGCAGGCAGGCAGGCAGAGACAGAGAGCCAGACAGACAGGTTTATAGACAGACAGACAGACAGGTAGACAGACAGGTAGACCGACAGACAGACAGACAGATAGATAGATAGATAGATAGATAGATAGATAGATAGATAGATAGATAGATAGATAGATAGATAGATAGATAGATAGATAGATAGATAGATAGGACGGACGGACGGACGGACGGACGGACGGACGGACGGACGGACGGACGGACGGACGGACGGACGGACGGACGGACGGACAGACAGACAGACAGACAGACAGACAGACAGACAGACAGACAGACAGACAGACAGACAGACAGACAGACAGACAGACAGACAGACAGACAGACAGACAGTGTCGTGAAACGAATGTGTGTAACCCCACTACTTTGTTAAATCATTATGTCGGGATACAAATTTGCCCCAGCCAATCAACACACAGTTGCTGAGCCGGAATAAATTACCTGAAGTTACGCCAGGAAAAACTTAAGCCCTGTTTTTTTCGGATGTGGGTCGTGGCCATCTTGTTCACGCAAGATGGCGGAAGAAAACTGAATAAAATTAGGCTGTACGAGCAAAAGACGAAACTGCAGGAAACCAGTCAGCTTGCTCCGCCAGGAACCAACCAAACGCTTTCTTTTACCATTAGAAGTTATTTTACCTGCCTATATAATCGGGCGAGATTTTATGCTAATCACACATCACCGACCACGAAGCCAGAGACGACCGACTGAAGAGAGGAGCTGTCAGCTTTGATTTATAGCTTACCTGAGGGCATCGACCTGCAGCCTGCTTCGCTAAGTCGAGTCAAAAACTGGCCTGTTTGAATCTTAGAGGGTAAATATATTTACGATAACCTTTAGGAAAATAGGCCTTCAGCAGGTATATAATGTTGGTATTTGTTGGTTGTCATTATACTACCTACACCTGCATATATTTTATATAAATTGTTTCAATATGAACGTATCAGGTTACTGATTGTATCTTAAGGGTATTAGGTATAATGATTGTATTTCCTAATATGATTGAATAGACGAAGACTAATAGGACTCATACTTCAATCTATTGTCTCCTATAACTTCAGTCTATTATCTCAGATAAACCAACTGCAATATAACCAAAACAGTCCTTGTTAGGACTCAATCTATTGTCGCATCTAACATCAATCTATTGTCCCCTAAAACTCCCACCTGATATAACCAAACATTCCTTCTCGCATATACTCCTATCATAAGAACATAACAATATTGTTAGGATATATGTTACCAGCTAGTATAGCACTTGTCAGAGAGGGCCTGGTATATTATAGGGGGAATGGTTGTATCACACCTAGGTGTACATATTATGGGATGTATTCATGTATTGAATGTATTCATGTATTGAATTTATATTATTGAATGTATTCATGCATTGAATTTATATTATTGAATGTATTCATGTATTAGTTTATCAGAAAGAATGTTTTGCAAGTAGACACCTGTCTTGTCTCGCTATTGCTAAATCATACTGAGCCATGTTGTCATTCATCCTACATGCAGACACTGAGACACGCTCATATCATATACAATAGAAATAGGTGGGCTTCAGGACAGAAATTAGCCCCTATTTTTCCTTGTTACAGGTTTTATTCGTGTCATCAAACCTGAGGTCGTATGTCGTGTCAATCCAGCTGCCTGGAACGTCGCAGGAGCACAGTGATTGCAAGGATCAACCTCTTTAGTCCCCCTCAGTCTTGGGTGGGCTAACGAAACGACCATCAGCGGGTGTTTTGTGTCAACCAAACCAAGAAGGACAGACCTTTTAAGAGATGAGTACACATTAGTACCATTTCTGTCAGCATTGTGAGCAAAAGCTAGTGTCAGTGACGAGAAAGTGAATTAGCGTAGCAAGAGACAATAATAAGATTATAGCTGATAAATTATACGTAATTAACAGCACAGCTGATACATGTACTATAATTGAATAACAGCACAGCTGATATAATGTTTGTTCCTATAATTGGAAAACGTGTTGTACTATATTTACATATCTATATAAATATAAATATTTGTAAATCATATGTAAACTTACAAATTCATTACGTTCCATTTTTCAACATTCACCCTTCAGCACAAGAGTAGATAGTGTATATACTAAATAAATAATAAGGAAATTGTATTTGAAGACTGGTCAATTTTATCATTGTTAAGTAAAATCTGTTTCCTTGTCGTAATATCACAGTTAGTTACACAGCGGAGGTGACAAGTTATGTCGGTCTCCTCTCTACTAATTTTTCGAGATCAGAACATTCACAGCCGTAACTAATTTGTGATACCAGTAGTTCTCTCAGACAGTGGGACTTCACCATTTTCTGCAGAAATTCTATTTCTGTAATTGTCAGTACTATACTGACCCTAGAGCCAAATAAAACCTCACGCCACAGATAGATAGAACGAAAGAACGAACGAACTTTATTTTCAAAGGGTTGAGAATTGGGCACGCAGACCCGCCTGATATTCTGCCTTACCTTTCTCTCGCCTTTCATACTGAATTCAATTATTCTCACATGCATTTTACATATCAATTTTAAGGAATTCAACGTTGTAAAGTAAAATAAAATAGCACACTCATATTAACATTAACTACTTATAAACATGACATAAAATATGTTGAACAGTACAAACATCATCATTAGAACCTACAGTACATTATAAGAAAGGATAATCCGATTAGGGGGGCATGTAATCAGAACTCATAAAGTATTCGAAAAGTCTACGATTGTATGAATAGGGACTGAGGTTGTTTCTTAGGTTATGTGGAATAAAATTCCAAAGATGAGTAGCAGAGTACGCTAAGCTTTTCTTGAATAAGTCAAGCCTCGGCTTGGGCACTTTCAATTTGTTTAAGCGTTTAGTACGTATTTCGTTGTATTTGAACATTGGCCACAAATATGCTGGAGCATTTTGTGACAAGATTTTGTGAACAAATTTAGCTTTGTTAAACAGAAGGCGCTTTCTTAAGGGCAGTATTTGGAGATTTATATATAGATCTACACACTGAGTTAGGCAGTTGTCAGAGACTAGACGCACTGCACGCTTTTGTAGTGAACGGAGTCTCTTTGTGTTGGATTGTGGAGCAATAGTCAAGGCTTGCTTGTATGTGAGATATATAGAACAATTTTCGTGCGTCTTTATCTAGGAAATGTTTCATTTCAGCTAACTGGTAAACTTTCTGTGCCGTTTGCTTGGTCAGTGCATGTACATGTGAGTTCCAATTTAGATGCTGGTCAACGACTATACCTAGAGTTTTATGCTCATTAACGTTTTCAATTAGTGAGATACCAATGTAGTTCTGAAGTGTTGTTTTCTCTGAATTTTGTAATTTTTGTCTAGTTGATATTAACATGCATTTTGTTTTAATGATATTTATTAGCATGCTGTTTCCGTTGCTCCATTTAATCAGATTATCTGTATTTTTTTGTAACGAAAGTTCGAGTGTGTTACAACTTCTATCACTTTTGTAAACAGTACAGTCGTCTGCAAACAGGTCACAGGAGGAGTGCTTGATGTGTAGTGGAAGGGCATTAATTTTATGGCAAAAAGTAGAGGACCAAGTATAGAACCCTGAGGAACGCCAGTATTTATTACTGCTGGGGTTGAATATGAGTTATTATAAGAAACTACATGTTTTCTGTCTGACAGGAATGATTTAATTATTGTCACCAGTTGAAATTTTACTTTTGATGTTTCTAGTTTTCTAATTAAAATAGCGTGATCTATCATTTCAAATGCTTTTTTAAAGTCTACAAAGACTGCCCCACTCATGTTATCGTTGTTAATATTTAGGTGCCAGTCGTCTATCATCTTAGAGCAGTGTGACATGAGTTTTTAGGTCTAAACCCCCAACTGACTATCAATTAGCAAGTCGTTGTTAACTAGGTGTTGTAGTGTTTTTTTTATGTATGTGTTTTTTCAATGGTTTGGAAAGCGATGATATTAGAGAGATTGGCCTATAGTTACTAAAGTTACTATTATCGGAGGAACCATGTTTGAAAAGAGGATATACCTTAGCGGCTTTAAAGTGCGACGGAAAGTAACTCTTTGCGATACATAGATCGTATAAGTAAATTAGTGAATCACTAATAACTGGTGCAGCATAGCGCTGTATTCGATTACTGATTCCGTCAAGTCCTGATGAGTTATTCTCTTTAAGGCCTAGAAGATAGTTATACACTTCATTAACTGTCATAAACGGAATGTCGGATAGGATTGTGTTTATGCATTTGTTCTCACAGAATGCTGACAGTTGGCCTTGGTCACAAGGGGAATCTGGTATCGTAGATTTAAGACTAGTTATTTCTGTCTGAAAGTAAGTGCTGAAGTCTGTACAAGTAAATGAAGTACTGGGGGTTAACATGTCTGGCGAATTTCGTTTGTTTGCTAGGGTGTTGATTGCTTTCCACATATCTTTACTGTCTGTTTTGTTCTGAACTAAGTTTTTAAAGTATGTTTTCTTTTCTCTACGTATTAAATATTGTACCTTGTTTCTTTGTGCTCTGTATGTGTTAAAGTCCTTATTTTTGTGAGCTTGATCTCGCTGCCTCATGGCTTCTAGCATTGCTTGTGTGATCCAAGGAGATTTGATCTGTTGTTTCACACGAACTTCTTTAGTTGGTGTGGTGGGTTTTGATATTATTAAGTGTGGTTGCTAGGTTACTTAGTGTACTGAATGAAGTCAGCTGTGAAGGTCCCTGAGGATAACAGTTTATGTGAGTTTACAGGGTACCTTACTACTACCACCTATGACCTCAAGCAGACTTATTTGTGATTTATAAGACTGATAGCTACGTCTCATGTCTAGGGTAATGAAATGTGGTGTGCTGGTAATTGAGTACACAAACACACATACACTAATATTAAGCTCTATGATCAAGTCAATTAACACTGTGTTTAAAATTTAGGAATTACAATTTTTTTCAAATTTATTTTGTCCTGAACCAAGTTTTCTTCTGGTCAGGACTTTTAAATTAAATATGAATTAATGTCAATAGAAGTACATATAATTGAATAATCACATGAAAGACTTGAACATATATATATATATATATATATATATATATATATATATATATATATATATATATATATATATATATATATATATATATATATATATATATATATATATATATATATATATATATATATATATATATATATATATATATATATATATATATATATATATATATATATAAAGTTAAATTTGCTACTATTTTTACTAAAACTAAAAAAGTCTCTTGGAAACTAATGTGGATGTCGGGTCGGGGTATTTGCATCATCCCCAGTCTCTATGTAACCGTGTTCATTTGCTTTTTACACAGGGTTAATGGTGGACAAGTTTCTTATTTTCACAATGTAGTTTAAATTTTATTATAGTAGTTGATGAATCTCAGCAGGCCAGGTCTTTAATACTTAACTGGCCTGTGACGATAGAAGAAAGTAGTTCCTTAGGCCCACTCCTCACATGCTCTGAGGTAATATGGTAGGCATCTCATTTCATACAAACTTGGACTTCTCCAGAACATCTGGCACTAGCACAGTGCCAGACAAAGAAACTCTGAAACCACAAAATTAGGCTATGTCTTAACATACTACCTAATCCACCATGTTTACAAGCATAATTACATTGAATTAACAAGACGGGGTCAGATCTCTCTGACCGACCCAGCACATCTACATCCAGGCTGTTATCAAGTAGCACTAGTTCAATTCCTCTCCTCTATGGACTGCACTGCATCTGAAATATTTTCATTAATCTCTTTTTTCCATATAATAAGGTGGGTGATATGTTTCCACCTGACCACCTGAAAAGAAACATCTGTATTCTACATTTCTGATAGTTTATCCTACTATATTTCAACCTCTAGGCCCTGGACAGTCGGCTGGGGACCTAGAATAGGTACTCACTTGTCGTAATCATTTTTCATTATATGGCAGTATCAATCACTCAGAATTGTTAAATAAAAGGTTAATAATTTTAGCCTTACCACAATTAAGAATAAAACACACAGATACGCTGAAATAGCACAAACTCAGCTGAGCTGCTGGCTAGACTAGGGCGTCCCACTACTATTAGCATATATATTCAATGGACAACAAACTTCTTAGCCTCAACGATCTGCTTGTATGGACAGTCTTCAAAACAATGGCAACTAGCCGGCAAATTTTTCAATAACATTAACTATGTCGTCCAATGAGAGTACTTCCCCTCTACAGTTTAAAATTTCAAACATAAATGTCCAATTTGGGTCCAGTTTCGGTCTAGTGTTTGGTGTATTTCTATCTGTCGGTCGGTCCGAACTTGGGTTTTCCCAAAATTGCACTTGGTTTTGGACCAACTACAAAAAAAAAAAACTACACAAATTTTTCCTCACCCACTGCTTAGATTTCTACTGCGAAGATATTTTTAGATTCTCTCCTCCTTGTCTCCCCCTTGTTTACATGTACTTGTTTTTCTGCCTTCGTCTCAAGGACGCGTCAAATGTAACTTTAGTGAATGCAAAACTAACATGTGTTTGCGAGTCTGCATCGAACAAATCAGTCTTTTGTCAATAACTTCCGAATTATCTGTCCGTCTTTTTATTTGAAAGCATATTATTTATCAGGAAAAGATAAGCTCTTTAACTAGCTAATTTTTGTGATTATAAACCTATTAATAAGAAATTCCATATTTTTTCCATGTTAGTCTTGAAATCTTTACTACCACGCGTTCACTTCTTTTCCATGTGCTGTCCAGCTATTTTCGAGAGTTTTACGTCATTCTAAATAAGAGCTAAGTCTGTTTTCGTAACCTAAGTGGCTACATGTTCTTACTTTACCTCGTATTTCAAACACTAACTACGAGTTCGCGCGTATGTTAGGCTTAGATTCAAACGCTTGCAGACAGCATCATTTTTTTCTTTTCTCCTTTTCTTACCCCGTCTGAACGGATAGGCCTTTCGCGTCCCCATGTTATAATTAGTTTTTTTCTTTTTCCAATGACACTAGAAACGATGGTACGATCTACCAAATCAACGCTCTTGTGGCGTAGGCGAAAAAGCCGCAGCGTAACTTAACTATATTTTATCCTTACAATTTATTTTAACCTTTATCTTTATAAATGGAGGATTTTATCGCTGTATCAATGTATTCCATCACAGTTGGTGCTTGGTTATCAAACACACAATGAAAGATACGTGTCCAGTGAGCAATGGCGTCATCGGGATCAGAAAGCTGGTATACACTGGCTAGAGGTGCAGCTCGCAAATCATGTAAAAATAGTTCATGGCTGAAGTTTTTGAAACTTCTAAATTTAATACTTATATGTTTATTTCTGGGAACTTTATATTTATTCTTTGACCACGTGCAACATATTGGATAGTGGTCACTCATTGCGACAATAGGAACAGAGCATTCTATAATGTTTTTTGCGCAGGTGATGTAGATGTGGTCGATTGTTGTGGATGATGTTGCTGTTACCCTGTTAGGCTGGTTGACTATTTGTTTTAAGTTGTAAGATGGTATGGTGTTTTCCGACGTTTGGTTTGTGTTGTGCACGTCAATGTTGAAGTCGCTTAGAAGAATAATTTCTTTGGCAGTGGTAAATATTTTGTCCATCATAGTGGTGAAATATTCATACCAGATGGTTCCTGCACTGGGATGTCTATAAATATACCCGACTAGAAAGTGTCCCTGACTCTGTATTTTTATTTCTAACAATATGCACTCGGTCTCTTCTGTCTCTAAGTCGCTTCTGCAGCGATAACTAATAGAAGTGGAAATATATACTACAATACCTGTTTCTAGTTTTCTGCTTGAGTCTCGTCGAACAGTTTTAAAGCCTTGTAGTGCAATATCATCATCTGATATTTTGTCATTTAAACGACTTTCCGAAAGTCCAAAAACATGAAAATTTTGATTCAGAATTCGTGTAAGCTCAGGAAGTTTGCCTAATAGATGACCCAACCGTAGGCGATCCTTAATTAGCCATCGTGTCTGATTTGTATGCATTTAATTTTGGATAGGGGGTTTTAAAATATCAATAAGAAAAACAGCTTTAACACGAATATTTAGACTAATTAACTTTACCAAGTAAGTGAACGTAAAAATGTTAGTACTTAACTTACGAAACACTTTGCATAAGCAATACTAACAATTGCAGTGGACTGAAACTGTCAGGAGTTGTCACAAAATTAACCGTGATACAACGTTAAAATATCTCCAATGATACAACGTATGGATAAAAACTAATGCGTAAGCTGCTAGAATACATGATCGCCCACGCCGCGGGTCATCACCCGCCATGGAAATTAAATTGTTAGACTTGAAGGCAAAACGGAACGGGATGAGAACGGAGATCAAAAGGAAAAATCTGACTGAACGCGTGCTTGAAATTAGCAAGGCTAAAAGACGCAAGTGGTGGGGAAAGGAGGAAAAAGTCACGTTCCCCAAGTTGACATAAAGTAAAGAAATCGACAAAAGGGACCTTGGATATTATACGCCACAGTCATTTTTTGGACGCTTTTGCGATAACTTAGTCCGTTTATTCGAATGCAGTGATGAACGCATTCCAGAAGATTCTAGAAAATATTTGAAAAGTAACTTTTCTTAATAATAATGTTAGGAATATAAAACCTAGCTGGCCGGATGGCCCATCTTGAGCAGTGAAATAATATGCTTTCATTTATACAGACGGACAGATAATAAGAAAGATATTGACAAAAGACTGTGTTGTTCATATCAACGATCGTCTGCATTGAAATAAAACATGTCACTAATTTTCAAAAAATTGTGGCCTTGAAGACGCAAGTGCTAAAATCTAGTTGGAATGAAGAGACGGGGTGGGATGGTGAATTGTGGCTAAAAATAACTTTAACGGCAAAATTGTGTAGGGGAAGGCAGGGTTTGTTCAAAAAACAAGTGTGTTTTTTTGTGAAACGCAAGTAGAGACGGACGGACCAACAGACAATAAGGCATACTTGACTGAGGTATGACTGAAATGACTTTTTGGTAGGATATTTGAATTTGAAAAAAGAAAAGGCAGTGATTGGCCATAGATGAATATATTATCGGCGCTCAGACGCGCATTTTGTGCCAGTCATTATAAGTTGTCCTAGTAGACACAGTGAATTATTAAGTGGTGTAATTCCCAGAAGCTATTGAAATATTTAGAGGGACGCCATCCTAAAGCCAGCAGCTCAGCTGAGTTTTGCTAGCATTTAACTGTGTTCTATATTCATAATTCTGGTAAGACTGAAATTATTTCTTTGTACATTTTAATATTTGTTTAAGGTTTCGAGTGATTTGATACTGCAATAGCATAATCTGTCCCTTACAACAAGTAAGGATTCGCTCTAGACCCCCCGCCCCAGTTCAGGGTCTAGAGACAAATAAAATACATAAACTCCAGCAAGGATTATGAAGGACAGATCAAGTGTTGAGATCAGTGAAACATATCACCTATCCTATTCTATGGCAGGAAGCTAATGAACATATTTCAGAATACGTAGTCTGGGAGAACTTATCCTATGTGAAACCAACTTGGTAAGATGTGTTGTTTGGTCAGAAAGATCTGACCCGTCTATGTGGTGTTGTTGTTGTGTAGTGTTGTGTCCAGAAATGGTTAGAGGATGGAATTCTGACACATGACTAATACTTTGATTGCAGAACTGTGAGTTTCAGTTGGCACCAATGCGGTGTCAAATGAGTTGTTGAATATTACAAGAGTGGACCCGTGCAGTAACATTTTGTCAGAGCAGCCTATTATAGCCCCCAAGCACGGAGAGGTGGGGCCACTAGACTTCTGATATTGCCCCCAAGCACGGAGAGGTGGGGCCACCAGACTTCTGTTATTGCCCCCAAGCACGGAGAGGTGGGGGCCACTAGACTTCTGATATTGCCCCCAAGCACGGAGAGGTGGGGCCACCAGACTTCTGATATTGCCCCCAAGCACGGAGAGGTGGGGCCACCAGATCTCAGCACCAGAGCTACACATTCAAGCTACGTGAGCGCCTGGTCTGCTGAGAATTCACCAACTCAACTTATTTGCTAACACACCCATAAAAATTCCATCCAATAACTGGACAATGTGTAGTCACCATAGACAGGGAGTGATGAGGCCACCCCAACAGCACATCCATTAAATGTTCTCCCAAAATAGATTACAATTATAAACAGTAGTAATATTAACTAGTCTAGTAACATACATATGTACACACCTTGCATTTATTATGTAATATTCATGCATTTCTTTTCATAATTGCAAAACCTTTCATATGTTCTGACCAAATTAAAACCTTGGTTCAGAACAAATAAATTTAAAGAAAATTACTATCAAAAAATTTACACACTTGAGTTAGTTCAGTGTATTATAACATTTATTAATATTATTAGACTTAGTAAATATCTGTGTGTGTATGTAAACTACCACAACACATTACATATCATTACCCTAGACATTTAACGTAGCCACATTCATTAGTAAAAAAAGATAGGTGTGAGGTCGTAGTGGTAGCAAGAAGGGCCTTCTGACAATCACAGCTACATTTTATCTCAGGAGCATTCACAGCTGACCTCATGCATCACACTTAGTAATATCACCATCATACAATACCATCAATCCACTACATATATTGGGGTCTCTTGGTCCCGGGATAATTAGCCCATTAAGTATATTAGGATCTCCTGGGGGGGAGAATTAGATTAGGGGAACACATTATAAAAATTAAAAGTGTCCCTGAAAATAAAAGTTGGTGAATCTTCACAGCCAGTGGTAGTTAATTAATCAATTAGAATTATTGTAGACTAGAGTAATTAGAAGTACTTTAGTGGTTGGAAATTTTATCTTGCACATTGCTAGATTTGTTTAAAAAGTATGGCGGAGCTGGCCAAATTCAGATCAGCTGCTGTGCTGACGGCAAAGGAGATGGGAATGGATGGTCAGATTTTAATTCAATATGTAACGGCTGAATGTGATAAGTATATTGAACGGGAAGAAAGAAGATTAGAAAAAGAGGCTGAAAGAAAATTAGAGTCTGAAAGGTTGGCTGAAGAGAAGAGGTTAGAGGCTGAGACTAAGAGGCTGCAGATTGAGGCAGAAGAAAAACGACAGCAAAGGGAGGCAGAAGATAAAAAGGCCGAAAGGGAGGCAGAAGATAGAAGGTTGCAGAGGGAGCACGAATTACGACTCAGGGAGCTGGAGCTACAAGGCCAGACTCCTGAAAATGGTGCCAGCCCTTTTGCCTCAGATGCTACGCCCAGTCTGGGAGCCTCAAACTCAGCTATGGGGTTTCATTTAGACCATTTTGTTGAAAAAGACGATGACATAGACGGGTACCTAGGACGTTTTGAGTTATTAGCTACTACATATGGGTTAGAGAGAGAGAGGTGGAGTTTAAAGCTATCACAGGGACTGAGAGGTACTTCTTACGAAGTCTTCGCAAAAATGAACAGAGAAGACCAGGAGAATTATGACATGTTAAAGCAGGCTTTGTTATTGAGGTACGAAAAAAATGGGGAATTTTATCGTAAGAAATTTAGAAATGCCAAACTGTTCTCTGGGGAGACATACCACCAATTCTCTGCCAGACTGGAAACCTATTTGGAGAAATGGACTGCTCTGGGGAAGACCCAAGATCTTAAAGAAATGATCATGATTGAGCAATTGAGAGAGTCCATGGCTCCAGACATGAGAAAATTTCTCATGGAACAAGGTGCAGAGAAGTTGGGGGAGGTTTTAAATGTCGCTGAAAGGTATCAGGCAGCCCAGGCAGAGGTAAGTGGTGCTAAAAAGAAGCACATAGACAATTTTAAAGCTCCACAGCAATTTAATAAATTTGATAATAGAGAGCAGGGAAATAAAGGTAGGACAAACTTTGAACGGCCAAGAAATGACTACCGAGACAGAAACTCACAGTTCAATGACCAAAAACCCAATGAAAGAAAACCGTTTAACCAAGGAAAAAGATGGTGTAAATGGTGCAAGAAAGATAACCATAACACCGAATTTTGTAGAAGGAAATCTTCAAACATTGCTGCAATGAAGTCGGGGACTCAAAGATTAAAGGTTAATCCTAAGGGACAGCAGGAACCTTATCACCCCCCAGTTTGTGAGGATGTTATTTGTAATGGGGTCACCATAAGGTGCCTTTATGATACAGGTTTGGATTATGATTCAGTTGTGAAGTCTAGCCTAGTGGACCCAAGTCAGTATACCACAGAAACAGTGGAAATACAAGGGGCAACTAAGGACATACCACTCATGACACTTCCCATCGCAAGGATAACGGTGAAAACTCGCTATGTGGAAGGAGAAATCAGAGCAGCAGTGATAGATGAACCAATCTACCCTCTGATATTGGGGTGTAGATACGTCTTCTTGGGGAATCCCGAGAGACCTGTGATCATGGCGACAGTGCAGACCAGGTCACAGAAGAAGGAGGAAGAAGGTGAAATTATAAATGCTCATCCAGAGGAGATGAGGAAGGCGCAGGCTGAGGATAGGACACTCAAGCCATGTTTTAAAAAATTGCCCAAATGCCACACACCTCCGAGCAAGGGGGAATATTTTATGAAGAACAGATTGCTATATAGGAAGACAGGAACTAGATCCACTGGTCACGGACAGTTGGTTCTTCCCAAGATATATAGGGCAAATTTAATAAGGAGCTTACATGTTGGAAAAGATGGGGACCATGAAAAAGTCGGTACCATCTGCCAAAAAGTTGCTCGCAAATACTATTGGCCCGACGTAAATGTCGATATTGAAAACTTTGTAGAAGCATGTGGCATATTTCATGAGGGAACACCCACAAAGGGAAAATATGTGTAGGACCTAGAAACGCCACGGAGCAAAATTAGGCCTGGAAGGAAAACTAATGATACTCAAGGAGACAAAGTGCAATGGGAGCCCCCTTTTCACACCTAGTCCTCACTTGAATGGATTAACATGGCCACTATGCGAAGAGTACAAAGAAGAAATTTTACCCAGGATAAGATGACAATCCCTCGGTCAGACTTATATAAACTGGAAGAACCGAAAAGAGAGCGAAGATCTCTCATAAGCAATCTAAAGTGGGGAGACAAACCCAAGAAAAAAATTGGTAGTGGTCGATTTGTGAGTGATGATTCTAGGAAGGAAAGTCCTCACTATAGTGCTTCTAATGGACGGGACCAGACGGGTTCCATGAAAAATACGTATGATAAATTAAAGGTCCAGATGTAGCACTATTAAGGACCTGGACAGATGAGAAGGCGGAAGAGACTGTTACCTCATCTTACCAATACGTGAACGAACTGACCACTCGTTTGAAAGCTGGATGGAAACTGGCAAATGATAATTTGAAACAAGCCAGGAAGAAACATGCAGCATATTTTAATAGGAAGGCAAAGGACAGAGAACTGGCAGTGGGAGAGAAGGTGCTGCTTCTACTACCCGGTAGCCAGAATAAATTACAAATTGGATGGCAAGGTCCATATACGGTTCTAGAGAAGGTGTCTAGAACAAACTATAAAATTGACAAAAAGGGGAAGGAGAAAGTTTATCATGTAAACCTGTTAAAGAAGTATCTGGACAGACCACTCCAGGAAAGCACCCCCTTACTGACCTTAGCTATCGCAACTCAAATGCAAAAGGAACCACTCACCTCACATGAATACCCATTACATCCTTGTGAAACAGCAGCACAAGTAAAAGTCAGTAAGCACCTGACTAAAAACCAGAGGGAGAGAGTTCAACAGGCTCTGGAGGAACATACAGATGTATTAACAGATAAACCAGGCCATACAAATTTGCTACAGTATGACATGAAACTGGTAGATTCAAACCCAATCTGTATGAGAGCCTATTCTATTCCGTTCGCGAAGGAGAAGGCATTGAAGGAAGAAATAGATTATTTGTTGAAGGAGGGGATTATTTCACACAGTGAATCATCTTTTAGCTCTAGTGTCGTATTGTTGAGAAAACCGTCTGGGGAACACAGACTGTGCATAGATTACAGGAAACTGAATGCTGTCACAGAAGGACAAGTGGATCCATTACCAGACACAAAACAGTTATTTGCCAGACTGAACCAGGCAAAATACTTTTCAAAGGTGGATCTTAGTAAAGGCTATTACCAGATCCCAGTGAAGCCTGAAGTGAGACCTTATTTGGCTTTTAGCACTTCGGATGGACACTATGAATTCAACATGCTACCATTCGGACTGAAAAATGCTCCGAGTGTATTTTCAAGGATGATGCGCAAATTGTTGGATCCCCTGAATAACCCATGTATCACGAATTTCATGGATGATATTCTCGTCGCCACAGAGACATTTGAAGAACACATGGAAGCTCTAGAAATGTTATTTAATAGGCTTAGGGAGGCGAACTTAACTGCTAGGCCAACAAAATGTTGCATTGGATGCAAAGAGTTGGAATTCTTGGGACACACTGTATATCAGGGTAGTATGACCCCTGATCCCAAGAACTTGGAAAAACTGCAGAGAGCACCTAGACCACAAACAAAAAAGGACGTGCGATCATTCGTGTCGTTATGCGGATTTTATCAAAAATATATCAAAGATTTTAACTCTATTTGTGCTCCTCTGACTGATCTGACTCGCAAGGGACTTCCAGATAAAATTAATTGGACTGCGCAAAGTGAATTAGCGTTCCAAGACTTAAAGGAAAAACTCACTAGCAAGCCTATTCTCAAACTGCCTGATTTGACACAGGACTTTGTCTTAAGAACCGATGCAAGTAATGTAGGACTCGGAGCGGCTTTATTGCAAAGATCATCTTCACCTGATGGGGAACTGAAACCAGTCGCTTATGCAAGCCGCAAATTGAATAAGGCGGAACAAGGATACTCCACAAGCGAAAAAGAATGTTTAGCGTTAATCTGGGCCATAAAGAAGTTTCAAATCTATCTGTATGGTAGGACTTTTGTGGTCGAGACGGACCATCAGCCTCTCGTATTCTTATCTCAGGCTAAGCATGAAAACGCAAGATTGCTGAGGTGGTCTTTATTGCTTCAACCTTATCAGTTTAGTATCCAATATATCCCAGGCAAATTGAATGTCGGTGCAGATTTCCTCAGTCGGCACCCCTGTGATCAAAATTAGAGTAATGGCAGGAGCAAGGAGAGATTTTATCTATGTGTATCACTGGTTTTAGAACTTGCCGTAGGCATGTTTTCAAGTGGGGAGATGTGTCACAAAATTAACCGTGATACAACGTTAAAATATCTCCAATGATACAACGTAGGGATAAAAAACTAATGCGTAAGCTGCTAGAATACATGATCGCCCACGCCGCGGGTCATCACCCGCCATGGAAATTAAATTGTTAGACTTGAAGGCAAAACGGAACGGGATGAGAACGGAGATCAAAAGGAAAAATCTGACTGAACGCGTGCTTGAAATTAGCAAGGCTAAAAGACGCAAGTGGTGGGGAAAGGAGGAAAAAGTCACGTTCCCCAAGTTGACATAAAGTAAAGAAATCGACAAAAGGGACCTTGGATATTATACGCCACAGTCATTTTTGGACGCTTTTGCGATAACTTAGTCCGTTTATTCGAATGCAGTGATGAACGCATTCCAGAAGATTCTAGAAAATATTTGAAAAGTAACTTTTCTTAATAATAATGTTAGGAATATAAAACCTAGCTGGCCGGATGGCCCATCTTGAGCAGTGAAATAATATGCTTTCATTTATACAGACGGACAGATAATAAGAAAGATATTGACAAAAGACTGTGTTGTTCATATCAACGATCGTCTGCATTGAAATAAAACATGTCACTAATTTTCAAAAAATTGTGGCCTTGAAGACGCAAGTGCTAAAATCTAGTTGGAATGAAGAGACGGGGTGGGATGGTGAACTGTGGCTAAAAATAACTTTAACGGCAAAATTGTGTAGGGGAAGGCAGGGTTGGTTCAAAAAACAAGTGTGTTTTTTTGTGAAACGCAAGTAGAGACGGACGGACCAACAGACAATAAGGCATACTTGACTGAGGTATGACTGAAATGACTTTTTGGTAGGATATTTGAATTTGAAAAAAGAAAAGGCAGTGATTGGCCATAGATGAATATATTATCGGCGCTCAGACGCACATTTTGTGCCAGTCATTATAAGTTGTCCTAGTAGACACAGTGAATTATTAAGTGGTGTAATTCCCAGAAGCTATTGAAATATTTAGAGGGACGCCATCCTAAAGCCAGCAGCTCAGCTGAGTTTTGCTAGCATTTAACTGTGTTCTATATTCATAATTCTGGTAAGACTGAAATTATTTCTTTGTACATTTTAATATTTGTTTAAGGTTTCGAGTGATTTGATACTGCAATAGCATACTCTGTCCCTTACAACAAGTAAGGATTCGCTCTAGACCCCCCGCCTCAGTTCAGGGTCTAGAGACAAATAAAATACATAAACTCCAGCAAGGATTATGAAGGACAGATCAAGTGTTGAGATCAGTGAAACATATCACCTATCCTATTCTATGGCAGGAAGCTAATGAACATATTTCAGAATACGTAGTCTGGGAGAACTTATCCTATGTGAAACCAACTTGGTAAGATGTGTTGTTTGGTCAGAAAGATCTGACCCGTCTATGTGGTGTTGTTGTTGTGTAGTGTTGTGTCCAGAAATGGTTAGAGGATGGAATTCTGACACATGACTAATACTTTGATTGCAGAACTGTGAGTTTCAGTTGGCACCAATGCGGTGTCAAATGAGTTGTTGAATATTACAAGAGTGGACCCGTGCAGTAACATTTTGTCAGAGCAGCCTATTATAGCCCCCAAGCACGGAGAGGTGGGGCCACTAGACTTCTGATATTGCCCCCAAGCACGGAGAGGTGGGGCCACCAGACTTCTGATATTGCCCCTAAGCACGGAGAGGTGGGGGCCACTAGACTTCTGATATTGCCCCCAAGCACGGAGAGGTGGGGCCACCAGACTTCTGATATTGCCCCCAAGCACGGAGAGGTGGGGCCACCAGATCTCAGCACCAGAGCTACACATTCAAGCTACGTGAGCGCCTGGTCTGCTGAGAATTCACCAACTCAACTTATTTGCTAACACACCCATAAAAATTCCATCCAATAACTGGACAATGTGTAGTCACCATAGACAGGGAGTGATGAGGCCACCCCAACAGCACATCCATTAAATGTTCTCCCAAAATAGATTACAATTATAAACAGTAGTAATATTAACTAGTCTAGTAACATACATATGTACACACCTTGCATTTATTATGTAATATTCATGCATTTCTTTTCATAATTGCAAAACCTTTCATATGTTCTGACCAAATTAAAACCTTGGTTCAGAACAAATAAATTTAAAGAAAATTACTATCAAAAATTTTACACACTTGAGTTAGTTCAGTGTATTATAACATTTATTAATATTATTAGACTTAGTAAATATCTGTGTGTGTATGTAAACTACCACAACACATTACATATCATTACCCTAGACATTTAACGTAGCCACATTCATTAGTAAAAAAAGATAGGTGTGAGGTCGTAGTGGTAGCAAGAAGGGCCTTCTGACAATTCACAGCTACATTTTATCTCAGGAGCATTCACAGCTGACCTCATGCATCACACTTAGTAATATCACCATCATACAATACCATCAATCCACTACAGGAGTATACTTTCCTTAGCCAATCTATCATCCTCTTTATTGCCAGTGATGCTACAATGTGATGGGTTCCACTGTAGCTCAGCTCTGTTGAATCGCTGATTTAGTTTGTAACAGTAAGGTCTGACGTTAACTGTTTGATGGTTCATGCTCCAGGGGGAGCTGTCGAGAGATGATATTGATTATGATGATGACGATATCTATCTATCTATCTATCTATCTATCTATCTATCTATATATCTATCTATCTATCTATCTATCTATCTATCTATCTATCTATCTATCTATCTATCTATCTATCTATCTATCTATCTATCTATCTATCTATCTATCTATCTATCTATCTATCTATCTATCTATCTATCTATCTATCTATCTATCTATCTATCTATCTATCTATGTCTCCCTCTCTGATAATGTTTGTACTTTTCAACATATGTTATGTCATGCTTATAAGTAATTAATGTTAATGTGAGTGTGCTATATTATTATTTTACTTTACAACGTTGAATTCCTTGAATTTGATATGTAAAATGCATATGAGAATAAATGAATTCAGTATGAAAGGTGAGAGAAAGGAAGGGCAGAATGTCAGACGGGCCTGCGTGCCCAATTCTCAACCCTTTGAAAATAAAGTTCGTTCGTTCGTTCGTTCGTTCTATCTATCTATCTATCTAAAAAAGCAGGCACGCACAGTTTAACACCACAACACTCAAAATCTAACAAAGTAATTAAAGGACAGAGAAAATATGAATTTAAAATAGTCAAAAATAGAACACGTAAAAAACTTTTAAAGACCTGTAGCCAATGAAATACTGGTGTTCCAAGAAAGTAACAAAGGACTTATTACTTTAGGCGTAACAGTAATCAACTAAATTACAAGGGAAAGACGGCTTTGGTCGCAGTGATTAAGTCAGTGAAAAGGTATGTGTGTAGTCATCATCGATAATGGATGTCTCTGTCTGGTATATAGTAGGGGCCACGTAGCACAGACATCATTAGGGCTTGGCTGAGTGACGCTGATTGATAGATAGATAGATAGATAGATAGATAGATAGATAGATAGATAGATAGATAGATAGATAGATAGATAGATAGATAGATAGATAGATAGATAGATAGATAGATAGATAGATAGATAGATAGATAGATAGATAGATAGATAGATAGATAGATAGATAGATAGATATCGTCATCATCATAATCAATATCATCTCTCGCCAGCTCCCCCTGGAGTATGAACCATCAAACAGTTAACGTCAGACCTTACTGTTACAAACTAAATCAGCGATTCAACAGAGCTGAACTACAGTGGAACCCATCACATTGTAGCATCACTGGCAATGAAGAGGCTGATAGATTGGCTAAGGAAAGTGGAAAGTTAGCCTCAGCCCGACGCAAGCATAACTTTTGAAGGGGCCAAGAGTTTTATCTAAATCAGAAACAGAAACAAATGGTAAGCAGAGCATTCAAGCTAACAGAGGAACGATGCATATTACCAGCTTAATAGACGTTAACAGGTGGTAATCTTAAGCCTCCGCACAGGCCATAACAGATTGAGATACCATCAGTTTAACAAGCTAAAGATGTGAACTACCGATAAGTAGCTGAGGCACCGATAAAATTACTGCTGACTGTCTGCTGCAAAAGTGCACAACATATGAGGAACAGAGTTAGTACATATGGCCATCACTAGTACCCCTCCTGGACAAACTCTATGGAGATACCGCCAACCTCAGGAATCACCATCGCTTTCTTTAAGCTTATTCAAGTTCACGTCTGAAAGTGTGCGAAGAAGAAGACCTTCCTGTCCTGTGCCATTCGATTGAGGTCTTTCAGAGTATTCTATAAGTCTCTCTCCAATTCCGTTCTCTATTTTCCTTATCCAGGGGGTTCTAGAGCAAGGACTGTCACGTAATGCTATCAGCTCGTTTCTTCAGGCATATACGGGGCATATCTTTGTGTATGCATGTTTGTGTATTCGTGCGTGTATACGTGTATTCGTTCGTTCTTTATCCCATCTTCTTTTTGCTCAAGGCTCGGAGAACTGTTTCTACCAACTGTCCCTTTACATGTTTTCAATTGTGCGTCTTTTCTATTAATATTTTGTTTACTGCTAACATTTTTGCGATAACATTCATTACCTTCAAGATAATTTTATTCGTAATTTGTTTTCAACGCACTTTATACATAGAGTTCAAATTTATTTTCTATAACTGTATCATTATTTTGTGAATTAAAACAGAAACAACACACAATAATGACAGATACGTTTGAAAACGAAATAGAACTTTCCATACTATAGGGCTAATCCTTTCACTGCGTCACCTGTAGATTTCAAACATTTATAATTGTGAACCACTGTACTTTCCCCACAGGTAAACGTAGAATTAGAATAGTTTTTTGTTATTTTTTTTTAGGTATATAAAACAAAGAATTGGTATAGTTTGTTTAGGCTAATAAGCCATAGTATAGATTTTTTTAAACATAAAACGTAGAATTAGTTTAAATTTCTGAGGCATATCAAAGACAATTAGTATTTATTTGTTTAATAACGGCGTATAAAATAAGTATACATTGTTGAGGCATAGAAAACATAGAATCAGTATAAACTTTAAAGTCATATAAAACATAGAATTTAGGGTCTAGTATAGAGTTTTAGGCATACGAAACAGAATTTATATAGTTTTTTGAGGGATATAAAACAAATGTGACACTAAAAACACAAAACAAATGTCTTAATAAACTGTCACAATTTGTAAATGATCACATGACCAAATAGTTACGAGGCTTCGACCTTGAAGTGCGGGAGAAAAGAGGCGCCGTCTGTGTCACATCGAAATGTCACACGACTTCTCGTATTGCGCGTGGTATTTCTGCTCGCCACCTTGTCTGCCCAGATCTTCGGCTGTATCGGGAACCTGGCCATGTTGCAGAGCCTTACTGTGGGGACGATCTCTACCTCTCTGGCCGTGATGTATTCGTAGAGGTCGGAGAGTGGAAAGTCAATTCTGGCCCAAAAGTTGAATGTATGGTAAAATCGTTACAAATTAGCAAGTAACCCGCCAAACCACGACTCCCAGAAGATAGGGAGAGGGGGGAGGGAGCGAGAGAGCTAGTCATGTTGTGTTCTTTCTGTTGCATGTTCTGATAACAGAACTGATTCTCCAGTAGACATTTCATTCTTGTCTATTTCAGTTTAGCTTCATTGGATTTTTGTAGTCAAACTTGTCATGACTTACTTGTCAGTGGCCAATGCACGTTACAAAATTTAAAAGGGTTGCGTTTATCTTTCATTTCACGGTGCAATGCGCACCATTTTCGTATTTTCCCTTAGCAGTACTGCCTCGAATTTAAACTTGAAGATTCCGATTTTTTTAATTGTATTTTTCTTGGAGAATGCGCATGTGAGTTTGCGTGTGTGTGTGTGTGTATGTATGTCAAAGAATAGATAAATTGTGTCATAAAAATCGATATTCATATATATTTCTTTGTAGCTATTAGTTCTGACGAACTTACATATTAATTCAGTAAATAGTCGTATGTATTGGACACTGCACGTGAGAATCTAAAATAATAAACACTATTTCATCGCCATTAAGCTCCAGAAGGAGCAGAGGATATCAATAAATAAATGCGAAATCTTCCTCCCTATACTTCATGAATAGAGTCACCATACATTTCATAAATGGCGCCATCAGAGATGGAACAATTTTTTGTGTTTTGTTAGTAAACTATCAGAGTAAGTTCATGTTGAATAAAACATAAAAATCAATAAATAGTATGACGTATAAATAGAGCGACGTTTTTATTTCTTTTTTTTCTTTTTTTTACAACGGGGGTGTGTTCAAGAGTATGTAGCTGTTTAGTTTTGAGTGTCAGAGAGAGTGCGCGTGAGTTATGAATTGTTGTGTGTGTCACGACAAACGCTTTCCAGTTGCATGACGATATTTCCTACAGGCATTTGTTGATTCAGATCTCGAGCATATCGATCTTATTGTTGTATATTATTTATCCTTCCATTTCTGGCAATCAGCCGGTTACAGAAGATTTCGCCGTTGTTAGTAATTTCAAAATTTGGTTTCGATGCTCAACGCTGAATTTCGAGCTTCCTCAAATAAATTGTGTGTAATCAAAACTATATAATGTACGTGATTCAAGATTTTACTGTATAATTTTCCTCGGGTTTCTCTTTGACCTCCAAATGCTTCTTTTTCTCTGTGGGTTCAAGTCGAGAAAACTGTTGCGTACTACATCCGACCATTTTTTAAAGGATATACGGAATACACTTGCTGTGAAAAGTTGTTCATTGCGCGCGGTTACTGTAAAATATTGTACGAGAATTTCAATATTTAAAACATCATGCTAACTTTCAAGAAGCACGAGATCATTCAAGAACAAGAAATTTTCAGAAGACAAACTATTTTGAACGTGGAAAATAAAGAGAAAAGGCGAAAGAAATTGGTAACAATAGATAATATTTAACCAATTAAAAAAAATGTTAAAACAGAGACTGGAATAACTGAATAAAATAATTGCTTTGCATTTAAGAATTTTGAGAAAAAAAAGTCTATTAAAGACACTAGAGGCCGTAGGAGAATAATTACATACGACAGGTGGTACGACACAGCACTGGATGATGCTGAAGTTATAAATTTGCAATTTTAATTATGTGGTTAAATTATGAATAAACATACACATACAACGCTTTGCCTGGGTTTTAGAGGCAACACTTCACAGCCCAACAGAGCTATTTACAAAGCAAAACTGCAGGCACGAGATCTACTAAATAGTTTACTAAAAAAAACTTGACAGGTCAAAATTGTTTACTAAATGTGATAGGTGGGCGAAGAGTAATGATGTTGTTGTGATATGTGATCACTTTCTTGCACACTCTCACCAGACCCGTACAACAATAAAACTCTGATTCTAAGGCAGGGACTGTATTTATTTATACAACCCTCTCAGTGACAAACAGCAAATAAACGAACGCTAAACAAACACCAAACAAACACACAGTTAGTGCTCAATTGCAAACGTGCTCTGGTTTCTTTGTCCATCAGTCTTCTACCGGCCCGCGTATCTCGTCGCTTGTTCTGTCTAGCCTGCTCTTGCGAAAAGGGTCTTTCGCTTGTTGGTTTTTTTTTTAAAGGTGATGAGGAAGATGCGAGGGCACTTAACAGCTGACCATTGTTGCCTCTGCTCTTCCACCATCTTGGTCTACCCTGTTCAACCTAAGATTTGGTTATAATTAGGGTATTTAATGTAATTTTATTTTTAATTTTGTAGTAAGATAACTATAGTCTTTTGCAGTTGATGGTTTTAATTTATATTAGCATTTCTTTTTTTTTTTTTTTGAAGTCTTGTTTTTTGTTTGTTTGTTACTTCTTTGTCTTTCCTTGCACTATGAGTAGTCAATAATTTTGTTTTTCTTTAATGGTTTGTTAGTTTTTGTTGATTAGTTTCTATTTGGTTGAATTTCTTTTCTGAAGTATTATTATTGTTTTTTTATTACTAATGTTGTCACTGTTATTAACCTTATATGTTTTCCTTTGTTTTGTGCGTATATCGTTTAAGTATTGATTGGGCTTCCCCTGAGGCATCTATACTTAAAACATTATCACCTGTCATGTCTATATTGTGATTTCTAAAGTATGTTTTTTATTCTAGCCTCTGTTGCTCGTACTTTTTACAGTGGATCAGGTAGTGGTCTATGTCATTTTCTTTTTGACATTCCTGGCAGTGTGGTTCCTCTATCATAAAGTACGCTGCACCGAGACGGAGACGCCACAGCTTTTTGTTCGAGGGCACCTTTAGTTCTTCTCTGACCTGGCACGTCCTTGTTGGTTCTTTCAGAAGTTTGAATGCATGTCAGCCTTTATTACTGTCTTTCCATGTTGTCTTCCATTCCTCGTTTATGGTTAGCTTCACTTGGTGTGACCGCATGGCCTTCCACGCTAGCATTATCCCTACTACTTCCACGCTAAGCATATTATAGCACGTACATAAATGCTTAGCGTGGAAGTAGTAGGGATAATGCTAGCGAGGAAGGCCATGCGGTCACATATATGTGACCGCATGGCCTTCCACGCTAGCATTATCTATAATATGCTACATATAAGAATGAGAGACCTCAAAAGCAAATAAGACGTTTTTACACAAAACGCAGTATCATTCAAAGTTCAGTTGGCAGTCACTGCTCTGAGGAGGCAAACGTAGGTCAGTCCCAGATAATAATAATGAATGGGTTTTATGCGCGGAAAGTGGGAAATGAATGTTTGTGTGATCCGGTTTTTTTTTTATCCAATTGTTAAAGTTGGAAAAGATCACACATGTGAAAAAAGTCGAAATAACAGAAAGCCGTGTGCAAAATGTCGAAAACAGAGAGACGTGTGCAGAAATTGTAACGTGTGGAAAAAAGAATGGGACGTGTGAAAAAAGCGGGAAAAAAAGACAGGAACAGTATAAAAAGGAGAGATGTGGGCGATAAGGATGATTTCAGGATTTATGATTCCAAGGATTCCATGATTTTAGATTAGAGGATTTTTTTTTTTTAGATAGCGTTAGGTGAACTTCGTCTTTGAGGATATCAAGACAAGTTTGTTTTTTGAGTAGACAAGTGTGTATATTATTCAGTTGGATTATATATTTTTCATTTTGGATAAACAACCATCATTTTGTGAAATTTACAGTGTTTGTCTAATGACATCAATAAACTTTAATATAATTTTCTACTGAATTGCTGTTTGTGGAAATTTACAGTAATTTCTTTTGGATATAAGTTGTTGTGCTGAAACTGTTTTGCTTATCACCAAACTTAAAGGGAAGAACAAACCTGGAAAGAAGAAGAAAAATGAGTAAAGGTCAAGTATTACCATCTCTGGCGGAAGGCCAGTTAGCACTTGAACCACAACAACATATGAAGGATTAACTCTAATTGAATATAACAATCAATATAACTAATTGATGCCGTAACCTGCCCTGCCACTTCTTCTTCTTCCGTCCTTAGCCAAAGACCAACCAAGCAGTCAGAGGCCATCACGCCTTGTGGCGTCTTAAGGGCAACAGCAGATTGATTTTCTCCGTTGTAGTTTCCCATCACGCCTAGCGGCGTCTTTAGGGCAACAACAAATAGATTCATCTGCCGTTGTTTCCGTAATCGGTGTGACAAGCCAACGGGTGATCAGCCCATTGGGCCTGCCCTGCCACACTTGGCTCTTAATCTCGGATTTTCCAAGTCCTGCTCTTATATTGTTTTTACTTAGTCTTCCATATTTGGCAGTCTGGTCTGCCAACTCGTTACCAGCTATATCTATGTGTGCTGGGACCCACACTAGCCTCACACTACATCCTCTGTTCTCTAGTGATGTACTAATTGCAAGAATTTCTTCCTTTATGGATATAGGCGGCTTGACAAAATCACGCCCTGCGTAGTGCGCGCATAGTAATTGAGTCACGAAAGTAACTCAGGCGATAGGTGCTCTTGAAGAAACGAAAACACAAATATGAACGTCATGTAGACTTTGGGGAGTTATTATTATGGCCCAATCGCATACAAGTTACAAAGGAAAGCTCACAGCACAAAACTTTTTGATAAAGTTTACAATGGAAAAACTTCCAGAGCTAAACTCTTTGATAATGTTTACAATGGAAGGTTAGCAGCGATAAACTCTTTGACAAAGTTCATAAAGAAAAAGTTCCAACGCCATACTATTTGATAAAGCTTACAAAGGAAAACTCAAAGCGGAAAACTATTAAATAAAGTTTACAAGGATAAACTGAAGCGCAAAACTATGATAAAGTTTACAAAGGAAAGCTCAAGCGCAAAACTCTTTGATAAAGTTTACAAAGGAAAAATGCCGGCACAAAACTCTTGTATAATATTTACAAAGGAAAACTCCCGGCACAAAACTCTTTGATAAAGAAAAACTCACAAACCTAAACTCGTTGATACAGTTTGAAAAGGAAAACTGACAGCACAAAAACTATTCCCCAAGTTCACAATGCAAAACTTGACTGAACAAAACATTTTGCCCAAGTTTACAAAGAACAAAAATTACAACACCAGAAACTCTACTTAAATTTATAACACCCAAAAAAAAAATTATAAATTAATTAACATGTACAAAACGCTTTCCTTATGTATCTTTTCTGTCAATCTCTATGCCGGGTGACAAATACCAACCGGCACAAGATGCGAAGAGAGTACGCTGGCGTGGGTAGGCCATTGAGAGAACCGGTGATAGATAGCATTAATAAGACAGCAGTCTTCATTCTGGAGTTTCCAGGGTGAGAGACCAAAAAACACGGAGACGAAAACGGGAGAGATAACGAAAACAATGAAAGAACTTGAATGGTTGGCACAAGACAGGAGACTTGGACTGACTGTGTTGAGTGATGATGATGATGAATGAAGTGCTGGTATAGGTGACCGCGTCTCTGCACAAATTGATACGTTTTAGCAAAGGTTTAAAATGCTTAAGTTAACAAAACAAACAACTCAATAGTTTGCTCAATTTAACAAAGCCAAATCGGCATCACAAAACGTTTTGCGTCAATTTACAAATGAGAAAAATTAATGATTTAAAACACTCTTACCTTAGTTTCTGCAATAATTCCCAATTACTTTTTCTGTGCCTAAACATAATTTTTTTTTTTTTTTTTTTTTTTTTTTTTTTTGCGTACGCCCGCTATTACTCGACGCGAAATCTCAGGTTAGTATGCCTAACCTGAGACTGATTTTTACGTGAGTATCCTTTTTTTTTTTCTTGAACAGAGACAGGTGTCCCTCGCCATTCAGGCAGATACTCGTCGATTTCGGAGGTACCCATTAGAGCTGGGTCGGCTGAGGAGCCGCCAGTCCCTGGTCGACGACACTGCTTCAAATGTCATCGCCAGAGCTCGAGTTAATCCAGTCCAAATCCCGGTCGACGAAAAATTATAAAATGTCCTCGCCCGGGTTTAATCCTGGGTCACCCGGTCGCCAGCGCAGTTTGGTAACCACTACACCAGCGCGGCTCTTCCTAAACATAATGATAATGAATTTAGAAAAAAATTCCTCACTAACAGTTATGCTGGAGACAGTGGCGTTACTAGGGGGGTCCGAGGGGGGGGGGGGGGCGGCCCGCACCGGGTGACACCATCAGAGGCAGTGACACCAAAATGACTGTCTATAAAATTATAGTGCAGTGTTTCAGCAGAAATTTATTATTTTTTTATAAAAATATCAATGTAGTTAGTTATAACCACAAAAACATTTTTCGTAAGCCCAGCTTACATGTACTGTATCAATATACCTATGTTTTTACTTCGAATTCTATTGTTTTCTTACCGAATTTTTACTTTAACCACATGGAACTATGTAAATGTAAATACATTTAGGCTGTGCGTATGATATTGTAATTTAAAGGTGTAATTTTAATTTTGCTAGTTGTTTATGTCACTACTGTTGCCATTACATTCAGTGATATACGGGAATTACGAGTAACCTTAGTACACAAAACATTACTAAGGATTCTGTATGGTCTGGTACGTGAGGAGGTCCATGGGGGTGACACCATGAGTTACCGCACTGGGTGACATCAACTCTAGTGACGCCACTGGCTGGAGACATAAATGCAGATGTGTTATAAAAAGCAAGAGAACCAGACGAACAAAACCAGATAATAAATGTTGATGACACTGTATTTTTTTTAAACGGCTTAATTTGCATTTCGCTCAGTGAAGTTGTCATCCAGCCGGTATGTGGACAGTATCACTGTTGTCTTGAAATAATTATAGCTTAAAGTACTGTCATTTCGTCCTAAATGTGAGAGAACGTATGTGGAATTTACTGAATATTTAATCAGAACCTTCAGAATTGTGATTTGTAACCTGAACATTAAGAAAATTAAAACCGCGACATTTCACGCGCCATTTCACACGCCATCTAGCGGTAGTAGCACGCCCATCCTTCATAAGTGTCTGAAATAGTTATTCAGAGTGAATTTATAGCTCTTTTGACTTTTACAGCCTTTTTCATTTTGAATTTTTCTATGCTTTATTTTGCGTTGATGTACGTTCCATTAACACCAGTCCTGCTTGTAGGTAAGGGATCTTCCTTGCTTCCTGGATTAGTCCAGGCAACGGATTTCGCACGAGTCCTGATAGACGCGTGGCTCACTCGTCACGGCTGTTTGCGAGCGATCTTTTAGTTATTTCCCCTTTTTCCCCGACTGCGCTATTTATAGCCCACTTGACAGAGGTCACGTGGTCAGCTTCCTAATGGGAAAAACATGTGGCGATGTTTACTTTTGATAGGGCTTAATTAATGCTTTTAGGCTACTTTTTTATTATAAATACCGGCTTTAATTTTGCGTAAAGCTAGACTAGAAATGTTAGAGTAAATTTTAGAACAAGAACAAACATTTTATCACAATTAGAACAGAAGATATACTAGTCTGAAATAGTGTAAAATTTACGTTTTTTTTTATATTTTGTTATGGTTTGTTTATAATGCAATGTTCACTCAATCGGTCACAATCAACATGCATAACAAATTACAGAAATCAAAAGTAGAAAACATGCAGAAAATGGATATCAAAGATTTGTTTTGGTTTCATGCGTCAAACATTAATTATTGAAAGTTTAAATTGCAAGTCCACATTTATTACCTTAAAAAAACACACCCAATTGTCCCCAAAACATGTTTGAATTGCTTTTATGCTACTTTATTATTATAAATACCGGCTTTAATTTTGCGTAAAGCTAGACTAGAAATGTTAGAGTAAATTTTAGAACAAGAACAAACATTTTATCACAATTAGAACAGAAGATATAATAGTCTGAAATAGTGTAAAATTTACGGTTTTTTTTTTTTTTTACATTTTGTTATGGTTTGTTTCTAATTAAATTTACACTAAAACGGTCACAATCAACATGCATAACAAATTACAGAAATCAAAAGTAGAAAACCTGCAGAAAATGGATATCAAAGTTTTGTTTTGGTTTCATGCGTAAAACATTAATTATTGAAAGTTTAAATTGCAAGTCCACATTTATTACCTTAAAATAACACACCCAATTGTCCCCAAAACATGTTTGAATTGCTTTTATGCTACTTTATTATTATTATAAATACCGGCTTTAATTTTGCGTAAAGCTAGACTAGAAATGTTAGAGTAAATTTTAGAACAAGAACAAACATTTTATCACAATTAGAACAGAAGATATAATAGTCTGAAATAGTGTAAAATTTACGGGTTTTTTTTTTTACATTTTGTTATGGTTTGTTTCTAATTCAATTTACACTAAAACGGTCACAATCAACATGCATAACAAATTACAGAAATCAAAAGTAGAAAACCTGCAGAAAATGGATATCAAAGTTTTGTTTTGGTTTCATGCGTCAAACATTAATTATTGAAAGTTTAAATTGCATGTCCACATTTATAACCTTAAAATAACACACCCAATTGTCCCCAGAACATGAGAGCTAACAATTATCTCAATCATACATCATGAGTTCTGATCCAGTCTGCGCAATGTTTTTCTAATATGTGCTGTTTATGAATTGTCTTACTAGGGAATAGCTTTCTGAACAAAGACATATAAGTCTCTATCGATGCTGTTATTGATTCTTTACTAATTGGTTTACTGTGTGATATTTTGTTGTGTACTTTCTCAAATGCTTCTTTCAGTGAGTTAAATTGTTCTTGGGCAATAAAAGCTATGTTAGTTATATCTTGTTTGTCTGTAATTTTCAGTGTTTGTGTAATGATTGCTCTTGTAAGATCTTTATAAACTTTTTGTGTGAGATATCTGTGGCAGCGATTCCCTATAAATGCTCTGCTATTATAAGCCTGTTGTATGATTTTGTGTTTGGCTAGTACCTTGTCCATGTGTGAGCAAACTGGACCAGACCTAGTACACAGATCTTGAAACTGAAGTTTGGCCAGCGCATCTTGTGCATTTTCAAGTCTAACTTTAAAATTATCTGTCTCCTCCTTATCCTCACAAAGTTCAATACCTACCTGAAAAATTCAATTTTAGCTCCTAATTCTTCTGCCTATTTCCAGTTCCTACTAAATCTCTTCAAGTTCTTAAAAGTACTAATGTTTGCATGTATCTCTTGCGAATTCTCAAATATCTTTGCGTCTATTGTATCAGCTACCTGTTCTAGAAGTCTGTGGTGTTTCAAAACAATGCCTAATAAAATATGAAGGTAAGGAGGAGCTACATTTTCAATTTCAATCTCTAACATTGGTTTGTGTAAACAATTATGGTAATGTGCCACTTGCCTTTTATTCCCTTTCCCATATTTCATATATCTATTGTAATCTCTTATCAACATGGCCAAACTTCTTGGTTTGCAAGTTGTATGCTCTCTGGATGTCTTTGATGAAAATGTTTGGTTTGTCTGGAGCTCAAGGAATATACCCATGTCTGTGGTGTCTCCAGCAAAACAAGGAAATAATCCCCGAATAAGAAAACAACAACTTGTTTACCATCCCACTCTAAATATTTTAGTGACTCTATCTGAGCTTTCATGCCATTCATAAATATTTCTAAATTATCATATGTATCTCTGACTCTAGCCATTGATAAAAGGATGGTATTAGATTTAGAATTTGGTTTCTCTAAATTTACTACCTGCATTGTAACTTTGAATGAAAGAAGATATACAAACAGTTACTTAGAATTCGCTGGCAGCCGTCGTGTGCACAGGATTGTCTACCAAAGAACACCAATGGAACAGTCCTTATCTCACACACAATTAAAAAAAAAAATTCATATTATAAATAGAAGATTAACAAGACTTGAAAGATAGATCAAATTATGTGGAAGTAATCTATCTATAGCTTTACATGTTTTTTGACGCTTATATACGTAGCTAAATATCATTATAAATGAATGAAAATGCAAAAACAGATGATGCTTTACAAAAAGTTATTTTTTTACTACCTTATTTAAGATTTGTGGGTATCAGGAATGCGTTTAAAGGGATTTAAATGCTATAAAATCTGGTGACAATATGCTTGTTCTTGTAATGCCACACTCACAAAACTGACTACCACACATTCTCAAGATATGAAACCAAAAAAAAAAAGTATGTGGAAATAATCTTTAGCTTCCCTTCGAGAAGTCTTTATAATTATAAACTCAAACGAATGGGCCGATTTTTAGATATTAAATTAATAAAAAGATTACTTATTTTATGAATTTCCTTAAATGATGACGCTGTTTTCAAAAGTCTGTAACTCCGTCAAAACTAATTTCAAACAAATAAAAATGCAATCAAAAATAGAACACAGAACAAAGTTATAGTACACAAAAGAATTTTAGCGCTGTGTTTATCCAGAACGAGTGTGTAATGATTTATATTTTACTGATTTTACTCACACATCAGCTGATTTTCCCCGCCAAAAACTTAAATAGTCTTTTACGGTGTACACAAAATTTTATACCCGGTGTCAGAATTCCGGTCACCGAAACTAAAAGAGCGCTCTGGTATAGGCCACAAACAGCCGTGTCGTATATACTCAGAGAATAGAGTTAATGAGAGACTGAACTATAAAACCTGTATGGTCTAGTTACCTGTAAATACTTACGAGAATGAAATAGCATCAACCCTTTTCTGTTTTGTAACGTCATATATTTATGATATCTTTTAACTTCAACTGTAGAACAATTTGACCTTCTTACGAGATTGGGTCATCATCATTATCATCATCATTATCATCATAATTTTCCTGTTCGATCCTTATGGAGCATTGGGATACCACTGTAGAAAGGTCTACATTAGAGAATTAATGTGCTTTTGCAGCGATTGTTATGTAACAAGTTATTTTACACGATTAGGTTGCCAGCCCCATACCAATGCTCATATTAGTCGCCTCTTAGACACGCCTGAGGGACCAGTAGTCCTATTCTCTCTTTGTTTTCCCCAAAGATTCCCAGCAATTACACGGGGCGTAACCTCAGAGGGAAAGCGGCTAGGAATAAAGGACAAAGTTAATCAAGAGGCTGAGAAGCATCGTAAAGGAATACCGCATTACACAAACGTATTTACTGTACTGCACGTTGTATGGATCAGACATCAATAATAATACGTTTCTGTGGCCCAATCCGGCATTAGCTATAGAGAGAGAGAGATTACAGTTGCCGTCAGCCCACTTTATGTAGCTGGTATATTAAAGTATATTAGGTGTATATAAAAACATCACTGAACATATCTGAGTATGGATGCTAGTGACAGTCATATCCATGTTAGAATTTCGTCTCCATTTATGGCAAAGTACGAGTCTAACCGGTCTATCCAAACATATATATATATATATATATATATATATATATATATATATATATATATATATATATATATATATATATATATATATATATATATATATATATATATATATATATATATATATATATATATATATATACACACACAGGGTGTCCCTTAAGTCTGGACACATGGGCAAAAAGATATATTTTCAAGAAATGAAATTTATTAACAACATTTTATTCAATTGGAATATTAAATAACGTCTTCAATATGATTTCCATCATTTGCAATGCAAAGGTTGATGCGCTTTGCAAAATTCACGTGAACTCGATGTAATAAATCCACATTGCCGTCAATTTTAGCACATTCACTCTTTATGCGTTCAATCAAGTGTGTTACATCTGTGATTTTCATTGAGTACACCTTCTCCTTTAGCATACCCCAGAAAAAGAAGTCAAGGGGACTAAGGTCAGGTGAACGAGGAGACCACTCCACATGACCACGTCTTCCAATCCAGTTAGGGAAATTGTCATTCAGCCAATCTCTTACCACCGTGGCGAAATGGGCAGGGGCGCCATTCTGTTGGAACCATTCAGGAAGTCCTTCACCTAAACTTTCAAGTTGGGGCATTAATTGATCTCTCAGCATGGCGAGATAAGTCTAACCAGTTACATGTTCATCGAAGAAGCATGGTCCCAACACATGAGCTTTCCACAAACCATACCAAATCATAATTTTTTGCGCTCCTTGCTGTTTTGCATAATCCACAAAATGTGCATTGCTTTGCGACCAGTATCGAACATTCTGTCTGTTAACCTCACCATTCACATAAAACAAAGCTTTATCGCTGAACAGCACAGTCTTCGGTGAAACGAATGTTTTCATCCAATTTATTGGAAAACCATTCACACATCTCACGTCGTCTATCAGGGTCATCCTCTGTTAAGTGATGCAAGATTTGTAACTTGTACGGATGAAATGTGTGCTCTTTTAAGATACGACTGATGGTTGTTTTGGGAACACCCAGCTCCATGGATGTCCTGCGAAGTGATTTTTTGGGGCTAGTATAAATTTTAGCCATGACAAATTCTTTCGTTTCGGCTGATACATTTGGTCGTCCAGAACGGGGTTTGTCCATGATAGTGCCCGTTTCTTTGAACTTTTTAACCACCTTCGCCACCGTGGAAAATCCAAATGGAATCCTCCTTGGATGATGTGCATTAAATTCATCTGCTATCTTTCGATATGACCATCCTTCACGTCCACGGAGAAGTACCACTTCAATTCTTTCTTCTGTCGACAAAGCCATATTTAATCTGTGGAGGAAACAAAAATTACAGATGTCATATGTGTCCAGACTTTAGGGACATCACTTAACAGAGGAATTTTGCGTGAATTTTGCAAAGCGCATCAACCTTTGCATCGCAAATGATGGAAATCATATTGAAGACGTTATTTAATATTCCAATTGAATAAAATGTTGTTAATAAATTTCATTTCTTGAAAATATGTATTTTTGCCCATGTGTCCAGACTTTAGGGACACCCTGTATATAAGGGTAGTTTTTCTAGATAAAGCAGATGTTTTGGTCTGAGTTCCTTCCCTAGCGTCAGCAACAATTTCTTTTAGCGTAATCTGGCATATTTGCGAATTTATTCTCGTTATCTTTCTCTTTTCTCTGTGTCCTTTCAGACTCAGCTGCTGTCATCAAATATTATATTTGTGTCTTGTAAATGGTGATGAGGCACAAGAGTCAGGTGCCTGGCACAGTCCTGACCACCAAGCTGGTTAATTTAGAGATCACTGAATTCCATTTCTGTTGTTTGGTGATGTTGTTTTTAAAAAGTTATCGTTTCAATAATAATGAAAAATTGCTATATTATTTTTTAATGAGGTTGGCAACCTCAAGATGTAAAATAAGTTGCTACAGAAACTACCACTACAAGAGCACATAAATTGTTGGATGCAAGCTTCCTGTAAGAAGACCAAGTTGCAGCGGTTGCTGCTTCCTTCAAACTGGTCAAAACAGGAATAATGATGAAACATTTTTATTCGGTGCAGTTCCAGGGGTCTCAGAGGATATCTTCTTCTTCGTACACTCTCAGACGTCCACTTGAATGTTCTCAAAGAAAGCAGTAGTCAGTTTGAGGCTATTTGAATCCCCGTAAAGCTTTTCCACGAAAGGAGCTGGCGTCGGTCATTTGCACTTTCTCTGTACCGCATATAAGGGGCAACTTTGAAGCAGATGTTCAGTAGTCATTTTATCAGTGCCACAGTTACAATGATCAGTAGTTCCTATCTTTAGCTTGTTGAATAGATGGTATCTCAATCTGTTGTGGCCAGTGCGGAGTCTGAAGATTACCACTTGTTCTCTTCTGTGGAGCTGGTAGTAAGCATCATTCTGTGTGTGGCATGGATGTTCTACATTCCATTTTTTTCTGTATCTGATTCTGATAAACTCTTTGCCTCCTCGAAAGTTATGCTTGCATCAGGCTGAGGTAGATGTGAACCTTCTTTTTCCATTCTGTCAGCCTCTTCATTGCCGGTGATGTTACAATGAGATGGGATCCATTGGATCACAACACTTTTGAATCGTTGACATAGTTTGTGGAGCACTATTCTGAGGTCATCCAGGTCTGTATTATTTTGGCTTTTCATATCAAGATATAAGGATATAAAGATGGAATAGAGCGACGTCTGCCTCATGCACATCGCTCTAGACGATTTATTTAAAGCGTAGTGCTACGACAACCGTCACTGTAAGAGTTATTCAACTACTGTGGCTCAGGCTTCATGCACGGTGGTCAGGTCAATAAATCAAGTATAAATGGTCAATAAATCACGTATAAATATAAATAAAGTATAAATGGTCAATAAATAAAGTATAAATGGTCAATAAATAAAATATAAATGGTCAATAAATAAAGTATAAATGGTCAATAAATAAAGTATAAATGGTGAATAAATAAAGTATAAATGGTCAATAAATGGAGCCGTCGTGCTAATGAAACTGCATTATTTTTATGGTGGCTTGTTGGCAGTGTGCTTAATCACGATTTACTCCCATAGCGGGGCAGTGATGTCGTTTGGACGGTCCTTTGTTCGAATCCCCGATACGCCTTTTATTTCTGTTGTTTTTCTGTTATCTAGTTGTTTACTTCTTTATTTATAAGTGCGTGCAGCGTACCCATTCATGTTTGTGGTTTATTTAAGGAGATCAAGTACAGTAACTGCTTCCTGCGGCTAAGGGGCGACAATAGGAGGAAGAAGATTTCAACGGTATTTCTGTTTCGCTCCCTATCGAGTATGCAGACACCACTGCAGTTTGTCCCCTTTCAGAAAGTGGACATCAAGACACACATGTGCTGTTGCAGTAGTAGTTTATGTGAGAATTTTTGACAAGATGATATTGCTAACCCCATTGACAATCTCATATTAGCTTACGACGTGTCTGAGGGAGTAGGAATCATAATTCTTTCTTTGCCTCCTAGTTGGCCTCTGGAAACTACACGTGAGAAAAAAATTTATGTTGTGCAATATCTCTCTCTTTCTCTCTCTTTCTCCCTCTCTCTCTCTCTGTCTACATGTTATATAATTGGACAATTTAGATCTTGTACGTTGCCCATGAAAAAGCCCTTCTCATATTTTCTCTGTGAAAAAAAATATTTTTAGTTCACCTCTGTTTCTTGACATACGTCATGTCACATTTGTGACAAAGTTGGCCATGCATACTGGGCTTGTTGGAATACAAGAATATATTACAGTAATCCCGGTCATTATTTTCATGTTTCAGCTGGTAATACCTGGATTCAACTGGATAGGGCAAACGGCAGACAATTCGTCACGAACACCTGGTGTTTATTTCCTCGTTTTCCCAGCCAACACATTTTTTAAAAAAATGCTAATGACCAAAGATTAATAATGAAGAAACAACTTGAATTTGACCAGTCTGGTAGTGGCATTCTCCTAACTTAAACTTTCCATTTTTATAACACTGTTGGCTCCGTAAAATCACGTTAAAATAGTCCAAAAGTTTTTACTTCATTGGTTAATTTATTTGCATTTTATTATCTGTATTTATTATTTAATATATTTTAAAAATTGTAATTAATGGAAGTAACATGCGATCGGCAGGTGTGTATTAGATCCGCTTGCTTCTCGTGGTTGGAGTTACCATATTCCTGGTGGGAAACTTGCAAGTGTCACGCTCCATCAGCCCAACTGTTGTTGTTGTTGTTGTTCAACAAGGGCTGCTGGGCTTCTCGCTCTTTTGCACCGAATACCGAGTTGAAGACTCTTTAGCATTATCTACATTGTAGATCTAGCCTTTTCCTGTGGCTTTTCTGCCATTCCGAAACGTTCTATGTTGAAGTCATGAGCTCCAGTTTCTCCAGCTTGGCTTGCATTTAAAGGAACGTCACATCTGGTCCCAAGCTAGGAGCAAAAAGCGTGTGGCATACTGTGCATTTCCCGCCATCCAAGGGGGCTCTCCAACTATGCAGAGCTAAAATACTGGGCTCTCCCAAGGAATTGTCACGTCCTGCACAGAGCCACTTCTTAGCTCCCCCGCCCATCACTGGGTCCATAGTAAGATCCCCCTGCATGCAGTCAACCAGGCCAAAGCCAAGAATCACGTCTGGGGCTCAAGTGACTTCTCCAGTCTTAGAATGCAATACTGGGTTGTCAACTAGTTTCACTACAGGGGAATCCCTGGAGGTGTGTGAATGATTTCAAGAGTCAATGAGGGTGTAATTAGCCTCACAGACATAGGTTCGCTTCCACATATGTATATTGTCGCATTGTCATAGCTGTAGCCTTATACGATCATTGTGTCCTGATAGACCTCAGGGCGTTAACACAGAACAGTAGTGACAATAATTGTGATGATGATAAAAGACTTTAAAAAAAATAAAATGTCGTTTTGGCGAGGCGCGTCCTGTTCAACCAAGTCGGTTATATTAGGGCGCATTTCCGAATATAATAAGACCATGAGGTCTGATTTCATTTAAGATAAAAGACTGAAATAGCTTAAATTATAATCATATTTTGACGTTTAGACGAATTTAACTGCACTACCATGTTCCTAGGTTAAGCAGTGCGTGCCTTGCAAAAGCCAGACAATACTCGTAAAAGAAGTATGATAATAGTAATGTCTGTGATGAGAATAAATATGATAGCAGTGATGATTGTGTTGATGAAAGTGCTTTTGTTTTCCTTTTGAACATCATCGTAACTTGCCTTTAACATTTTTATTTATTTCATCTGTCCACAGGCCGACATTATTCAAGAACGATGACAGTATAGTGACCGGTAAGTCATATTGTCTGTGCAGTCTTTTTCATCACCATCATTACTTTTCTTTTTCATCACCATCATTACTTTTCTTTGCTCTCCATACGGAGCACGCAGTCACAGCTGGAACCGGTCCAGGTGACAGAAGCCTGCACTAAGCAGTCATACACTCTTGCAGGGGTGGTTTCTGTCTACCACTTTGTGTTACATGATAAGGTTGCCAACAGCATGCACAACCTTAAATTAGTCGCCTTGTACGACATGCCTGATGGTGCAGTAGTCCTGTTATGTCTTCCTCGGTTCAGAAATCACCAGGAAGTAAATGGAACACGCACTGTTATTGCTAGGGCGTCGGAGTCGTGGAGTCGGTCGTTTTTAGTGGAGTCGCTAAAAATGTCCGGACTCCGACCCCGAATTTTATGCCATATTACTAGTAAAAAAACTGTAGTCGGAGTCGGGAGTAGGACGTCTAAAATTTCAGAAGACATTTTTTGGGACGACTCCACAAACCTGGTTATTGCTTCTGTAAATTTGTTCTTCTCGTGTGTAATGTATTTAACTAACAGATAACCAAATTATTCAGACCTAAAGGTCTGTTATGTTTGGGCATGCGCCCTAATATAACCGACTAGGTTAAACGGGACGCGCCTCACCAATACGAGGCAAAATTTTATTTAAATAAAAAATAACAGATTACCAGGGAAAAACTTGTTGTTGTTGTTGTTGTTGTTGTTGAGGTGAAACTTACTGCCTGACGAAGAAAAGAATTGAGCAATGTTTACTTATGTACATTTCCGTGAGCAGTTTATTGAAAAAAAAATGTGCTGGTTATTAGTTGAGTGGAAATCAGTACATTCATTTATTTCATTTATTAGATTTCATCTCTCCTCGGAGAAATTGTTCTAGGAAACCGGAATAAACTGGAAATAATTTTAGTTACTCTTTATTCTCGGTAGTTCAGTGGTTAGTGCACTGGCTTCCTAGCTCGGTGGTCCATGGTTCGATCCCCAGTTGAGGTGGGATTTTTTAGACCGCAAACGGCTCCAGGGTCGACCAGCCTCATGAATTGGGTACCAGAACAACCCTGGGAAGGTTAAGGCGGCCGGCGTGATGCTGACCACATCACCCCTAGTGTGCCGATGGTCAAGAAAATACGGGCCTAACACCATATTCCCAATATGTCTCAATAGACGTGTAACGGGTTCCTTTTTTTTAACTTCCTTTATTCTTAGCCTTCTTTAAAATGCGCAATCAAAATTGTTAAAATCATTGACGGAAACAAAGACGTCATTTCTAAGAAGTATGTTAATGATCGCACGGACTGCTAAGATTAATAACGAAGAATTCATGAGGAAAGCTAAACAACAAAACAAAAATAAGCATCATCATTACCTTTCAGCTCCCGTGGAGCATACGCCTTCATCTAATTACTGCCAAGGCCCCCCCCCCCCCACCCCCCGGCATGTGGTATCAGCTCAAGGTCTATCCATGTCTACGATATCATCTTCATTTTTATATCCAGTTCGCTTCTCCGTGTGTTTTTCATTCTACCTCTCACCCCGGTGATTCCAGAAACAGGACAACCTTGTCATGTTATCAGCATGTTCCATCAATCTGTGTCCTTTCTATCGCCAGCGTTTTCCTCTTATCTCTTACTCAACTGGCACCTGTCTTAGTCTCCATATAGTTCCTCGTTGTTGACTATATCATGCCCTTTCAATACGTCTGTTCTACGCAAGCACCCAATTTTGAAAGTCCGCATTTTCTTGGTTATTTTGTTGTTGTTTTTGTTATTGTGTTTTTTTTTTTTTTTTGTCCTTTACATTTCGCAAACAATACTGGTATATTGTTTTTGCAAGCATTATTAACATCAACCAACATTTTCCACGTAATGAGATATTGCCTAAATGACCATAAGACCTTTTTTCCTACTGCCTAATTAATAATAAAACGCTCGCTGGTTTTTTGTTATAACATCTGGAAAGTATTTCGTTGTTAAATAAAGGAAAAAGAACCCAGGGGTGACCGCCTATCAGTTATCTACGCCTCTGCTAAATAACAACGCAAATCATCGATGGCGTCATCTTCTTCTTTATTTTATCTGTTTTCTGTGCCATGAAGAGTTGCAGGTGGAACCAATTATTTAATTAAAATTTATAAAGGAACACGAAGAAATACAGAATTAAATATTGCTTAACAGACTCGGCCAACTCTGTCAATATTTTCTCAATCAGTTTTGTGGATTCAGCTGTAGTTTGGGGCTTTATTTGTGCACTGAAAAAACAACATTATAGCAAATTATATTTTAAAAAAGGGAAAATAAATCATGATATTAAACAAATAAATATTGTGATGCTTATTGGATGCGAACTATAAAAAAAAAAAGAAGTCAGAAATCATTTGAAGGTGGAGGGTGGATGTGTTGTGAATAACATAGAATGTCCACATAGAGGACAATCTGATATTCGGTTGTTCGAAGTCATTAAAACAGGAAGAAATCATCTTCACGTATACAGGTCTGTAAAATAGTGAAAACTAATTTACGTTTGTTTTAATGTTTAAATTGTGCCGCCAAGTGAAACCTGGAAGCTCTAATCCACACAGCTGTAAATGGGTACATGGTTCTGCCCTGAGTTAGCACAGACGATGTCAGCGAAGAAGGCATCTAGTTACCCTACCTCATAAATAGCTGGACCTAGTATGGTGAAGTCTCTAACACTTCACTCCTCCCCCTCCCACAGGACAATTTCTGATATGGGACTAACTTTACCTTTTTTTTTTTTGTTTGGCCACCAGATATAGTGGATATAGTGGATAGTGGATATAGTGGATTGTGGTAAAGTGGGATGTTATAAATATTTATAGGGGACTTAGTGTACTGACTGAGATCAGCTGTGAAGGTATCTATATCTAATAAGAGTAGTGTATTATAGATAACCTTACTTACTGCCACATATGTATACCTCAGCCAGAATTATTCTGGAATAGTGTGATGACTACGTTATATGTCTAGGGTATGTGTATGATGAAGTGTAAGTCATAACAACAACAGACAGATAAACAATTTAATTTATTCCACCACACTTGACAACACTGTGACACTCACATACATATAACACTCTAAGAGGATATCTTAAAGGAGTCACTGATAACTTTTCAAATAACAATATGTATTCAGTGCTGTCATGAATGTATATGTGTCCTGATTCAAATACAAAGGGAACCAGGAATCACAATCAATTTTAATTATAAGTTATATGTACAGAATTTATTAATATGATTCGTGTAGTGACATATATTATTAATGGTATCCTATGTGTGTCAGTTGTGTAGTGGTAATATGAGGTAATACTGGTTTTGTTTTGTTCAAGCTCTGTTGGTATTTGTCATCATGACTTCAATAGTTTGTTTCTATTGGAACTAGTATTGGAGATGTTCTCAGTTCCTGGTATTAAAACAATTAAATTCCCCTCTTAATCTTAGTTTACAATGTCATTGTAAGATGGGGGTACATAATGTTGAGCTCCATGGCCACACTCTCTTATCTTGCGTGATGACTGCAGTAAAAGACTCCTCTGCTCGATAACTGTAATGAGTTCTGGAGCCACCCCACTGGTTGCTATATGGACCAAGGAGTATGCTGTCCACTTCTGGCTTCAGCAAAGCTCTGACCAGGTGCTGCTCAATAACTTTAAGACCACGGTCCCTGAAACAAGAAGGTTGTACCTTCTACGTCAGAACTAATTTACACTCTATTTCTACACTGAGCACAATACATCACAAACATTGAGTTCAGAGCGTTAGGCCAACTGTCAGCTTCATCTGAAATACTTTATACCAGTATTTCCCTCCCTAATGGTTACTACGCCTCTGCAATTCCAGCATTATTTCTTTCTAGTTAATAATCTAGGTGTCAGTGTACTGTTTGGCCATTCCATGCAGTTTTACTTTCCTCCGACACCTTCTGTTCAGGCTGGAGCACTATAGGCTTTACATCATGTTCGCTACTGAACCACACATATATACAGACATAAATTATCAATTTACATTCAATTTTCATTAAAAGATATTGAATATTTCAAGCTTACCACAATTCATGGAAATAATAATAAACAGTTTCGTTGACTGGCAATGAATATAGCACAACTCCGATCTGCCGATGTCCCAGGCTTTATTTTATAAAAAATATACACTGGTGCTCAACGTACTGTTTCTTAGTAGGTTTATTACAAGATGTGGCAATGAACAGACGCTCTGAATTGAGTATATTCGCAGCTCTACCCAATCAAACCATGTCTACACATCTTTTCAAAAAAGTACCCCTTTCTCACGTTTCCCCTGACAACACAAGATAGTATTTATACTCTGACCAATCGTGTTTAGTCTTTCATTTGTTGCGCTCCAATCAAATAGGAGTTAACATGGTAGGCTATTTCCGTAACGTAATGTTTCTTCAAACACGTTATAAAAAAATTTTATGAGCAGAAATGATTTCATGCTGTCAGGCACCCCCACTATTTTATTTTGGCCATAACTTGGTAATTCCTAGACTATTTGCGTAACGTTTTACATATTCTTTGTCAGCAAACCCTAAGGAATCCAAATATCTCAATCTAAGGGAGCTAGGTGGCTGCGTTCAAAATGTGCATTTTCTACCACCTCCTGTTCACTTCAATCCCCATGTGGTGTCTGGGTACTGTCATGTTTTCAAACGTAAACCGGTATAATGTCATAATTCCCAATAAGCGTTTTTCAGGATTTTAAAACCTAACTCTGGGAAGGGTAGTGAATTTTTTCACTGTCGATTTGAAATAAAGTTAGTGCATGTGGCCTTACACGCGTGATGGCAGCAATTGTGTATCGCGCGACGCGTGTTTAGTGTTGCACGTGTCCCCGCTTTCTGCCTCTCCCTTCTCGCTATCCTTTAGTCCATCTGTCTTTTAGTTACGCCGTGTATAAAATGGAATGAATGAAATATTAAATTTAGGTCATTGATCAGCTTGCGTATCTCAAGGTTTTTCCAAGAAATACAGTACCCGTGTTACACCCCCCAAAGATAGGTGTATCGCCATGGCCAATGACTGAAATGGCAGCACTGATAACGTATTGTTTGGTGAATACGGTAAGGGTGTCTTATTGATTATCTGCTAACGTTGCTGCTGTGTTGTGGATCTGGTAATGTCTACATTTGATACATACATATACGCCACACAGGCAAACACTGTAGAAGTCTACTGGTAAGCGATGCACAAGTTCTCGATACAGATAGACCACGCCCACTCCGGGGCTATTTCTCAATACGTGTTAAGTTCCCTGTCACACTTGTAATACTAAGTGCGTGTGTTGGTTTAGTCGTTTACACCACAGGTACGTACACAAGAGTCATGGATGGTTGTAAACGACTGGTGACATTTCATATGGGTTTATTCACGTCACAACACATTGATGAAATACACATAGAATACCGTTCACAGCACAACACAAGATATAAATTACCACATAAGAACTGCGCACTCGGCAGCTACAATGATATCATGATTCATGGCCTAGAGTACTCATATTAAACTCAGCGTTCTAAAGAATCCTCAATAACAATCCTCTCACAGGAGCTATCATGATTCATGGCCTAAAGTACTCTTATTAAACTCAGCGCTATAAAGAATCCTCAATAACAATCCTCTCACAGGAGCTATCATGATTCATGGCCTAAAGTACTCTTATTAAACTCCAAGTCTTGGACCTCTCAATCCCTTTTCATCTCTACCTATTAACAATGCACTCTCCAACATAGGCCTTATATCTGCAGGATTATTATCAAAATCCATGGTGATTTAATCACTCGGTTAACTATATATCTATATCAGTATAATTATTAATGTCGCAAGTTTATGTTTCAAGAAGTTCTGACAATTACCCTTCCATTTCACACAGTTCAGTATGTATACCAAAAATATTATTCATAACTTTGTATCCTCAATTCCTCTTCCATCTGAGGGAAGTCAGCATATATCATACAACCATCAATACTTAGCATCAATACTAAATCCTAATAATATGTCTTATATAGATATTTTATATCCTGTGTTGTGAGTGTCGGTTCCAACACGCACTCACTATCACCTATTGCAAAGCGTACAAGCTGGCCACCCTATGTGCAACAGTGGTGTGCTAGTTTTATAGGATCAGACACCCGCGAAATTCGCGTGATATTAATTCACAACTGTTAGCATGTAGCCTGAGTGGCGTTAGTATATGAAAGACAGACATCACATTTGAGAGTTTAATAACCCGTTTCATTGAAGAAAGCGGGTAATAATACAGTAGGCTTTTACTATCAACGTGAAAGCGTTACAATTTTGCCGACGAAGTAGAAAACAAGGGGGATTTCGAGTACAGTCATTGTGACAGCACTGTTCTTTACCATTCTTCTTTCCTTTTATTAAATTTATTTGTTAGGCTTTGCATTTACGTTTTAATTTATATATGGGGATTAGAATAATTCACGACATGGATAGTAAAGATCTCCGTTCTGGAGGTATGTGGTTTTTGCCAGCGATAGACCATGTTTCATCATGTTTTATTAGTTAGTACACATCTCGCCTCCTCCTCCGGTTTGAAAACAAATATTTAGATTTTTATAGCTTTTGGGGGTGTATGAAGGCTACTATAGATACCAGACTCTGCTCTTGAGTTAGGGACGGCAAAGGCAGTGAGGAAGAGAACCCGTGACCTCACTTCATAAAGCTGATATAGTATCGTGAAGTCTCTAACACGTTAATCCCCATCGGCAACATCTGCTGTGGAATTACTTTTTCATTTACTATCTAGGGTAAATAGTTTCCGATTGGCAGAGTGGTTAGAGCGTTGGTCTCTCGCGGTAAAGGTGCCGGGTTCGATCCACGGTATCGAACGCTCCAGTCTACCCAGCTGTAAATGAGTACTTGAAATTGTTCTTCAGTTAGGGAAGGAAAAGGCAGCGAGGAAGGGAACTGTTATCCCCACCTCCCGATGCTGGAACTAGCATATGTTAGTCTCTAACACTTCACTTCCTTTCGGCAGTATCTGCTATAGGTAATAGATACATATGCTTTGACACATTTATCCTACAAGGGAGCCAACTGATGTTATGGCTCCATGCTCCATGAGGATCGGAAAGAGAGCAGAAGTGAAAGCTCAACACAAATGTCCCATTTGTTTTACTCTGAGGTTCAGGGCGTTAGAATGTCAGATTCAAACTTCAGACACTCGCCAACAGATAATCTCGTCGCTTCTTCCATGTCATATCGTCAGATTTAATAACAAACACAGACTGTGGAAGCGTGCCAGGTAATAGCTAACGCTGACCTTGAGATTATACAGAAGTCACAGTGGAGATAAATTGCGTGTTCATACCGCAAGAAGACAAAAACAATAAGTAAAACAAGACATGCCCTTGACTGGAACCAACAGGGGAAGAAACAAATGAGAATGCTAAAGAGAACATGGGGATGAACGATTAAGGAGAAAGAATGAGTCAACCCCAAGTGGAAATGGTTGGAACGTAGTTTTCTTCTTTCACATATTTCAACAACCCCCCCCCCCCCCCCCCAAAAAAAAGCATATGCCTTCAACAAACTTATGCCAAGTGTTCATGTCACGTGCCATCAGTTCAAAGTCTTTCCATGTCAGCATCCTCCCCTTCCTGGCCTGTCACCATTTCTCTTCTCCATGTCTTCTTTGGTCTTTCTCTGTCTCTCTTGCCCTGGGGATTTTCAGAACAAGGTAGTAGTTGTAGAATATCGGCAGAGTTGGAGGAACAGACAATTATATCGCAATAAGAAAACAAAAAGCAAAAGTTTTTTTATTTTATTTTATTTGGGGGAAATATACGGAAATAAAGAGAAATCAAGTCCAACATAGAAATAAGAATCTTCACATCAAATATCATGGTAGTCTTATATGATGGCCCAGGAACGTGGATAACAACTGAAGCAATAACCCATAAGTTACAGACTTTCTTAAATGGGGTCTTGCATACAACATGATGGAATAAACATAGCAAGACCATCAAGATCAAGGTAGAAGTGATGACAAGAACCAGACAAGTGGCAGTGGAAACAAGAGATGAGATGAGGACGCTGGTGATGGATGTATTGATGAAACCAATTGACAGCATTACAATGCAGCCTTTATTCCGGAATCCTGAGAGTAACAGAGGTAAAGAGAAAGACAGAACAACACAGAAGAGAAATGGAAAAGGAAATTAATGGGATAAAGAAGGCAGGGGAAGACCTTGAGCGGACGGTACAGGTCAACATGACTTGATATTACCCCATGGGGAGGTCAAAGGTAATGAAATGAATGAATAATTGCAGCCCTACATTCTGCATTAAACAAAAATAATTGAATGACTAAATATTAGTATATACTGCCCACTTGCAAAGTCTGTCGCATTTGACCTTTAAGCTAGGAGCGACCCTCTAGTCTCCCTCGTAATAGATGGGCGTTTTAACCGCAGTGCTGCAAGCATATCTTGTTTACGTTGGTATTTATTTATTTTTTTTGTCTCATACGTTACTTTTCTTCAGTGTTGTTATTGAATGCTAGTGAACTGCTTGTTTAGCAGTCTATAATTATTGATTCTGCTAGGCATCTCGGAGTCTTGAACTCACGACTCAAGTTACCGGCTCTTTTTTCTTCTTCCCCAGTCACGAACTGGCTTTGCCGGTAGGGAACACTATTTAAAAATCTCTATCACAATGCTTCTCAAACTTTAAATATACGTGTACCCCTTTTCTCATCTACCGTTTTTTCTGTAAAAATTTCATTTGTAATTTCTCTTTTGGCTTTCTATGGATCAGGGGGCGACCACTGCCGCTGGTTCCATCATAAGAAGCATGTACTCTTGCAGCGTTGGTTACGGTAGCAATGTCTTTTACTTGACGAGGTTGTCAGGTCATGCACAACCTCATAGATATAGCCTCTTACGACATGCCGGAGGTGGCAGAGTTGTATTCTTTCTTTGTCTCTTCAGGGAGCCGCGGTAGCACACTGGCTTCCTAGCTCGATGGTCCATGGTTCGATCCACAGTTGAGGTGGGATTTTTTAGACCGCAAACGTTTGCGGGGTCGACCCAGCCTCATGAATTGGGTACCAGAGCAACTCTGGGAAGGTTAAGGCGGCCGGCGTGATGCTGACCACATCAGCCCTAGTCAAGAAAATATGAGCCTAACACCATACTCCCCAAAATGCCTCAATGGACGTGTAACGGGATCCTTTACCTTTTATTTTCCGTCTATTCATACATATAACTATGTTTTATATATAATTATGCATATTACCGAAATGCCAAAAAAAATTAATAGTCCGCTCACCACTTAAAACCATCTTGCATGCCATCAGTGGCACATTTACTACACTAGGTTTGGTTTGTTTTAAGGACCATATTCATTGCCACACAGACAACTCCATCAGTGCTCAGATCTCCTCCCTTAGATCACACAAGGACTGTCTCAGCACAGTGCACGAAATCTGTAGCACGAGCGAGGATCCCAATGTGTGTATACAGAAATAACATATTCTATAAGCATTTTTGTGGTGGGTACGTTTAAAATTTAAAATTACTACATTGAGACGTTGTAAGTTATTTTTGGTTTGTTCAGTATTTCCCAGCGGAGTCTTACCGTCGCCATGTGTATTTAAAGACTTGTTCTAGCTTTGTTTATTTGAAATTCTTATTTTAGGCATACCATTTTTGTGGTTTCCTGTTGTTGTTATGTCACGAACACTTCATATCTTCAACCAGATTTTTCCTCTCGTTGGATTACACACGGACGTTGTAAACTTTTTCACCCCAATCATAGTATATGTTTTTGTCTGTAAATGTCCAACGTATATTCGTATTTGTCATTATTCACTTCGTTTAACAAATATTTCAAACAGGCAAAATTCACTTCTGTAACACATTAAGGAAAAATCGATATTAGGGAAGAGTTCAGGACCACCACTAGTGTAAGACAAGGTGATATACTGTCACCTTATCTTTTCATACTCCTCATGGACGATGTCATCAAGGCAAGTAAGGAGAGAACAAGAAAGTATTCAGTGGGGTACTGGAAGATGAGACAGGTCTGTATTTCATGCGAGTCATGTGCAATGACTACAACCCACAACAGCCAGATCCACACCTCAGAAATGAGGTATCTGAGGAAGGTGGTTGAAGTAACAAGAAACATGGTCCGCAAACAGACGAGACATCAAGGCCTAAAATCCCACCCCCTGCAGACGCAAGTAGAACAGTCCCAACTAAGATGGTTTGGCCATGTCTGCAGAATGGGACAAGATCGGCTACCACGACAAGCATGGGAAACTAAGAGCCAGGGATCCAGACCCCCAGGACGACCCAGAGTCCGCTGGTAGGACAACATTAGACAATCTTTGAAGGACCGAGGACTAGAATGGAACCAGGCCAGGAGGAAGACAGCCGATAGGATAAATATACAAACCGCATGTGAAGTTGAATAAAAGTGGTGAAAAAAATATCAGATGTTCTCCTAAGACATAATATTGAAGGAGATCGAAAATAAATGTATTTGTATTAAATTTTAATTAAGCATCTTCTGCAAATTAAACAACAAAAATATGATAATGTTAAAAAAACAAAAAACTGCCATGTACCCCATGAGCACTTTTTGCGTCCTCTCTGGGGTCTATGTGCCACACTTAGGGAAACACTGGTTTATTGGGAGTATTCAGCAGATAAAACTTGACTTCTCCCTCATCACTCATCTTCTTGTTTCCTGTGTAGCATGGAGCTACAACAACATTCACTTCATCTTCACATTTCATGTCCGTAGTAAATTATTGTATATGATGAAATAGAGAGCCCCTAGCACGACCCTCATATTAGTTGCCTCTTACGACATGCCAGAGGATAACGTAGTCCTATTCTTTGTCTGATGAGAGACCACCCAGGATCTACGCAGGTGTACCTGCACAACTTCCACCGGATTTATGTGTTTACAAGTTTCTCAGGTGCAGTAATTTCAACAAGATGATGATTTTTTTTTTCTATATTATTAGCTGTGTTAATGTTGGTTGCCGTAGGTAGTGCTGATGTAATCTATGGGGTTATATTGTTGATGTGTGATGTGTTTATGTGAATTATTTACATAATATGCCTCATCACGTAATACTCAAGTCTTTCCCCCCCCCCCCCCCAACCTCTGACAAAATATTTCTTAAGCTTAGCGTTTTAGTTATGTTAGTTGCTGTTAACTTGTTGCTCACTTGTGACTGAAAGAAAACAATGTTAACATAATTACTTGAACATATTTACCCATCCGTGTCTGTGGCAAAGAGAAACAAAGTTTTTATTTTTTTTTTAATTAACCAGCAGCACTTGGGCTTTCAGCCCTTCGGCCCAATGACATGTCATTGCGAGGCTGGGGAACTTGTGGAATTTCCTTCCAACCCGGTCAGGAGCTTCGCTCCTTCCCATCCACAGAGGGTTTATCTCAGGAGCCGTTCAGTATTCAGTCAAAATCCCGGTCGGTAACACTGCATTAAATGCCCACGCCCGGGCTTGAACCTTGAACACCTGATCGCCAGCGCAATGTGGTAACCATTACTCCAGCGCGGCTCCAAACAACGTTTTAAAATTAATGTTGGAGTTTCATTCTTTCTAGTGGCTATTTCGCCGTCCATACAGACCTATGTAGCCAGGGGCAAATAACCCTGTTGCAGTCTATAATGCCCCCTTTTTTTGGTTCCCACATCAGTCTTGATCTTCCTTGATGATCAGATAAACCAAACAAAGACAGAAAAAAAGAAATTATTAGCCCGACCAATGATTTTATCTGATGAACAACCAATGTTACTTTCGTATCAGGGGCGGAGTAACATTTTGGGCACTATCCGAAGGCCGACAGCAGAAGAGGTATTCGTGCTTCTCTAACCCCTTCCTCCAATCTAATCGTTTTGGAATCGATATCAAGAGGCCAGTGATCCTTTCTGCCCCATGACCTCCATCACTGTCCGTTGACCCCTGCTCCAGATGTTGTAAATTGATGTAAGTGCCGTAATCTTTATCTTTCCAAAGAAAGATCAGACATCTGTCTTTATTTTCATATTGTTCGGTATTTCCCAGCGGATGTCGTACCTTAGTCACGTGTATTTAAAGATTTGTTCTAGTTTTGTTTAGTTAAAGTTCTTATTTTCAGTTCAAAATTTGTGTGGTTTCCTGTTTTTGTCACGAACACTTCATAGCTTCGGCCAGATTTTTCCTCTCTTTGGATTACACAATGCTACATATAAACAGAATTTGGCAAACTTTCTTAATTAACCTGTATCCAAAAACAACAGAATTTTAAAAATAGAAAGCTGGTGTGGCAGAGAGAGAGACCGTGTAGAGAAACACCATCCCTGTGGAAATCTGGGAATGAGCACCTTAACAATCAAATAGTAGCAGTATGTTGGTCAAACTTTATAATTTCACCTGTGCGTTACCTGAGCCCGCCACTCGGAAGTAAAGAACAGTAACACTGTAAACTACCATGCATGTCGTAAAAAGCGACTGAGGAGAGTTGGTCAAGAAATTGTAAACTACAAATACGCTAACACACAACATGGACAGGAGCACTCTGCGTGTTTTGTATTTTTTCTGATTTTTTTCCTTTTTAGTTTGTGACAAAATTATTATATCTGTTTACCTATAATCCTAATTCTTTCAACCTTACCTTCCTGGATTGGCTGAAAATCTTTCATTTCAGATCCCATCCTAAATATATCTCTTTTCTGCTGGATTTCTCTCTGATTACTTCTTTTCATTCGTACCGCTTCAGAACACTTCCTTGTTGGTTTTCTTACCTTTATCCAGGAGATTTTGATTTATGTTATAGATCCATAGTTCGCAAGCTTCCAGTCAGCTTTGTGTGGTCATGACTACCTATTTACGAGCTTCGTGTCCCCGTTATTGTACATGACTGGATCAGACATTGTATGTTGCAAGTCAGGATTTTGTGTGAGTTGATTAACTCCAAGATTTCCTGTATGGATGCTATATTCTCTTAAATTGAATACTACAACGTTGTTCAGTTTGATGTAATCTGACATGGTTAGAAAATCCAACCAAATAGAAAACGTATTAAGACCAAATTAGAAAGGAACGGAACATCGTATGCAACAATATAAGCTTTTGAAATTTACCTGGGGGAAAAGCGTATTAAGACAGTTAAGATGGAGAATGTTTGAATCTGGTTTGAACTAGGCCAACATTAAGAAATGGAACAGAATGGGATGATGAAAGGAAATTATTTACAGTACAAGACTATATTCCCGGCAGTATCAATTCCTGTTCGAAATTATGTATTTACAAAACGCGATCGAGAACAGGAAGATGTGAAAACAAATGATGTCTGTGCATGCTCCGGTTTGTGTTTGCATTAATTCTACTGTACCTGCATTTCGCGCCCCTGTTTATCGTAGCACTTAGATGTGCGTCGGTGCTCATTACTATTGTACTGTGAAAGTGCGTCAAAGAACTGATGTTGCACGTCTGCCTTGGCTTCAGAATTTCCTCACTCAGCGAGGAAGAGACCTGGTCACCCCACCATCCGAAACTGCACCTGGTATAATGAAGTTTCAATCACTTCACTCCCTACGGCAGTATCTGCTATGGGACTATATATATATATATATTGTTGACAGTGGAAGAGTAAGAAACGACAAGCTAACAGAACTTTACATTAAGTTGTTCCACGTGCTAATGTCTTTGAGCCTGTCTTATGTTTGGCGGGCTTGAAGCCATTGTGGGCTGTGTTCTAAGACACACAAATCGTAAATATAACGCACATGCTGACGATCAACAGCTATCGTGGCTAACAATACAGAAAAACGAGCACATTCAAAGCAAAACAGAGAGAAAAAGAACGTATCTGAGACTACATAGACCAAAATTGCCCGTTCAGCTTCCCTTGTGTGTTAAAATTCGTATGCACTTGCCGAGAAGTGCAGCTTGCACAGAAGCCAAGTTTGAATATTCCCTATTTCGACTCATTATTTCGTGTCGAAGATCAAACAGACTGCCTTTCGTGATAAAAATTAAGGACATTTCGCGAGTAGGGCGCAAACGATACTTAACGAATAATTGTGGTGATTTAATATAATCCTGTATCGTTTGTGTATCGGCTTACTCACTTGTTAATGAGATTACACCTGTGAAGACGGGTGGAACAACAGTCGAGTTCATGTATGTAGTTACAGCTGATGGTAGTTTAAGACCGTCCCTGAAGATGAAGGAGATGGCAGTTGTTTAAAGAAATACTATTTTCTGTTCCCACCATCCCCCGTCCATCACTGGAACTTTCTGGTTGTGTAGGAATGAGAGACGGGCTACATTAAAATCTTCCCGCGCTTAGGAGATGGTGGTGCTAATCGTCCCCCATGTTCATCGGCTGAGTGGGGTGGCTCAGGTTAAACTGTTTTCGTGTTCGAGAGTTGACTAAATTGAACAAGCTCTGTAGTTAACTGCTTGGAGTTTACCTAGACTTTCTCCGTCCTTATCTACTGATAAGTGGGTCTAGTTAAACTTGCTCCGCACTTATTTGTTGAGGAGTTGGTCTAGACTTCTTTCTCCGTTACAGTGCTTCACATATCACATTAAGGCACACAACCAATGCACCACATATCACATTAAGATACACATTCAGTGCACCACATATCACATTAAGGTACAAAACCAGAGCACCACATATCACATAAGGTACAAAACCAGAGCACCACATATCACATAAGGTACAAAACCAGAGCACCACATATCACATTAAGGTACACATTCAGTGCACCGTATATCACATTAAGGTACACATTCAGTGCACCACATATCACATTAAGGTACACAACCAGTGCACCACATATCACATTAAGGAACACATTCAGTGCTTCACATATCACATTAAGGCACACAACCAATGCACCACATATCACATTAAGATACACATTCAGTGCACCACATATCACATTAAGGTACACAACCAGTGCACCACATATCACATTAAGGAACACATTCAGTGCACCACATATCACATTAAGGTACACATTCAGTGCACCACATATCACATTAAGGTACACATTCAGTGCACCACATATCACATTAAGGTACACATTCAGTGCACCACATATCACATTAAAGTACACATTCAGTGCACCACATATCACATTAAGGTACACATTCAGTGCACCACATATCACATTAAAGTACACAACCAGTGCACCACTTATCACATTAAGGTACACATTCAGTGCACCACATATCGCATTAAGGTACACATTCAGTGCACCACATATCACATTAAGGTACACATTCAGTGCACCACATATCGCATTAAGGTACACATTCAGTGCACCACATATCACATTAAGGTACACATTCAGTGCACCACATATCACATTAAAGTACACAACCAGTGCACCACTTATCACATTAAGGTACACAACCAGTGCACCACATATCACATTAAGGTACACAACCAGTGCACCACTTATCACATTAAGGTACACAACCAGTGCACCACATATCACATTAAGGTACTCAACCAGTGCACCACAAAAATATTTAAATCAAATTAAAGCTATTGTTGTTGTAGGACTACTGAACTTCTCGCTCTATTGCAGCCAACACCAGGTTGAAGAGCCCTTGGTATTATCTACACAGTAGATCTAGGCTTTTCCTGTGGCTTTTCTGCAATTCCTAAACATGTTGAGTTGATGTCATGAACTCCAGGTTCTCCAGCTTGGCTTGTATTTAAAGGATCATCGCATCTGGTCCCAAGTTAGGAGGAAGGAGCGCGTGGCATACTGTGCATTCCCCGCCATCCATGAGGACTCTCCAAATATGCAGAGATAAAATACTGTGCTCTGGTTCTGGGCTTTTCCAAGGAATTGTCAAGTCCTACACAGAACCACTTCTCAACTCCCCTCTGCCTGTCATGGGTCCACAGTGAGATCCTCCTGCATGCAGTCAATCAGGTAAAAGCCAAAGTTATATATCTAGGGCTCAAGTGACTCCTCCAAGCTTACTTACTTATTCATTCCTCTACTACCGGGGGGTGTAGAGGTTTGTAAGAGAGAGCGCCATACTATTCTATCGGCTGTCTTCCTCCTGGCTTGGTTCCATTATAGTCCTCGGTCCTTCAAGGATTATCTAATGTTATCCTCCCAGCGGACTTTGGGTCGTCCTGGAGGTCTGGATACCTGGCTCTTAGTTTCCCATGCGTGTCGTGGTAGCCGATCGTCTCCCATTCTGCAGACATGGCCAAACCATCTTAGTTGGGACTGTTCTCCTTGGGTCTGCAGGGGTTGGGTTTTTAGGCTTTGGCGTATCGTCTGGTTGCGGACCATGTCTCTTCTTGTTACTTCAACCATCTTCCTCAGATACCTCATTTCTGAGGTTTTGATCTGCCTTTTATGGGTTGTAGTCATTGCCCACGACTCGCATCCATACGTCAAGACTGGGACATAGGTGGAGCGGTATACAGCCATCTTCGTCTTCTTACCAACTTCTCTTTTGCTGAAGAATCCTCGATTTATGGCTTGAAAAAGTCTCCCAGCTGCTTATCTTCGGGTAACCAACTCTTCTTTGATGCCTCCCTTCCGGTCTATGACAGCTCCAATGTATTTAAAGTGGTCGACCTGCTCCAGGACCTGTTCTCCCAGGACCTGTTCTCCCCAGCTTAATCTGATGTCTTCTTTCCTCTCGTGATATCACCATGGTTTTTTTTATCGAGCTGCTTATGATCATCCCTCTCTTCTCCAGCTCTTCCTTCCAGACTTGCAGGTTGGATTGAAGATGTGCCTCTGATTTAGCAATCAGGGCAACATCATCAGCAAATGCCAGCTCTGAAATACAGACCTGTCTCATCTTCCAGTACCACACTGAATACTTTCCTGTCCTCTCCTTACATGCCTTGATAACATCGTCCATGAGGAGTATGAAAAGATAAGGTGACAGGATATCACCTTGTCTTACACCAGTGGTGGTCCTGAATTCTTCTGACTTATAGTTTGCCGTCCTCACATAATTTCTGCAAGACTTGTAGAAGCTCTGTATAGCATGAATCAGAGGTGATGGAATGTTCTTCCTTGCCAAACAGTCCCAGAGTTTGTTCCAGAGGACCTTGTCAAACGCCTTTTCCAGATCTAAGAAGCAAAGATGGATCTCATTCTTATACTCAAGGGCCTTTTCACTCAGCTGTCTGAGTGTGAAGGTAAGGTCTTGAGTACTTCGATTTGCTCGGAAGCCACACTGGACCCCATCCATTTGTGGCTCAGCTAGGCGTCTGAGTCTCTGCTCCAGGATTCTAGAGTAGATTTTACCAGGGATACTGAGAAGGGATATATATGCCTCTATGGTTTCCACATTGTCGGTTGTCACCCTTTTTAAAAATCGGTGTTATGATGGCAATCTCCCAATCCTTTGGTATGGTCTCCTCCAAGCTTAGTGTGTAATGCTGGGTTTTCAACCTGTATCACCACAGGGGGGATCATTGGAAGTGTGTAGATGATTTAAAGAGTCAATGAGGGTGTAATCAGCCTCACAGACAGAGGTTAACTTTCACATCTGTATACTATAGCATTGTGCATAGCTGGTGGTCAAATAAGGATAACTCCAGATATGCCTACATGCATAAAATTAAAGCTATAAACCTAGCACCATGGAAAGATTTCAATGAAAGGAAGGTACAAAACCAGAACACTACAGAATAATTTCCATCAAATTAAGGTACAAAACCAGAGCACTACAGAATAATTTCCATCAAATTAAGGTACTTCTTCTTCTTCCTCGTTCATCCTGAAAAGGACGTTGGTTGCGTTGTGTCTGTTTACATCGAAGCTGCGATATCTGCGCCTTTCGGCCGACACATCCGACTTGAGCACAGCATTTTTTGGGACCGGGTTTGTCTTCCCTCTTCGATCCCTACTCTCTCAGCCAGACTGCAGTGATGCAGCCTGTTTCCAGGACCATCACGTGGAGGTGGAGTAGGGTCTTGGTCAGCTCTGGTTCGCTGACCCTGACGCAAGCAGTCAAGCTATGGGTCGCTGACTGCATTCTCTATTGCTGCATCTTTGGGTCCCAAATTAAGGTACAAAACCAGAGCACCGGAGAATAGTTTCCATCAAATTAAGGTACAAAACCAGAGCACCGGAGAATAGTTTCCATCAAATTAAGGTACAAAACCAGAGCACCGGAGAATAGTTTCCATCAAATTAAGGTACAAAACCAGAGCACCACAGAATGATTTCCATCAAATTAAGGTACAAAACCAGAGCACCGGAGAATAGTTTCCATCAAATTAAGGTACAAAACCAGAGCACCACAGAATGATTTTCATCAAATCAAAGTACAAATCCAGAGCACCATAGAATTATTTCCATCAAATTAAGGTACAAAACTAGAGCACCACAGAATGATTTCCATCAGATTAAGGTATAAAAACAGAGCAGCACAGAATGATTTCCATCAGAATAAGGTACAAAACCATAGCACCACAGAATGATATCCATAATATTAATTATTAAAGTGTTTTTTAAGACCCAAAACTAGAGCACCACACAAAGGCTTCTATCAAATTAAAGCACAACACAATTACCACAGAAAGATTTCCATCAAAGTTGCCTATTAGTAAGCAGAATATAACCTCAGATTTCCATCAAAGTTGCCTATTAGTAAGCAGAATATAACCTCAGATTTCCATCAAAGTTGCCTATTAGTAAGCAGAATATAACCTCAGATTTCCTTTACTATCCCGTCCTCTACTCACTTTCTTTATTTTTCTTCTGCGTTTGTCTGTATATTTTCCCACACAAGACAGCTATCACCACCTCGTTCTATCGTTTCCGAGTCTGAAGAGCAAAAGGAGGTAGGCTAGGTAAGGTGTGAGAAGTTGTGTCCTATGGTTTAGCTCGAAATTTTCGACAGTTTTGTTTGGGACTCGGGTTTTTCTTTTTTGAAAAATGGCGCCTCTTAGAGAGATTTCTGCAGGATACTTTATCTAGGTATTCCTATGTTTATGAGTTTGTGGGTTGAGGTAATTCGAACAATATGATTGTATTTTGTTTCATAGTATTGGTTGTTGTGATAATATTTCTGGTTTTGATGGTTGTTGTAGCTAGTGTGGTGTAATCGATGAGACTGTGTTGTTGGTGAGATATATTTTTTAATGATAGAATGTTTCTCAATTTCTGTTGATGAATGCATGGATGAATGTACCGATGGCCAGCCAGACAAACAATTAAAAGACTAATAGACAGACGAGCAAACTGATTATTTGTTCCATGGATTGGCAGGTAGATAGATTGACGGAGGTATGAACAGATGGATAGAGGAATGAACGGACAAACCTATTGGAAGATAAAAGGATTGATGAGCGAATGAATGAATGAAAGAAATCAAAAAAGGAGGGGTGAATGAAAAATTGCTCACACATAAAAAGAAAGAATGTACAAGTTTCAAAAAGCGATATGGACACACGAAAATATGAACCATCGATCACTTTATGGACATTTGAATACAAGGTCACGGGTTTAACATAATGAGACCTGGAGTTGTTCTTTTTTTGCGGTTTTTTGTTGGTTTGTTTTGGTTGCTGCCAACCCCATATTTGATGAACTCTGTTCGAAGCCTCCGTCGGATAAGAGATATGAAGTATTCAATCACGGAATACATGACATCTTGATGTAGTATTAAAGCAGTCCTCTTGCCGATTAATTTGTAACAGTGTTTCTCAGTCTGCGGTATGTAGACTTCAGGGCGTCATCGAGCAAAGACCAAGGCATGGGTTCCCAACATTTTTTTTATTCAATGTACCCTTTGGGATTATAGGAAACTTTCCAGCACCCCACTCCCTTTTTTCTTTTTTCAGTATGCGATTAAATAAATTCTAAAGTTGAACATACGAATGTACATGAGAAAATAAATAGACAGATTAATTAATTTTTCATAAAGAAAACTTTATTCGGCACATAACAAAATGTTTTAGAATCATAAAACTGTTAAATGTTTATCAGAAAGACAAGAACATTTGTGAGACTCTTGGTTATTTTTCTTGTCAACCAACAGTGTTTTCCCTGGTACAATTGTTGACAGAACCAACGGGCTGATCACCCGTTTGTCAGTCACTTCGATTACGGAAACAACAGCAAATGGATTGATTTGCCGTTGCCCTAAAGACGCCAATAGGCGTGATGGGAAACAATGGCAAAGAAAACCTATCTGCTGTTGCCCTAAGACGCCACTAGGCGTAATGGCCACTGACTGCTTTGACGGTCGTTGGCTAAGGACGGAAGAAGAAGAAGAATTGTTGACAGAGAGTTCAATCTCCAATTTGTTTCTAGCTATAGATTTGATTGAGAACAGCATTCACGGTTTTCTCTCTTCAATCCACAACTGATTTTCACCAACCTAATACTTCATATTTCAGTAGGATAATATAATTCTACTCAAATATCAGTATGGAAACTAAACGACAGCTGATAATCAGTATATTCTTACCAACATTTTGCTACCAGTGTCAAACATGGTCACTTACCAAAGCACAGGAAGGGAAAATCATATCCTGTGAGATGAGATTCTTAAGAAAATCTATTAATATCACCAGTAGAGACAGAATGAGAAATTATGACATCAGAAAAATGGTGAGAGCTACATCCTCCATCCAGTATATAGCGACACACAAAATCAAGTGGTTTGGCCATCTCATTAGAATGGAGCCTGATAAATTACCACTACTCGCCTACACCACTACAAGATCTGGGATCAGAGCACGGGGAAGACTAAGAGGCAGATGACAGATAACAACACAGACATCCTACAACAACACAGACATCCTACAACATCACAGACATCCTAAAACATCACAGACATCCTACAACATCACAGACATCCTACAACATCACAGACATCCTAAAACATCACAGACATCCTACAACATCACAGACATCCTACAACATCACAGACATCCTACAACAAAACAGACATCCTACAACATCACAGACATCCTACAACATCACAGACATCCTACAACAACACAAACATCCTACAACATCACAGACATCCTACAACATTACAGACATCCTACAACATCACAGGCATCCTACAACATCACAGGCATCCTACAACATCACAGACATCCTACAACATTGCAGACATCCTACAACATCATAGACTCCTACAACGACTCGGGCTCACAGCAGGCAAGACGACAGACGTGGCTCGGGAAAGCAAAACATCAGCTCCTCACTACGCTTCGCAGCAATAGTGGAAGAAAAAAGTAAGTAATATAAGTGTTTACCAAATATTCCCCTTACCCCATTGACAAGCTTCTCGAACTCTCTGGGATCCGCGTACCCTAGGTTGTCCACATAGGATGATTATGTAGCGGCATACAGTACGATTGACATAAGTTTTGGAATTGAAGAAGTTAAATAATACGGAGTGGCAACGAGGGCCAACTGAACTGATCATTGGAGCTGCCATATTGGTATGTGCAAACATAACTAGAGCGTCCTTTGCAACCAAAGTGTTGGGAGACTTTACCTCTTTTAATGTACTTCCCAATAGAATTTTCACGGGACGAAAATATAGCGAACGTTGCCATTTAGTATAATATAATCTCTATGAGTCATGGGAAAAGTGCAAAGGAAGAAAATACACTAGAAGAAAATCTGACGAATTGCTTACCCTTTTTCATGGAAACTGCGGGTCTGAAGTCGAGAAATATGGATGGGTAAAAATATTATGGAAGGAATGAAGTAATTGTTATTATAACCTACATGGTACGTGACCTTAACTGATCACATTTTTTTTCTTCTGAAAGTGGTTGTAACGAATGTAAATGCGATCTAACTGAATAAACGAGTGAATATAGAAATGAATGGAATAATGACAAGTGGAGGAGTGAAAAAATTAACGAAATTCTTTTTCAGTTCGTCAATAACTGGAGAGACGCACAGAAGGATCCGTGAAAGTATTAATTATCCCCTTGGGAACTAGCTCACTCCCTTTGAAGTCGTGCAGCGAGGGAGCCATCTCACACGATGAGCCACCAATATGGCAGCTATTACCAGACTGTACCTTGCTCCTGGAAATGTCAAGTTAAGAGAGGTAAACATTTCACAGGTCAACCTGGGAAACAGTGCAGTGCCTGGGACGGCGGTGAAGACCAGATATAGGATAGATGAAAACCTGAGATTGAAGGAAGCTTCCATTTTAACACTGTGTAGATCAAATGACAGACAGGCAATGCGATAGACGTTCTACCAGACAGATAATCTTAGAGATATCTAACCACGAAGTAAACAGAACAAAGAGACAAACAGAAATATAGAGACACATTGAAAAAGTATCCTAATCATGTATTACAGACGGGCATCGCAAACATAATGACAGAATGATGCCTGGACAAACACGGAGAATATAAGAAATAACGGACAGAAATCTAGATGAAGTCAAAACGTGACGGGGAAACGAATTTCTAGAGACAACGCGTTTTTACATTTCTTGTGTCAAATATTATGTCTTAAATACAGTAATAAGTTGTTTTGCCGTCACTTTGATTTTAATCTGTAATTTTTATGTTGCTTGTTATCACTTCATCAGAAAGGATACCACTGTGAGGAATACAATCCATGAACGGTTTCTTTTAGGGACTGAAAAAGCCTAATTCTATAATAATACGACTTCTGTGTAGACCGATATAACGTATTTTGACAAAGATGTGACTTTTCTATACACTGATATAACATACGGTGTACTTTGACGAAGGTACGACTTCTCTAGCTAGTCATGTCAAGTATTTTGATGAAGGTACCACTTCTCTGGCTAGTCATGTCAAGTATTTTGATGAAGGTACCACTTCTCTGGCTAGTCATGTCAAGTATTTTAATGAATGTACCACTTCTCTGGCTAGTCATGTCAAGTACTTTGATAAAGATACGACTTCTCTGGTTAGTGATGTCAAGTATTTTGATGAAGATACGACTTCTCTGGCTAGTCATGTCAAGTATTTTGATGGAAGATACGACTTCTCTGGTTAGTGATGTCAAGTATTTTGATGAAGATACGACTTCTCTAGGTGGTGGTAACGTAAACGTAGTCTCAGACCAGATATTGCCATAGGAGAGTGAAGTCTTAGAGATTTCACCACCACTAGGTCTAGCTTTGGTGTAAGGTGGGGTGACCAGTTCCCTTCTCTGCTGACTTTTGTCTTCCCTAACTCAAATTCAGGTGCCCATTTACAACTGGGTAGACTGGAGCGTGAATCAACCAGTTTTGGATCCTGGAATCCGGTAACTTCGCGGTGAGAGAAAAGCGCTCTAATAACATTGCCCTACGGACGATATGATTATTGATATACCGTATGTTGATGGAGATACGACATCTCTGTGTACTGACCGTATGTTGATGGAGATACGACATCTCTGTGTATTGATATACCGTATGTTGATGGAGATACGACATCTCTGTGTATTGATATACCGTATGTTGATGGAGATACGACATCTCTGTGTATTGATATACCGTATTTTGGTGGAGATACGACATCTCTGTGTAATGATATACCGTATTTTGGTGAAGATACGACTTCTCTGAGTATTGATATACCTTATTCTGATAGATGAAGTAAATAAACAGAAAAGGACAGGAAAAACTGCAGTTTTGTTCCTACCTACAATAATGACTTGCATTAGAGTTGATATTCTCAGTGTGGGGAGGGAGAACCACACAAAAAGAGTAGGCTAATAAGTAGGCTAACGATAATAAATGTGATGAGTCAGTATGTGGATGTTGCACCAGTTATCACTATAGATAACTATGAATTGGCAGTGGTGCACCATTTCACATACCTGGGGTCTACCATTAACGACAAACTCTTTCTGGACACAGAAATTGACAACCGCATTGGCAAAGCTGCAGCTACCTTTGCCTGCCTCACAACGCGTGTTTGGGGAAACTCCAAACTCACAGTGGAAACCAAAGTTGCTTTATAAAACGCCTGCGTCACCAGCACATTTCTATATGGCAGCGAGACATGGACAACCTATGCTAAGCAAGAAAGAACGCTCAATACCTTCCATCTACGGTGTCTACGCCACATCCTCGGTATTTCGTGGAAAGATAAAGTGACAAATGTCGAGGTGTTGTCACGTGCTGCACTTCAAAGCATGTATACACTACTTAGACGCTGGCTTGGCCATGTGAGCCGCATGGAAGACGGTCGCATCCCGAAAGATATCTTCTACGGACAACTAGCAGATGGCAAAAGAACCGTTGGGCGACAGCAGCTGAGGTTCAACGGTGTGTGCAAGAGAGACATAAGGGCACTGGACATAAATCCAGCAACCTGGGAGGATGAAGCTGCCGATTGCACCAAGTGGCGATGCTGTCTACGGCGCCAACTCAGATTGGGCGAAAAGAAGAGTGGAGAAAACGTCGAAAGTAACAGTAGGAAAAAAAATACCAGTTGAGGGCTGTCACTTCAGGAGCGCATTGCCATGGTCAATTATGACTAAAGGGGCTATTATTATTTTTATTGTTATTATTATGATTAGGCCAAAATAAACATATTCACAGAAAAAATCATTTTCTACCAAAACGAGCATTGCCAATTATTACTACATTATTGTATTTACAACTTACTGATCATTCTAACGTACCGTAAGCTGCAGATATAATTTGTTATACACCTGAGGCCTAACAATTACTTCAAGTGTTCCACCATGATAAAATCGTTTAGAATGGCTGATCTTTGACATTGTCCACATAGATAATGCACTAGTATCGTCATCACCATTGTCCTTAATTTTTTTGCTCTCTGTGAAGCAAGCAGCCATATCTGCAGCTGGCACCCGTGCAGGTAGCCTGCACCAAAACATGTTTGTGCTTATGCAGTAGTGATTTGTGTAGCACATTGTTTTATATGATGAAAGTGACAGTCTCATACACAACCTTACATTACTATATACTTGAGTGAGCAGTGGCCATATTCTTTCTTTGTCTCCACAGCGACCCCCAGCAACTTCACGTGGCTTTATTCCGGATGTTACAGAAGATCACTTTGAAAGGTCGATCTTTGTTTAAATAACACAGCTGTATTGTCTATACAATGCTCTTGTTCAATATGGAAGTTGACCCACAATCCCATAGCACCTTTTGTCATCATCTTCAGTTTTTCCTCCTTACGGAGTATGAAGCCACCATTGTAGCTGGTCTCCTTCCAGCGAATTCCACCTAATCATTTACATGCTCACGCAGCAGTGGCTTCTGCAGCATTTTTTTTATTTTACATAATAAGTCGCCAGCCGCATGGAAAAACTCATTTAAGTTGCCTCATACGATGTGGAAGGTTAAGGCGGCCAGCGTGATGTTGATCACATCACCCCTAGTGTGCCGATGATCAAGAAAATATGGGCCCAACACGATATTCCTAATATGCCTCAATGGACGTGCAACTGGATCCTTGACCTTTACCATAGGATTAGCTTCAAGGTGAAGTAGGTGTATTCTTCCTTTGTCTCTCCAGAGTCTCCCCGTATCTTTGTGGGGCGTCATATTTTTTATAATATTTCAGATTACAGAAAGACAATGTTTATTTCTTTTTGGTACATAAAAGGGAGTGCAAAATGAACAGGCTACATAAGTAGATACTCGGTTATAGAACATGTTGTGATAGCGGGAAAGATCGAGGTTAAAAGACACAAGGAAAGACATGTCAGAAGATTGTACGATATGAACAGACGGAATACCTGAACTACTTGAGTGCTTAAAAAACAGTTTTGAAGGCAATTTATTGTCAGCGCGTTATGCATACGACACAATAAAGATTATAATAATAATGATGATGATAATGATGAATTCTACATTTCAAAGGTTTGACGTTGTTTGAAGTTGTGATATCTTGTATCTAACTTACATATATCTCCATTCCGAGGTTATTGTACCAAGCCAAAATCTCATTCATTTTCGTATCTGGGCTTCGTTTTTGACAGAACGCACGTGATGTGTGTGATATCTGTTCGCATACAAACATGCCTGTATTATGTAGATATATTTGTGAGAGTTGTTAGTAAATGTAAAATGGCATGTTGTAAACCAACACTGGTTGTATATGCCAACCACGCGCAAGATTATCTCCTGCTATCTCTCAAAACTATGACATCCTACTTCAGTATTGGTTATCCCGCCTTTATATTGTAAACAAATTCTACCGCTATGCTGTCAAAAAATGACGGGTGTTTTGAATATCAATACGATTATTCAAACTTATCGATAAAAAAGAAATCACAAGGTTAAAACAGGGATATCTTAAAACAACCGTAAAGCTATGGATTCATCGGATTAGTAACAATAAAAAATCCTTTACCGCTAGGAAGGAGAAACGTTAAATCCCAACCTCCTGTCTTATTAGACATGTAGTATTGTCAGTGGATGCATCCCTTAGCATGTCAATCTTCAGTTTGTTACCGCCTCCTTCACAGTGTCTACATGTTCCTTGCGCACATGCACGTTCGTTCTCATAGAGTTGTCTGTACACTAAAAGTTTATGAGAGGAGCTGAACGTGCCTGGGTTAGGATTATGTGAAACGGTTTGGATTAGCAAACTGTTTTGTCTAAAACTGAAGAATGTTTTTGTTTAGACACGGGCTATCCTGTTCTGCGGTGAACAAGATATGCTGATTCAGTGAAAAGCTCGACTGCGGCTATATAGTACCGTTTACTGCACCGTTCGGGTTATCGGGATTTGTTACTCGTTGCATATATTTATAACAAAGATATAACAGTCAAACAAGTCATCAATGCAGGAGCAAGCCATGATGTTTGCAGTCTTCCTGTAAGGGGTAGCAACGTCAGTGAGGTACACGCTCCTTGATAAAGGACTCAAAAAGGAGTAGGGATTTCACAGAAAAAGCAGGTTGTAGTTTTAAAACGATGACAAGAACAATGCTGCCTAATTTACGATCAAAAAGGTCTTCGTCACGAAATAGAACGCACAAAGATAACATGCTTTTTAACTAAATGAATAAGTGTTCCGTTGTGATTATATGATCTGATGCAGGGCCAGTTTTATGTACCGACAACTCAGGCTATATCCTGGGGTACCTAAAGCCAGATCGCGCCCTGCCGCGTGTCTGGAATCTTCCATATGCAAAGTCAGAAAAGTGGAAATAAAATTGTAAAAATCTACAATGAAGCAGTAGATGTGTTAAAATTTCTCAGTAAGATTCTCTCTCTCTCTCTCTCTCTCTCTCTCTCTCTCTCTCTCTCTCTCTCTCTCTCTCTCTCTCTCTCTCTCTCTCTCTCTCTCTCTCTCTCTCTCTCTCTCTCTCTCTCTCTCTCTCTCAATCTACCCACATCAACCATGTCACAGATAAGAGACAAGCAGATGCAAACTAGCAGTAAACCAGAATCATATGTTTCAAACATATTATAGGGGCGCCATTGGTTAACCTTACAGGGGCGTCATCAACCTTAGACCTAGAACCGACTCTCATGTTGTTACCGAGGGTGTCTGAGGAGACAAAGAAGACGACCTCTGCTCTTTTTGGCATGTCGTAGAAGCCACTAATACGAGGCTGTGCTTTGTTAAATGATCATGCAAAAAAGGTTGCTACATACTACGCTTCAAAACTCCACTTCATCATCATCACCGACATCAAACATCGTCACAAGGAGCATATACCCTCAGCGAATAAACCCCAAGACTTCTCGTCCTGTGCCATCTGCTCAAGGATTTTCCATGTCTTCTGTATTTCTTTCATGCTTGTCTCAAGAAGGGCAGAATGTCAGACGGGCCTGCGTGCACAGTTCTTAACCCTTTGAAAATAAAGTTCGTTCGTTCGTTCGTTCTAGTTCCGTTCTCCATGTTTGTTTGTTTGTTTGTTTCGTTTCCCTCTATCTCTCTTACACAGTGGATTCCAGCATAAGAGCTGCCTTGTACTGGTATCAACATGTTTGTATTCCGTGTGTGTCATATCCAGCGTTAGTGTCTGCCTCTCGGCTTTATTCCACTGGTTCTTAAAGTGGTCAAAAACTCTCATTACAGAATAATAATAATAATAATAGTAACAATAATTATCAAATTTCACAAAAGGAAAATTAGATTCGATTCTTAGAACGGAAGTTGAAAATACAGGAAGTAGACCATAACAAGAAAAGACGTTTGACATATGGAAAACAACTAGGAAGGGGCTCTGGGATGTAGGAGAACGAAATGATTTACTTCCATTTGAATGCTTGAAAGTTCAATGGTCATTTACCCCTATCCTTGGTAGTCTCCAATATATGTTCTACTATTTTCTTGCCTCCCTTGCGTATACACATATCTGTCTATCCGTATAGCAATGGGAGACGCGTGAGATAGACCATGAGATTTATGGCAGAAATAGACAAGTTTATGTGAGAGTGGGCGAAGAGAAAGAAGTCTCCAAGAGAAGGAGACCTGTGGTTGTTGTTATATTAATAATTAAATTTCTTGCAGCAAATATTTGTCAATGGAAGTAGACAAGAGAGCTCTTCGGTGTTATTCAGAGCCGACAAATCAGTCATGGACAGTCAACAAGCCAACAAAAAAGATCCTTGAAACCACAGAGATATGGTTTAACAAAAGAATGTTAAAATACCATACACATGTCTTGAAAGAGACTAGTACACAAAGAAAGCTTACTACACATTTAAAAATGATTCAACTACTATATAACTTTCTATTTTAAGTAAACTAATCTCCATACATAAACTACCATATAAGTTATTTTTTTAAAAGGATTTATGACAGTGCCTAAAATACTCAAATCCCACACACAAGCAAGGTCCCTCGATAGAGAGAGTAGACCAGTAAAGTCATTTGGCCCGGATCACGCCTGATCTCACTAGACCAGGGATCGGGCAACTTTTTTTTGGGTATTACCCCAAAATCTATTTGTGTTAAATGATATCCCCTACCTCCCCCCCCCGCCCCCCCCCCCCCACCCCCCCCCCCCCCCCCCCCCCCCCCCCCCCCCCCCCCCCCCCCCCCCCCCGGACTTCAAAGTAAACAAAAACAAGCTAATTGCTCTTAAAAATGAAGAATAAACTGCTCTCAAAGTCAAGAATTAATAAAAGACGTAAAAAGCCACACATGCTGTCATAAGAAAAGCACACATACAAATTTTATAAAAAGGACTGAAGAACTGAACAATTTCATTCAAAACATCTCCACTTCAGGTTTTGGAAAATGGTGCTGTTTCATATTTGATAAAACAACATCCATATCAGGGCTTTTTGATGTCAGAGCAACTTGGATGCTGTCTTCGGGGTTCAACCGATTTCTGTACTTTGTTTTCAAGTTCATAAGGGTAGAAAATCCTTGTTCATAAAGGTAGGTTGTTGCAAAAGGCAGCAGCATTTTTGTTGCTTCTACTTGTACATGTGCAATTTTAAAAGCCTTTGCAGTTTTTGACATCCAAAAAGATGAGAGATCTGTCTTGTTCTGAAATTCCATGCGTGCTTCACTGTTGGAGCGAAGTTCAAGAAGTGCCTCTGCCAATCCTTCAGGCTCTTCAGGCACATCAGCAAGTGACAGTTGAAGGGATTTACAACCCAACTGACAGTATGTGAATCAAGCTCTGGAAAATAATCAGAGAACCGATTTTTGAGTTTGGTCAGATGCCTTGTTACTGACTCCTTGATGTCACAAAGTCTGAGATCTTCACAATCTTCCAAAAACTCTGCTAGCTTTGGAAAGGCGGCTATCTTGTTTTGTTCCACTTTCTGGTTCCAGTACAGAAGCTTTGATCCAAATGCTGAAATTTTTTCTCTTGCTAAAAAGACATTGATGTTTTTCCCTTGCAATTCCTTGTTCAATGAATTGACATGCCCAAAGATGTCAGCTAAATATGCCAGATGTGCAAGTCACGTGGAGGTTCTCAACTTATCTGCCAGGGCATGTTTTTGATCCACCAGAAAGATTTTAGTTCAGATCTGAGAGCCCACAAGAAAAAGGAGGCCTGAATATTCAGCTTCCCCATCCTCACATAAATCACGAAATAGCCACGTGTTTAGTGCATGCCCTTTGACAGCATTCACAATCTTGATTACATCATTCATGACAGCTTCTAGTTCAGGTTCCAATTGCTTCACGCAATGCCTGGCGATGGATCATTCAGTGGGTAACTTCAATTTTTGGATTCTGCTTTTTGGTCAAAGCCGAAAAGCCAATAACATGACCCAACATGGCTGGAGCTCCATCAACAGACACACCAATACAGATTTCCCACTTTAAATCAACACTTGGTGTTTTGATGTATACATCAACCTTGTTGAAGACATAAATCCCACGAGATCTCAACTCAAGAGGAGAACAGAACAACATTTCTTCTTCAATTGCATCAGAACCCCTGTATCGAACATACACTATCAGCTGCGAATTGCTACTGACATCTGTAGTCTCTCAAGTTGAATAGCAAAATGTTTGCTCTCTTTAATTGAAGAAATCACTTGTTCCCTCACATTTTCTGCTAAGATTGAAATTCTCTCTTTCACAACTCTTGCAGACAAAGGCATAGAACCCAGTCGCATGGCTTCTTTCTGGCCACACATGATTTCTGCAATTTTCACAGCTGCAGGTTTGACCAATTCTTCACCAATAGTATGTGGCTTCTTGTTTCGGGCAATCAAACAGGCCACTTCAAAGCTAGCTCTTGACGCTAAACGTTCATCAAATTTACCTCTCAAGTTGCTTTCCAATCTCTACCTTTTGATAGCTCTTTCCAAATTCTCATGGGTTAAAGTAGAGCGTTGCCTGTAGTGGACAACATGTATTTAGAATCGAAATGTCGGCTTACTCGCATCTCACGACACAGTTGCAAATATGGCTCAAAGTACTTTCATAAGATTACATCACCACCAAAAATCAAGCCACGTACCTCAGAATAAATAGTGGGGTCCGATTGGGCTAGCGTGCTCCTAGTCGGGAGTCAAGATCATAACTGACGTTTTTAAGGACTAGCCAAAATGGCGTCTTTGATAAGGTCATGTGACTTAATTATCAAGGGGGGTTAATTTTTTAAAAGTAGGAATTTATTGTTGATCTTTTAAATTGAGCGGGGGGGGGGAAACAATTAATAAGCGAATGAGTTCGATGACCCCACAATACTACTACTACTACTTAGTCGTTCCCCTTCTACCGTGAGGTGTAGAGGTTAGGAAGAGAGAGCGCCAGACTGTCTTCCTCCTGGCCTGGTTCCATTCTAGTCCTCGGTCCTTCAAAGATTGTCTAATGTTGTCCTCCCAACGGACTCTGGGTCGTCCTGGGGGTCTGGATCCTTGGCTCTTTGTTTCCCATGCTTGTCGTGGTAGCCGGTCTTCTCCCATTCTGCAGACATGGCCAAACCATCTAACCCCACAATACTTTTATTTGTATTTTTTTTTAAGCCTTCATTACCCCCAACATTTTCATGTTTACCCCATTTTAGGGTAATTTACACCTGTTCCCCGACCCCTGCACTAGACAGAAGGACCTCACATCAGCCAAGAATGCATGTTAAACATACTTGTTATTCTTCGTCCAAAACAATATGGAGGCTCACAAAGAGACACGACCCTGGGCTCATCTATACTCTAGGAGGGCCAGTACACAAGTACTGACGTAGATCCAGAAGAAGTAGGTATAGGAACACAGACCACAAGGTCTTTTATATTTGGACATGCGCCCTAATATAACCGACGGACATTGTTTCTTGGCTGAACGGAGCGCACCTCGCCAAAACTCCTTAAAGAAAAAACAAACAAACAAAAGAGAAAAGCAGGTTGGAGACTTTAAAGGCAAAAGAAAGCCAGGTTTTGCTGGATCGGGTTAAACGACAAGCTCTGGTTAAATGAAACGTTTTACTTTCTAAAAACAACACCATGTTTAAAGCGAAAACCACGTTTAAAATTTTTTTTTCCTTACAATACTTCTTGCCCAGGTTTAATGAGACAGCTGTGGATCATCCGCCACCCAAATTGTTGGCGTGTAAAATAAATCCGAATGCTGCTTCCTGTTACCGTCTTTATTCTGTCCTCGACATACTTCATAAACTGGCTTTGTCTTGGCTGTGGACAGTCAGACGTGTTTCAAAGCGTTGCTGTGAGAGTTTGTAGGCGTGGATGTATGAAAAGGGCTTCCGGTATCTGTTTATTTAGTTAATATGTAAACAGTGTGTCCCATTTGCTTCTCATTTCATCGACAAGCTGGTAGAGCTAATGAAGCCAATATCTGGACCACCAGTACCTTGACCATGAGTATTTCTCGAAAAAATATATGAATAAATGCAAATTGGCATGTCTCTGTTTCCGGTCTTTTGTTATTGTCGGTCAGGACACCTTGACTTGTGTAATTCCATTAAAACTTGCTTACATCCATATTCAGGGGATCGGACTGGCCGGGATCGCTCCCAGTACACGTAATACAATTGATGGAAATGTTTTTCAGAACCAGGTGTTCCTAGTGATGTAATACTCCCCCCTGATCTTCTGTGGGTAGTGAGATCGGATGCCTAAGCTTCTCAGATAAGTTGTGTACGTTAAAAATTCCTCGGCAATTGGAAATCGTAAAGAGTAGGTCATATGGCCGCTGCCCTGGCAAAATTTAAAAATTATGAAACCTACCCACTTCAAAAATATTCATAGAATGTGTGATTATTGTATACACACATTGGCATCCACGCCGGTACTACAGAGTTCGTGCACTGTGCTGAGATCATCCTTGTGGGATCTAAAGGAGGAAATCGGAACACTGATGGAGTTGTCCGTGTGTTAGGAAGATGGTCCTTACAACCAGAACAATACACCCAGATTCACGACGCCACTGCCAACACTCTAAAATCTGTCAGTGTTTCATAGAAATGAACATCCCGTATATACTAATAGTCTTACTCAAATATCTCTAACGAACAATGAAAAATATCCCGCCAGATCTGCTTCAAAGATGCCCAACATATGAGGAGAAGAGAAAACACTTTTGACCGTCAGTAGTACCGTTCCTGGAACAACTCTATGGAGATGCAAAAAGCCTCATGCTGATCACTGCTTTCTTTGAAAACATTCAAGTAGACGGCTGAGAGTGTACGAGAAAACATTCAAGTAGACGGCTGAGAGTGTACGGATAAAACATTCAAGTAGACGGCTGAGAGTGTACGAGAAAACATTCAAGTAGACGGCTGAGAGTGTACGAGAAAACATTCAAGTAGACGGCTGAGAGTGTACGGATAAAACATTCAAGTAGACGGCTGAGAGTGTACGGATAAAAATAAAGGACCGTGTAAACTAAATTCATTATCTGTCTTATCCGTATCCAGTGTCCCCACCGTGGGGGCTCTCGAGGCCAGTCTTCCAGCTCTCTGATTGCCGTGTACTCATCCATGACCAGGGTAGTAGTAGATCCATGCAAGGTTTTCTTCTCTTTAAGTGAATTTAGCAGTTGTTACCAGATTCTCTCATTTTTGCTGTCTAATGACGTTTCCGAGCGTCCGACTGGCAGAGTGGCTACAATGCTGGCATCTCGTTGCAGAGAGGACGGGAACTGATCACCTCACCTCACTATGCTGGACCTAGTATAGTGAAGTCTCTAACACGGCAGTATTTGCTATGGGACTACCTTGACGTCATTTCCGCCCCGTCTCTGAAGAAACAAAGATAGAATAGGATTACTGCATCTTCATGCATGTCGTACAAGGCGACTAATATGAGGTTGGGCATGTCGTACAAGGCCACTAATAATGAGGTTGTACAAGAGGCTGACAATTTCATCAGGTAAAACACATTGTCACAGAAACCTCCCCTGCAAGAGATGTCACTGCATGGTGCCAGGCTTCCTGTAAGGCGACCAACGGCGATGGTGGCTCCTTGCTAGGAAAGGAGCGCAAAGAAAATTATGGTGACGTTTGCACATTTTGTTTGTTACCATCCGCGCCTTATCATATTGGACTTTCTTTTATTTCTCTGAGAACTTCCTCACGTGAATCTTCTATCTGTCCAATATATCTTTTCTATGATTTTTAGGAACCTCATCTCTACTGCAACCAGTTTTCTTTCCAGTTGTTTGTTTATCGTATATGTCTAGCATGCATAAAGTAAACTGATACAAGGGTACACTATAGCAGATTCTGCCGTAGTGGAGTGGAGTGTAAGAGACTTCCTTAGGTCCAGATATATTAGGTGAGATGATTAGTTCCCTTCTTCACTACCTGTACTGTCCCTAACTTAAACGCAGAGTCAGGTACCCATTTAAGCTGGGTAGGCTGGAACGTGACGTTATCAGGTTTCACTCCCAGAACCTGGTAACTGTGTTGCCGACAGGCAAGAACTCTAACCGCTGTTTATACTCCTTCTGTGTCATATCCTTCTACATTCTTCTTGACCTTTCAACTTCCCAAGGAGCATATGCCTTCAACAAACGTATATTAAGCCTTCCCGTGCCATCAACAAACTTATACCAAGCCTTCCCGTGCCATCAACAAACGTATACCAAGCCTTCCCGTGCCATCAACAAACGTATACCAAGCCTTCCCGTGCCATCAACAAACGTATACCAAGCCTTCCCGTGCCATCAACAAACGTATACCAAGCCTTCCCGTGCCATCAACAAACGTATACGAAGCCTTCCCGTGCCATCAACAAACGTATACCAAGCCTTCCCGTGCCATCAACAAACGTATACCAAGCCTTCCCGTGCCATCAACAAACGTATACCAAGCCTTCCCGTGCCATCAACAAACGTATACCAAGCCTTCCCGTGTGTCACGTAGGCCTTTATATCATTAAATTACCTACATCTTCTTCCTATTCTCTCACCCAAATCCTTTTGTTTTATTATCTTTCCTTACTTGTTTTTCCTGTATTTTTCGCATCACTCGTTTGCGAAAAATATTTTCTTCAGTATTCTAAAACTTTACCGGGTTTTTTTTCTCATACTGGGATGCGTAATTTTATTACATAGATGTCAGTCAGACGTAAAGTGCGATTTAGTTGCAGTCCATCTCAGACATCGAGCCGACTTGGGTCTGCACCTTCAGATGACACGACACTCCTGAGTTAGATTCTCGACGTAAACGCGTGAGAATGCTAGGAGAGAGCCGATGAATATGTGTCCTGATTCAACTACAAGGGAACCAGGAATCACAATCAATTTAAATTACAAATTATATGTACAGAATTTACCAATATGAATATAGTAGTGACATATATTATTACAAATATCCTATGTGTGTGTCAGTTGTGTAGTAGTAAAATGAGGTAATACTGGTTTTGTTTTGTTCAAGCTCTGTTGGTATTTGTCATCATGACTTCAATAGTTTGTCTTTAGGGACTAGTATTGGAGATGTTCTCAGTTCCTGATATTAAGACAATTAAATTCCCCTCTGAATGTTATTTTTACAAAGTTATTTCAAGATGAGGGGACATAATGTTGAGCTCAGCTGGCCAAATCAGCTTATCTTGAGTGATGGTGGCAGGAAAGGACTCCTCTGCTCGAATTCTCCCCTGGGCTCTGGAGACACCTCACTGATAGCTAAAAAGACCAAGGAGTATGCTGTCCGACTCTGGATTCAGCAAAGCTCTGACCAGGTGCTGCTCAGTACCATCAAGACCACGGTCCCTGAAAACAAGAAGGATGTACCTTCTACTTCATAACTAATTTATACTCTCTTTTTACACTGATCACAATACAACACAAACATTGAGTTCAGAGCGTTAGGCCAACTGTCAGCTTCATCTGAAATACTTTATACCAGTATTTACCTCCTTAATGGTTACCACGCCTCTGCACTTCCAGCATTATTTCTGTCTAATCAATCATCCAGGTGTCAGTGTACTATTTGGCCATTCCATGCCGTTTTACTTCCCTCCGACACCCTCTGTTCAGGCTGGAGCATTATAGGCTTTATCTCCTGTTTGCCACTGAACTACACATATATATACAGGCATAAATTAACAATTTACATTCAATTTTCATTAAAAGATACTGAATGGTTCAAGCTTACCACAATTTCATGGAAATAAACACAGATACGTTGATTAGCAATGAATTCTGGCACATTTACTGGCACAAATTCCCATCTGCTTATGTTCCAGGCTTTTATTTTAGCAAAAATGTGAGCTGGCTTCAACGCACTGTCGCTTTATCAAGCTTATTTAAACAAGTGGTTTCGAACTAACGCTCCTAAGTGATTATATCAGCGAGTCTAGCCAATGAGGCCCCGTTTCGACAAGTGTTTGAAAAAATGTTACCTTTCCCCGTCTCCCCTAACAACGAAAGATAGTATTTATAGCCCGACCAATCGTGGTTAGTCTTTCATTTGTTGCGCTCCAATCAATTTGGAGTTTACATGGTAGGCTATTTCTGTAACGCAAGGTTTTTTTCAAACACGTTATAAAAAAATTTTATGAGCAGAAATGATTTCATGCTGTCAGGCATCCCCACTATTTTATTTTGGGTATAATTTATTAATTCCTGGACTATTTGCGTAACGTTTTACATATTCTTTGTCAGCAAGCCCTAAGGAACCCAAATATCCCAATTTAAAGGAGCTACGTGGCTGCGTTCAAAATATGTATTTTCTACCTCCTGTTTCGAAGATGTGCTGTCTGGGTACTGTTATGTTTTCAACCGTAAACCCATCTATTGTTATCTTTCCTAATAAGCGTTTTTTATGATTTATAAACCTAACTCTGGGATGGGTAATGTATTTTATCACTGTCCGTCTGAAAAAAAAGTTAGTGCATGTAGTCTTACACGCGTGATGGCAGCATTTGTGTATCGCGCGAAGCGTGTTTAGTGTTCGGCTTTCTGCCTCTCCCTTCTCGCTATCCTTTAGTCCATCTGTCTTTCGTTTTGGTAACGCAGTATAATTAATGTTAGGATTAATTTAGGTCATTACGCAGGGCCTCTCAATGTTTTTTTCCAAGAAATACAGCACACGTTTCATTGAAGAAGGCGGGTAATAATACAGTAAGCTTTACTATCAACGTGAAAGCGTTACAATTTGCAGACGAAGCAGAAAACAAGGGGGATTTCGAGTACATTCCTTGTGACAGCACTGTTATTTTTCCATTGCTCTTCTCTTTATTAATTTTATGTATTTATTAGGCTTTATATTTACTTGATAATTTATATATGTGGATTAGAATATTCCACGACACTTGTATAGCAAATTTCATAGTTCTCGTCAGATTTGTGACGACTGGCTCTAAATACCTACTAGTGAATTACTTAACCTAGCCGTGAGGTGTACCACAGTGCTGTGTGAAACGTGTGTACCCCAACTTGCCAGCGTTTTGAGTAGTCCTGAGAGACATATTTGTGACTCAAGCATAGTGAACATTTCCTATCTTTAACCACTTGGGGTTTTTTTGTTGTTTGTTTCAAGTAACACGGGTCTGACAGTGCATAAGCCATTCAGTAGAGAGACAGTAATAGCAATCCCACTAACGGTTTTTAGCTTCTAAAGACTAAAATATATATTGGGCTTTTTGAGCCACATTATTGCTCCACAATTTATCAATACGTACACTGCTGCCTGTATCGGCGAAAATATTACAAACTAACATATAACATTCCGACAGAGATTGATGACTAAGTATTGTGGTGACCAAAATATAGTACCAATAGTAAACCTGAAAGAAGTCTATCTACACCGATCTGACATGTGTACCTTAATCCTAGAATTCAAAGCTAATGTGTACATTGTGCTCTGCTAACTTTCGTGCCGTGACAAATTTATGTACTGAATCAGACATTCGAAAAATTAGAACACCCAAAGGAATCGTATCCGGAGACAGAGAGTTCATACCCATCTTTTTGGAACTGGGATTTCTGGTCGACGATTGCATTTTCGGGTCTGTGTGAAGGTCCTAGAATTATATGTTCCCAAGAGGCAGCGAGCAAAGTTGTAGTATATATGTGTGAGAAAGGCCTGGCTGATACATGAATAGAATACAGCGGTCCAAGTGTTATTTGTAACCGGGGCTGTATTATTGTCACCCATTTGCTGTCTTAATTTTTTTTGAATCTGCAGGATTTGTTACAGAAATGCTAGAATTTCTTTTTTCTTAGGCTAAATCAGATTATCCAACTCTGTTCATACATTTACGAGAAAAGAAGAAACCTCTTAGACTCAACCTTACGTATCTATAACTCTTTGGGCCATCATCTGTTCTCTTAACGGGGCTGTGGGCTAAACCTAGAGTAAGATTTCTAACGGGCTATCATCTTTGTAACATTTTCTTGATGATCTATGACTAATTGCTATATGTTTTTTCCTTGATGTAAATTTTTGGTGTTGTGAGAATATTTTTTTTAGATGATAATAATAAAAATCTCTCTTGAACTAAATCAGTGCGTTGGGTCAGCTCGGTTCAAATACATATATATTCATTGTTATAGATTACCACCGTCTTGTGTTTAACTGTCGTCACGTGCATGTGCTTTGCCCGTGATAGATAGAGATATATTTATATATATATTATATATATAAATATATATATATATATATATAATATATATATAAATATAAAAATAATATAAATATATATATAATATATACTATATATATATATATATCTGTGTTTTAGAACTGTCCGACGCCTTTAAAAAAGCGGTCGTAGAAGATAGGTGAAGAGAGAGAAGAATTATCTCGATTTCTCAAAGACAGCCTCTATTCACAATTCTATCATACTCACTGTGGAAATTTCTATTGCTTTTTTTCACCAGCTCTCACTGTATCTATCACTCATTCCAACCTATTCAGAAGGGACCTAACCCAAGTCTTAATACTCCTATCTAAAATCTACGACAAATGGGTTCTCGTCCGTAGGATTTTTGAACTTAGAATAGGAAGACGAGTACGACAAATGGTTGCTCGTTTCCGGTCTTTGAACTTAGAATAGGAAGACGAGTACGACAAATGTGGACTCGTCTATCTGGATTTTGAACTTAAGATTCTTTATTCTGAAATAGAGTAAGAGTGTGATGTCTTGTGAGTTGTTATATCTTTAAATAATTTATCCCCTAGACTAACGATTTGTTATCGGGCGTGCTGACCACACAAACTGATAAGTTTTTTCCACAGCATTAAGAAGCATTATACATTTGGTTTACAGGTTGATATAGTGTCGGAATACATGTTAATTACTGATTTTGTAATACTAAACGCTGGTAAAGTGGTGAGTGTATAACATTCACTGGGTTTTGAAGAAGTAGGTGTTTGAGCAAAAGCTAAGGAGTGCGTTTCGGACTATTTGTCCAGATTAATTGCCTCCCTTACCCTAACTGTCTTCAGGGGTGAACTTATAGTGGATTTTATAATTAAGGGAGTATTTTTCTCTTTAATTTTTGCAATAATTATTTTGCTTTTCCACTGTAGCAACCTATTTTTCAGAAGTAATCTTAACTACCATTTAGTTGGCGTAGTCGTGATTTGCATTAAGTGCTTTATTGCCGATAATAGCCGCGATAGTTAGATTGTACTTTGGAGGAGGTATCCCAGGGTTAAGGATATCATCTTTTGAATTTTTGGTACATTTTTTTCTCGTAAGTGGTAGGAACCAGTGCATCCTTTTTCCTAATTTCTTTCTCCACTAGTCTCAGTTACTGACATAATATGGCCGAGAGGGCAAAGCTTAGACAACTCCTCAGGGACGAAGCGAGAGAGGAGGGACTGGAAGGAGAGGAAGCGAAAGCATTTGTCAGAGACGAACTTGAGAGATATGATGCGGAGAGGAAAGCAGCTGAAGCTAAAGAGCAGAAGAAGATGGAAGAGGAAATGGAAATCCGCAGGGAGAGAGAAAAAGAGAAGGAGAGACAGCATGAGAAGGAGAGGGAGGAGAGACAGCATGAGAAGGAGAGGGAGGAGAGACAGCATGAGAAGGAGAGGGAACAGAGACAGCACGAGTTGGCGCTTAAAACTCTAGAGTTCCAAAGTCGTGGTGCTGCCTCTACCTCCAGCAGTGGAGAGTCTTCTCCGCATTCTTCCTTAACTGATCCTTCTAACACTCAATCTCTTCATCTCAACGCTATGTCTTTCACTCTTGAGTCTTTCCCTTGTCCAAATGAGAAGATTGACACTTGGCTAGAACAATTTGAGAAAATTGCAACTCTGTACGGTTTAGAGAGGTCGCGTTGGAACATGAAGCTTTCCCAGGCTTTGAAAAGTTCTGCGTATGATGTTTACGCCAAGCTGGAAAGCAGCCAACAAGACAACTATGATCTGTTGAAGAAAGCGTTACTGGAGCGCTTTGAAATGAACGCTCGCAAGTTTTTGCAACTGTTTCGCAACAGCCGGAAAGAGAATTCTGAAACTTTTCACCAGTTCTCATCTCGTCTAAAGGGACATCTAACAAAGTGCCTTGAGCTTTCACAGCTCCCCTCTACCTATGAAGGTCTTGAGGAACTTGTTCTAACAGAACAAATAAAGAACACTTTGTCTGCGGATACCCGGAGATTTCTTGCCGAGCAGGGGGCAGAAAAGCTTGAAGACATTTTACAGAAGTCTGAGCGTTATCACAATGCGCTGGCTGAACTACCGGCCACCAAATGGAAACCGACAGAGGAGCATTTTCGAAAAATAATCTAGAGCAAATCTTCTCAGGCTTCCAACTCGAATCAACCACAGAGAAACACTGGACCTCAAAAACCCCCCCCCCCCCCCACTCCTGAAAAATCCAAGTTCTACAAGAACAAGTACCCCAACCACCCCAAACAGTCTGATCAACCCGACCGCCCTACATGGCAGCGTGGCCAGAAAGGTCAAGGTGGCAAAGGGAGAACCCCTGAGCACGGGACATATGATCAGACCGAGCACACCGAGCCGAAACGCATCGGATGCTTATTAACAGTCTCGCAAGGCGGAATTATTGACAGGGATTCCCAACCTGTTGGGGATAGACCCTCAACGCGAGGTACTGTTACTTTGAACGGTTCTCAAACTTCTTGCTTATTTGACACGGGGCTTTCTTACGATTGCATTGTTGCCAGAAACCTGGTTAAACCCCGTCAAGAACAGGAGAGACCGTCAAACTTTGTGGAGTTCGTAAGAGTGATGCACCTACAGCGCTTCCCATCGCATTGGTGGAGATACACTCTGACTTTGTCAGAGGCGTGATCAAAGCGGCTGTTATGGATGATCCCATCTACCCAGTCATACTTGGCGGTAGATATGTGTGTATTGGGAAACCGGAAGAGCCGATTGTGGCAGCAGTAACTACAAGAGGGCAAACCAAGAAGGAACGGGAGCCTGCGCCTAATTTGTTACCCATGGAACTTAAAGAAGCGCAATACAAGGACCCTACTTTGTCACCCTGCTTTAGGAAACTGCCCATGGCTAAGGAACCCAGACAGCACGGGGACATTTTTTCTAAGGATGGCGTACTTTATCGAAGAACGGGCAAGCCTGACCAAGGTTACAACCAGCTCCTAGTACCGAAACAGTACAGAAGCCAAATCCTAGAAATGGGGCACTCTCTTCCCTTCAGCGGACATATGGGACAGAACGCCACAAACCAACGTATAACCACTCATTATTGGTGGCCAGGAGTAAACACTGATATTATCAGATACGTAAAATCCTGTACCCAGTGCCAACGTGTACCACCCAAGCAACGGACACCCCCAGTCCACATGGGTGAAATGCCAATAGTGGGAACACCATTCGAACGGGTTGTGATCGACATTTTAGGGCCTTTCGAAAGGACTAAAAGAAGGAACAGGTTTATCCTGACCTTAGTCGATACATGCACTTTATGGGCTGAAGCTATACCGCTAACATGCGCAGATGCCAAGCATGTCGCAGAAGCCCTCGTGCAGATTTTCACTCGGTTGGGATTCCCTCAACAAGTGTTGACGGATACCGGATCCCCATACCGAAACCTGTTGATGGATGAGATCGTGAAGATCTTGAGGACCCAACACATCCACACTAAGCCATATACTCCGGACGGAAATGGGCTCGTGGAACGTGCTAATGGAAACCTCACCATGATGCTAAGTAAACTGGCACAAGTGAAACCTGAAGATTGGGATCTTTGTATTTCTGGAGCTTTATTTGGCTACAGAGAATCTCCTCATACTTCCACAGGATTTCCGCCAGCTACACTCTTATTCGGCAGACCCATTAAGGGCCCACTTGAAGCCTTACTTCAGTCTCTGACAGACGAGAAGGCGGATGAGACAGTCGTCTCAGCAAGTAAATATGTGTCGGTTTTAAAGGAAAGGTTGAAACTAGGGTGGGACCTAGCAACGACTAACTTTAAGCGAGCACGCACAAAGCACGCTAACCGATACAGGAAAGTCGCGAAAGAAAGAGAACTGGAAGCAGGAGAGAAAGTTTTGGTGTTACTCCCTACCGAGAACAACCAACTGAAGATCGGATGGCAAGGGCCGTTTACCGTCCTGAAAAAGATTTCTAAGGCTAACTACCAGATATCTATTCAAGGAATGGAGAAGGTTTTCCATTTAAATCTCTTAAAGAGATACTTGGAAAGACCTGTGCCAACCTCCGACCATCTCCTGACGATCGCCAGAGCTGACGAAGATGATGATAGTGGCAGGGATATTCCACCGCTATCACAGGAAATCTTTCAAAAATGTCAGAAGCGGCGACGCTCTTTCAAGCGCGCATGGGAGACATTCCAGAGGAAGGAAACTTTGGGGAGTAAACTTGAGTAGGAATTGGACAGAGAGGGAGGGGGAAGATGAGAGGGAAGAAGACAGACACCCCGAAGCTACGGTTATAGGAAATTTAATTCCATAACGTAGACATGGAGTGCTTCCATATCTTAAGGGGGGACGTCCTGTCACGTAGTAGGTTTTATATCATTAAATTGCCTACATCTTCTTCCTATTCTCTCACCTAAATCCTTTCATTTTTATTATCTTTCCTTACTTGTTTTTCCTGTATTTTTTCGCATCACTCGTTTGCGAAAAATATTTTCTTCAGTATTCTAAAACTTTACCGGGGTTTTTTTCTCATACTGGGATGCGTAATTTTATTACATAGATGTCAGTCAGACGTAAAGTGCGATTTAGTTGCAGTCCATCTCAGACATCGAGCCGACTTGGGTCTGCACCTTCAGATGACACGACACTCCTGAGTTAGATTCTCGACGTAAACGCGTGAGAATGCTAGGAGAGAGCCGACATCCGTCTGCATTTTCAACGGTCAACAAGTAGTTGCATCGGCCGAACGCTTAAGCAGGAGCGAATATTTACACCTTATAGTCGCAGTTTCAGACATCTGTCGTCTGGAAATCCCAGCTGACACGGCTCACTGTTGGCCGGGTCAGTTTGTTTCAAGTAACACGGGTCTGACAGTGCATAAGCCATCAGAGAGAGACAGTAATAGCAATCCCACTAACGGTTTCTAAAGACTAGAAATATATATTGGGCTTTTGAGCCAGTTCATATTGCTCCACAAATTTAAATGTACATGCTGCCTGGCGGCGAGAATATTACAAGACTAACATTTAACATTCCGACAGAGATTGTGACTAGTATTGTGGTGACCAAATATAGTACCTGCCTGAAAGAAGACACCGATCTGACATTCCTTAATCCTAGAATTCAAAGCTAATGACATTGTGCTCTGCTAACTTTCGTGCCTGGACAAATTTTATGTGACTGAATCAGACATTCGAAAAAATTAGAACACCCAAGGAAATCGTTCCCGGAGACAGAGAGTTCAGTACGTCTTTTGGAACTGGGGATTTCTTGGTCGACGACTGCATTTTTGGGTCTGTGTGAAGGTCCTAGAATTATTATGTTCCCAGAGGCAGCGAGCAAAGTTGTGAGTATATATGTGTCGTGGAATATTCTAATCCACATATATAAATTATCAGGTAAATATAAAGCCTAACAAATACATTTAATAAAGAAAAGAGCAATGGTAAAAGAACAGTGCTGTCACAATGACTGTACTCGAAATCCCCTTGTTTTCTACTTCGTCGGCAAATTGTAACGCTTTCACGTTGATAGTAAAAGCCTACTGTGTCGCTGCACGCTTTCTTCAATGAAACGTGTACTGTATTTCTTGGAAAAACCTTGAGATACGCAAGCTGATCAATGACCTAGATTTAATATTTCATTCATTCCATACACGGCGTAACTAAAAGACAGATAAAGCAGGAGAGAGAGAGGGGCGAATGAAGGCAGGACACATGCAACACTACACGCGTCGCGCGATTAATAGTAACGCAAATCCCACGTGTAAGGCCACTAGCAATAACTTTTTTTCATATAGTCAGTGAAAAAGAAACACTATTACTACAAGAATCAGGTTTAAAAATATGAAAAATGCTTAGTAGGAAATATGAAATTCTACTGATTTACATCTCCTATTTGATTGGAGCGCAACAAATATAAGACTAAACACGATTGGTCAGGCTATAAATACTATCTTGTGTTGTCAGGGGAAACGTGAAAAGGAGTATTTTTTTTGAAAAGATGTGTAGACATGGTTTGATTGGGTAGAGCTGCGAATATACTCAATTCAGAGCGTCTGTTCATTGCCACATCTTGTAATAAACCTACTAAGAAGCAGTGCGTTGAGCACCAGTGTATATTTTTTATAAAATAAAGCCTGGGACATCGGCAGATCGGAGTTGTGCTATATTCATTGCCAGTCAACGAAACTGTTTATTATTTCTATGAATTGTGGTAAGCTTGAAATATTCAATATCTTTTAATGAAAATTGAATGTAAATTGATAATTTATGTTTGTATATACAGTAGAACTCCATTTATCCGAACCCCATGGGACCGAGCGTCGTTCGGATAATCAAATGTTCGGATAATTGGATTACATAATGTATCGAGTACATGAACACATATTTCTAAAAATAATTAACCATCACAAGGAAATTACACTATAAAACATATTTACTTGTACTGTAATAATAATACCCACACTGTATTAGATCACTGTATCACCAAAATCTTTCATTACACTGCAGTGCATGTACTACTTGTATTAATTATTTTTTTTTAAGAAAGAGAAATGTTTTCAAAATAACATTACAAACGATTCAAAACCAGGCACAACTTACGTATACATGTACTTGCACAGATGTAGCCCACTATTTAAAATAATGAGGAATCCTCTTTTGCACCAAACTGGATAGTCTCCTTTTGGCTGCTATGTCCCGCATTCTCTTCAACAGCAGAAGCTGTGTAGGACAGCTGTCATCTTCTTGCTCGTACCAAGCCATCGTTGTTTCTTGTGCTATAAAGGCTTCTTCAGGACTTGGTCGACGTTTTGGGTTTTCTTCATAATCTACAAGTACATCATGTACTTCTGAGAAGTCTTCATCATCGGTCACTACATGTATTTGGTTTTCTTCTTGCACAAAAGACAAAATTTCTTCGACATTCAAAAACTGTAAACCAGAATCATTATCATCTTCTAGCCACATGTGTGCATCATCTTTGTCACAGGCCGAAAATCCGGGCATTGCTTGAAACAGTTCCACAACTTCATTTATACAATCACCATTTGTGTCCACTACAGTAGTTTCATTTCCTCCTTTTTTTCCCAAGCAATCTATTCCAATCCTTGTTGAGATTATCTTGTGACATGGTGGTCCAAGCATCAGCTAACATATATCAGCAGTCTTTGAGATTAAGCTTTTTGGAAAACGCCACCACACTTTCTTCATCTTCAGCCAACAATAAACAACGCATGACTTCCTTCTTGTACATCTTTTTAAGCTTTGCTATAACACCCTGATCCATTGGTTGAATCAGTGCTGTTACATTGGGAGGCAGAAAAATTTCTTTAAAATTTGCATCAACGGCATTCAATGTATTGTCACATTCTTTAAACAACGTGATTTTTTTTTTTGGCTTTACCGATCAATAGCACCGGTAAACGATGACTTCCACTGGCATTCGCGCCTACCAAAATTGTTACTCTCTCTTTGCACTTTTTAAACAGAGGGGAAGCTGCTTCGCGCTGAGATGCAAGTGATGTTTGAGGCAATGATTTCCAGTATAAGCCAGTCTCATCGGCATTATACACATCATCGAGTGAATAACCTTCTTCTTCCAAAAAGAATGTTTCTTTAAAATTTTCAGCGGCAGTTGCATCGCTAGATAAAGATTCCCCTTGAATCTCCAATTCTCGTATGCCATGACGAGATTTAAAGTTTCTTAACCATCCCTGGCTAGCCTTAAAGTCAGGCGGACAGTCAAGTTGATTGTTGAACTGAAGTGCCTTTTCACACAATAGAGAGCCAGAGATAGGTTCCCCTTTGCTTCTTCTTTGCACAAACCATATATACAAAGCCTCTTCCAATTTCAAATCTTTCGCATTTCTCATGGTTTACGTTTCTTCGACCCATTTGCACTATCCAATTTCGATGCAAAACTCATAATTTTATCCTTGTTACTTTTGATGTCAGAGACGGTAGCTATCCCAACATTGAAAATCCTCGCAAGTGAAGACACAGTTTCACCTTTTCCTAATCTCTTGATAATTTCTGTTTTTGTTTCAATTGACAAAACATTGCGGTTCCTTTTATATGCTTTAGGCCTTCTGGAAGATGCCATATCGCACAGAGAAATACTTGCACACCAAAATTATTCTGCTGTAGTAGCAGACATAATTATTTTAAGTTGAACTGTCTGTTTAGCCAGTGTTCTGCCTAGAACGCACACGTACACTAGATTGGTAAACCAGATATTAACTGACTTTATGATCTAATGACTTCCTGTACGTAAGCGACCGACCATTAGCCTATTCCATCCTCTACAAATTGTTCGCACACATTTGAAGCTTGCTGCATCAAAAGATTCAAAAATGTAGTCTAACATGACTGGTGGCGCCTGATTTTTTTTTCTCGAAAAAGTGTTCGGATAATTGGATGTTCGGATAATTGGGGTTCGGATAAATGGAGTTCTACTGTATGTGTAGTTCAGTAGCGAACATGATGTAAAGCCTATGGTACTCCAGCCTGAACAGAAGGTGTCGGAGGAAAGTAAAACTGCATGGAATGGCCAAACAGTACACTGACACCTAGATTATTGATTAGACAGAAATAATGCTGGAATTGCAGAGGCGTAGTAACCATTAGGGAGGAAAATACTGGTATAAAGTATTTCAGATGAAGCTGACAGTTGGCCTAACGCTCTGAACTCAATGTTTGTGACGTATTGTGCTCAGTGTAGAACTAGAGGATAAATTGGTTATGAAGTAGGAGGTACAACCTTCTTGTTTCAGGGACCGTGGTCTTAAAGTTATTGAGCAGCACCTGGTCAGAGCTTTGCTGAAGCCAGAGGTGGACAGCATACTCCTGGGTCTATATAGCAACCAGTGGGGTGGCTCCAGAACTCATTAAAGTAATCGAGCAGAGGAGTCTTTTACTGCAGTCATCACGAAAGATAAGAGAGTGTGGCCATGGAGCTCAACATTATGTACCCCCATCTTAAAATGACACTGTAAAATAAAATTAAGAGGGGAATTTAATTGTTTTAATGCCAGGAACTCAGAACATCTCCAATACTAGTTCCAACAAAGACAAACTATTGAAGTCATGATGACAAATACCAACAGAGCTTGAACAAAACAAAACCAGTATTACCTCAGATTACTACTACACAACTGACACACATAGGATACTATTAATAATATATGTCACTACAAGATTCATATTGATAAATTCTGTACATATAACTTGTAATTAAAATTGATTGTGATTCCTGGTCCCTTTGTATTTGAATCAGGACACATATACATTCATGACAGCACTGAATACATATTGTTATTTGAAAAGTTATCAGTGACTCCTTTAAGATATCCTCGTAGAGTGTTTTATGTATGTGAGTGTCACAGTGTTGTCAAGTGTGGTGGAATAAATTAAATTGTTTATCTGTCTGTTGTTGTTATGACTTACACTTCATCATACACATACCCTAGACATATAACGTAGTCATCACACTATTCCAGAATAATTCTGACTGAGGTATACATATGTGGCAGCAAGTAAGGTTATCTATAATACACTACTCTTATTAGATATAGATACCTTCACAGCTGATCTCAGTCAGTACACTAAGTCCCCTATAAATATTTATAACATCCCACTTCACCACATATATTGGGGGCTCGTCCGGGATTTTGAATCTTTCCCTATTACAAATATTGGGGGTAATTCACTTCAGGGAATAATAAGAATTAAAAGGTATCCTTGGGTGAAAATAAATAAGGTTGAGCTCACAGTGCCTGTGTTGTCCTAAGTTAGTTAGTCATAGATAAAATTGTTTAGTTACATATTTTAGACATTTATCTGTTAGACAATGGCCGACCTGGCAAAATTTCGATCTGCTGCTGTACAGACTGCGAAAGAGTTAGGAATGGACGGGCAAATTATGATTTCTTATGTCACTGCTGAATGTGACAAATATATTGAACGGGAAGAAAGAAGATTAGAAAAAGAGGCCGAAAGAAAGTTAGAGGCTGAAAAAGAGATTAAGAGGTTGCAGATTGAGGCTGAGGCTAAGAGGTTGCAGATTGAGGCTGACAAAGAGGCTAAAGCATTGGAAGCCGAGGAAAGAAGACAGGCTGCAGAAAGAGAAGAGAAGAAATTAGCTGCAGAAAGAGAAGAAAGAAATTAGCTGCAGAAAGAGAAGAGAAGAGATTAGCTGCAGAGAGGGAAGCAGAAAAGGAGGAGAAGAGATTACAAAGGGAACATGAGTTACGACTAAGGGAGTTTGAGTTTCAAGGCCATGCTCCTGAAAATGGTGCCAGTCCCTTTGCCTCTGATGCCACTGCTAGCCAAGGAGCCTCAACCTCAGCTATGAATTTTCATTTAGATCATTTTGTTGAGAAAGACGATGATATAGAGAGCTATCTAAATAGGTATGAACTATTAGCTACCACATATGGGTTAGAGAGAGAAAGGTGGAGCTTAAAGTTATCTCAAGGACTTCGTGGGGCAGCTTATGAAGTTTTTGCAAAAATGAGCAGAAGTGATCAGGAAAATTATGACATGCTAAAGCAGGCTCTTTTGTTAAGATATGAAAAGAATGCAGAATTTTATAGGAAAAAAATTTAGGAATGCTAAACTACTGTCAGGTGAAACCTATCACCAGTTCTCTGCACGAATAGAGACATACTTGGAGAAATGGACTTCTCTGGGGAAAACCCAAGATCTTAAGGAAATGGTCCTTATAGAGCAATTAAGAGAGTCCATGGCTCCAGACCTGAGAAAGTTTCTCATGGAACAAGGTGCAGAGAGGCTGGGTGAGTTGCTAAATGTTGCTGAAAGGTATCAAGCAGCTCAAGCAGAGGTAACAGGTAATAAAAAGAAACGAGTGGATAACTTTAGGGCACCACAGAACTTTAATAAATTTGATCCTAGGGATCAAAACAAAGGTAAGCACCAGTTTGATAGGCCACGGTATGAAAATAAAAATAAAACCCCACAATTCGATGAAAGGAAATATGATGAAAGAAAATCTTTCAACCAAGGAAAAAGGTGGTGTAAAAATTGTAAGATGAACAATCATGACACTGACCATTGTAGAAGGAAACCTCCTCATTGTGCTGCTATGACATCGGGGAAAAAGGAAAAAGAAGGTCAAACCTGAAGAACTACAGGAACCATACCACCCCCCAGTGTGTGAAGATGTCATCTGTAATGGTGTCACTATAAGGTGTTTATATGATACCGGTTTAGATTACGATTCCGTTGTGAGTTCTCACCTGGTGCAGGCCGATCAATACACCACAGAAACAGTGGAGATTCAAACTGCAACCAAGGATGTAGCTACCATGACACTTCCCGTCGCCCCAATAAAAGTGAAAACGCGAAATGTGGAAGGAATCATAAAAGCAGCAGTGATAAATGAGCCAATCTACCCTCTGATATTGGGGTGTAGATATGTCTTCTTGGGGAATCCCAAGAGACCTGTGATATTGGCAACAGTGCAGACCAGATCACAGTCTAAAAAGGAGGAGGATAATCCAATAAATACTCATCCAGATGAGATGAGGAAGGCACAGGCTGAGGACAAAACACTCAAGCCATGTTTTCAAGAAGTTGCCCAAATCTCATACACCTCCAGGCAAGGGAGAGTTTTATATGAAGAACAAACTGATATATAGGAAGGCTGGATCTGAATCCAATGGTCACGGACAGCTGGTCCTTCCCACTTCATATAGGACTAAAGTGTTGGAACTAGGGCATGCGATTCCCTTCAGTGGTCATATGGGAATCAGCGCAACAGGACAGCGAATAGCTTGTCACTATTTCTGGCCAGGAATAACTGAAGATATCAAACGATATGTAAAATCCTGTCCAGAGTGCCAACGAGTAGCACCTAAACATTGGACTGCACCAGCAACTCTGGGGGAAATGCCCATAGTGGGAACACCCTTTGAGAGAGTTGCCGTGGATCTTGTGGGACCTCTCACCCGAACCAAGAGAAGGAACAGCTACATTCTGACTCTGGTGGACACTTGTTCTATGTGGGGAGAGGCAGTAGCCCTGTCATCGATTGATTCTAAACATGTGGCAGAGGCATTGCTCACAATTTTCACAAGGTTAGGCTTTCCCAATCAAATCTTGACTGATAATGGCTCTCAGTTCAAGGGGAAACTAACTGAAGAAGTTTTCAGGATCTTCCAGGCCAAACACTTCCATTGTAGTGTGTACCATCCCCAAGGGGACGGCCAAGTGGAAAGATTTAACGGCACGTTGATGTCGATCCTGAGAAAGTTGGCACACGAAAAAACCAGATACATGGGACCAGTACCTGCACGCCGCCCTCTTTGCTTATCGGGAGGTACCCCATAGTTCAACCGGTATGGCCCCGGCAACATTATTGTTTGGAAGGCCAATAAAAGGTCCACTCGAAGCTTTGTTAAGAACGTGGACTGATGAAAAGGCAGAGGAAAACATTACATCTTCATACCAATATGTGAATGAGCTGACCACTCGTTTAAAAACTGGCTGGAAACTTGCCAATGAAAATTTGAAACAAGCCAGGAAGAAACATGCTGCCTATTATAACAGGAAGGCGAAAGACAGAGATTTGGCTGTGGGAGAGAAGGTACTGCTTCTTTTGCCCGGGAGTCAGAATAAGTTACAGATTGGATGGCAAGGTCCATATACAGTTTTAGAGAAGGTGTCTAGAACAAATTATAAGATAGATAAGAAGGGGAAAGAAAAAATCTATCATGTGAATCTCCTGAAGAAATATTTGGAAAGAGAACATCAGGAAGAGACACACTTGTTGACCTTGTCCATCGCCATGGAGATGAAAAAGGAACCACTTTCATCATTTGAATATCCATTACACCCCTGTGAGAAAGCAGCACAGGTGAAAATCAGTACACATTTAACGAAAACTCAGAAAGAGAGAGTGCAACAGGTTCTAAATAATCATGCAGAGGTGTTAACAGACCGACCAGGGCATACAAACCTATTGGAATATGATATGAAACTGATAGACCCCACACCTGTCTGTATGAAACCATATTCGATTCCGTTTGCTAAGGAGAAAGCTTTGAAGGAAGAGATAGACTATCTGTTGAAGGAAGGAATTTTTTCGCACAGTGAATCTTCGTATAGTTCCGGTGTTGTACTCTTAAGGAAGCCCTCTGGAGAACATAGACTCTGTATAGATTACAGGAGACTGAATGCTATTACAGAAGGACAGGTGGATCCATTGCCGGATACAAATCAGCTGTTTGCCAGGCTAAATAAAGCTAAATATTTCTCAAAAGTGGATCTGAGTAAAGGATACTATCAGATTCCAGTAAAGCCTGAGGTTAGACCATACCTAGCTTTTAGTACCTCAGAGGACACTATGAGTTTAATAGATTGCCATTTGGATTGAAGAATGCGCCTAGTGTCTTCTCTAGAATGATGAGAAAATTATTGGACCCTCTGAATAATCCATGTATAACAAATTTTATGGATGATATCCTTATAGCAACAGAAACATTTGAGGAACACATTGACTCTCTGAATATGCTGTTTAATCGACTTAGGGAAGCAAATTTAACAGCCCGACCAACCAAATGTTGCGTTGGATGTAAAGAATTGGAATTTTTGGGACACACAGTTTATCAGGGAAACATGACCCCTGACCCAAAGAATTTAGAGAAACTAAAGAAAGCCCCGAGACCACAAACCAAGAAGGACGTGAGATCCTTTGTCTCATTATGTGGTTTCTACCAGAAGTATATCAAAAACTTTAATTCCATATGTGCACCGTTAACTGATTTGACACGTAAAGGACATCCAGATCGCATTACATGGACACCACAATGTGAAATGGCTTACCAGGAATTGAAGGAAAAGCTCACAAGTAAACCTATTTTGAAATTACCTGACTTAAGTCAAGAATTCATAGTAAGGACGGATGCCAGTAATATTGGGTTAGGTGCAACTCTACTACAGAAATCAGATGCATTGGATGGGGAATTAAGCCCAGTGGCATATGCTAGCAGAAAGTTGAATAAAGCTGAAATCAACTACTCAACTAGCGAAAAAGAATGTCTTGCAGTAATATGGGCAATAAAGAAATTCAATATTTATCTGTATGGGAAGGCATTTAAGTTGCAAACGGATCACAAACCTTTATCGTTTCTAGCACAGGCTAGGCATGAGAACTCTAGGTTACTCCGATGGTCCTTACTTTTGGCTCCATATAATTTTAGCATTGAGTATATATCTGGAAAAACAAATTTGGGAGCGGATTTTTTAAGCCGCCATCCGTGTGATGAGAATCACCCTAAACCCCAGAAATAATAATAAATTTCTCTATGTGTATATAGAATAAAGGACTGACATATAATGTCTGTTTTAAGAGGGGAGATGTCGTGGAATATTCTAATCCACATATATAAATTATCAGGTAAATATAAAGCCTAACAAATAAATTTAATAAAAGAAAAGAGCAATGGTAAAAGAACAGTGCTGTCACAATGACTGTACTCGAAATCCCCCTTGTTTTCTACTTCGTCGGCAAATTGTAACGCTTTCACGTTGATAGTAAAAGCCTACTGTGTCGCTGCACGCTTTCTTCAATGAAACGTGTACTGTATTTCTTGGAAAAACCTTGAGATACGCAAGCTGATCAATGACCTAGATTTAATATTTCATTCATTCCATACACAGCGTAACTAAAAGACAGATAAAGCAGGAGAGAGAGAGGGGCGAATGAAGGCAGGACACATGCAACACTACACGCGTCGCGCGATTAATAGTAACGCAAATCCCACGTGTAAGGCCACTAGCAATAACTTTTTTTCATATAGTCAGTGAAAAAGAAACACTATTACTACAAGAATCAGGTTTAAAAATATGAAAAATGCTTAGTAGGAAATATGAAATTCTACTGATTTACATCTAAGCTCCTGACTTTAGTATGACATAACAGTGGAAAAGGCAGGACAGGTGGCGGTTCTAAACAACGAAAAGGAATAAAGAACAAATATACGACTATCTTTGGAAAACACATATTTTGAACGCAGCCACTTAGCTCTTTTAAATTTGTATATTTGGGTTCCTTAGGGTTTGCTGACAAAGAATATGTAAAACGTTACGCAAATAGTCTAGGAATTACCAAGTTATGGCCAAAATAAAATAGTGGGGGTGCCTGACAGCATGAAATCATTTCTGCTCATAAAAATTTTTTATAACGTGTTTGAAAAAAACATTACGTTACGGAAATAGCCTACCATGTTAACTCCTATTTGATTGGAGCGCAACAAATATAAGACTAAACACGATTGGTCAGGCTATAAATACTATCTTGTGTTGTCAGGGGAAACGTGAAAAGGAGTATTTTTTTTGAAAAGATGTGTAGACATGGTTTGATTGGGTAGAGCTGCGAATATACTCAATTCAGAGCGTCTGTTCATTGCCACATCTTGTAATAAACCTACTAAGAAGCAGTGCGTTGAGCACCAGTGTATATTTTTTATAAAATAAAGCCTGGGACATCGGCAGATCGGAGTTGTGCTATATTCATTGCCAGTCAACGAAACTGTTTATTATTTCTATGAATTGTGGTAAGCTTGAAATATTCAATATCTTTTAATGAAAATTGAATGTAAATTGATAATTTATGTTTGTATATATGTGTAGTTCAGTAGCGAACATGATGTAAAGCCTATGGTACTCCAGCCTGAACAGAAGGTGTCGGAGGAAAGTAAAACTGCATGGAATGGCCAAACAGTACACTGACACCTAGATTATTGATTAGACAGAAATAATGCTGGAATTGCAGAGGCGTAGTAACCATTAGGGAGGAAAATACTGGTATAAAGTATTTCAGATGAAGCTGACAGTTGGCCTAACGCTCTGAACTCAATGTTTGTGACGTATTGTGCTCAGTGTAGAACTAGAGTATAAATAGTTCTGAAGTAGGAGGTACAACCTTCTTGTTTCAGGGACCGTGGTCTTAAAGTTATTGAGCAGCACCTGGTCAGAGCTTTGCTGAAGCCAGAGGTGGACAGCATACTCCTTGGTCCATATAGCAACCAGTGGGGTGGCTCCAGAACTCATTAAAGTAATCGAGCAGAGGAGTCTTTTACTGCAGTCATCACGAAAGATAAGAGAGTGTGGCCATGGAGCTCAACATTATGTACCCCCATCTTAAAATGACACTGTAAAATAAAATTAAGAGGGGAATTTAATTGTTTTAATGCCAGGAACTGAGAACATCTCCAATACTAGTTCCAACAAAGACAAACTATTGAAGTCATGATGACAAATACCAACAGAGCTTGAACAAAACAAAACCAGTATTACCTCAGATTACTACTACACAACTGACACACATAGGATACTATTAATAATATATGTCACTACAAGATTCTTATTGATAAATTCTGTACATATAACTTGTAATTAAAATTGATTGTGATTCCTGGTCCCTTTGTATTTGAATCAGGACACATATACATTCATGACAGCACTGAATACATATTGTTATTTGAAAAGTTATCAGTGACTCCTTTAAGATATCCTCGTAGAGTGTTTTATGTAATCATACACATACCCTAGACATATAACGTAGTCATCACACTATTCCAGAATAATTCTGACTGAGGTATACATATGTGGCAGCAAGTAAGGTTATCTATAATACACTACTCTTATTAGATATAGATACCTTCACAGCTGATCTCAGTCAGTACACTAAGTCCCCTATAAATATTTATAACATCCCACTTCACCACAATATGTGTGAGAAAGGCCATGGCTGAATGAATGAGAGTACACAGGTCAGAGTGTTATTTTACCGGGGTATTATTGTCACCCATTTGCTGTCTTAACTTTTTTTAATCTGCAGGATTTGTTACAGAAATGCTAGAGTTTCTTTTTTCTTAGGCTAAATCAGATTATCCAACTCTGTTCATACATTTACGAGAAAAGAAGAAACCTCTTAGACTCAACCTTACGTATCTATAACTCTTTGGGCCATCATCTGTTCTCTTAACGGGGCTGTGGGCTAAACCTAGAGTAAGATTCTAACGGGGCTATCATCTTTGTAGCATTTTTCTTGAATTCTATGACTATTTGTATATGTTTTTCCTTGATGTAATTTTTGGTGTTGTGAGAAGATTTTTTTTTTAGATGATAATAATAAAAATCTCTCTTGAACTAAATCAGTGCGTTGGTCAGCTCGTTCAAATACATATAAATTCATTGTTATAGATTCCCACGTCTGTGTGTTTAACTGTCGTCACGTGCATGTGCGTGCCCGTGAGTAGATAGAGATATATTAATATATATATATATATATATATATATATATATATATATATATATATATATATATATATATATATATATATATATATCTGTGTTTAGACTGTCCGACGCCTTTAAAAGCGGTCGTAGAAGATAGGTGAGAGAGAGAAGATTATCTCGATTCTCAAAGACAGCCTCTATATCACATTCTATCATCTCACGTGTGGAAATTCTATTGCTTTTCACCAGCTCTCACTGTATCTATCACTCATTCCAACCTATTCAGAAGGGACCTAACCCAAGTCTTAATACTCCTATCTAAAATCTACGACACCGTGCCATCAACAAACGTATACCAAGCCTTCCCGTGCCATCAACAAACTTATACCAAGCCTTCCCGTGCCATCAACAAACGTATACCAAGCCTTCCCGTGCCATCAACAAATTTATACCAAGCCTTCCCGTGCCATCAACAAATTTATACCAAGCCTTCCCGTGCCATCAACAAACGTATACCAAGCCTTCCCGTGCCATCAACAAACGTATACCAAGCCTTCCCGTGCCATCAACAAACGTATACCAAGCCTTCCCGTGCCATCAACAAACGTATACCAAGCCTTCCCGTGCCATCAACAAACGTATACCAAGCCTTCCCGTGCCATCAACTCAAGGTCTTTCCATGTCTTTTGCATCCCCTTCATGTCTGCGTGTGTTCTTTGATCTTCCTCTACCTCTGTGACCCTGGGGGCTCCAGAACTAGAACTGCCTGGTAATGTTATCAACAGGTTTTCTCAATGAGTGATCTTGTCACGTGACCTCAATCCTTCTATTCTGCTCAAACATTCATTTATGATAGTCTGTAACTATTTTTATTGTTGTTTTATTTTTGTGTGTTCTCCGTGTTTCTGAGCCATACAATAGAACTGACTTTACATTTGAATTGAAGATACTGACTTTTATGTTGAACTGGATTTCTTTTGATCTCCATATATTTCCCAATGCAATGAAAGCGCCTCTAGCTTTTTATATTCTTATTTGACATCAAATCCACAAACTCTCATATCAAAGAAAATCACCCTCATTAGAAATCTTTGATTTATCCCTGCGGCTGCAGGTAAATAGATTTGAAAGCGGCTCTATCAGTAATAGGTTACAACAGGTTCATCTGACTTGGAATGTGGGGGAGATGATGTTGAAATCACGCCTTCTGTCCTTAAAAGTTCCTATATTTGACTGCAGTATGGGCTTAACTTAGCCGTACGCACGTGCATCTCCACGCGAAATTTAATTGGGGTTATGTGTTCTTAAATCCCGATCAATGTTTGTATATCAAACAGAAGCAGCCATTAGCACGCGCCTTTCCGAACAGCTGATCGACTAAAGTCTGCTGGCAATGATGTCCTGCTACACATGTGTCAGCTCAGTAAGCAGAATTGTCCTCTATACATCAAAATATCAATCTTTCAAGCTCTCCCCACCCCCACCCGCATTCCTTGAAATTGTTTCCGTAATGTTTGGTAAACTTCTTTCCTCTAGAATGTTTAGGTAAATTCCCTCCCCGCTCCCCCACCTTAAGTTTGTGTAAACTGCTTTTCCACTATGTATCTGTTCTGTCCGCCCTTGTTACATCCACTTAATACACTACTCTCTCTAGCTCTCTCTCTCTCTCTCTCTCTCTCTCTATATATATATATATATATATATATATATATATATATATATATATATATACACACACACACACACACACGCACAGATAAATATTCACTTCTGACAAAGAAATAGGCATTAAAACTGACAATAATTGTGATAAGAAAACAGACTGACGCAAATTTCATATGGTATTTATATTTAATCTTCATTCCAAGTCGTATGTTTCCATTTTTACTGTGTCTAGCTTTCTCAGAATACTTATTTATCTACAACTCTCGCGTGTTATGTCCAATATCGACTTGTGTTATTCTTGTAGACACAGGTCTGAAACTTGTTACTCGACATCCACCATTTGCATTCGATGCCGCAAGTCATCGGTGGTTTCCAAATATTAAAGTGTGGAAAATGAACTCTGTGAGACAATGTGATAGTAGAAAGCTGATTATACCGATATGTGATACATTTACCAGTGAAAGAGCGATCCGAAACAGCAGATTATATTTCTGGCGAAAACTAACTTTAAAAACGTTGAGTTGTTGACAGAAATGAAACTCACTCTTGTTTTTAAAGTGAAGAAAAAAATATAACACGTTTCTGATAACTAGAATGGAAGTAAGAGTTGAAGATAAACGTGCAAGAGGAAGATAGCGCTATGAGTGGGGAAGATAACATCATGACAGGAAAAAGTCTATCGGAGTGGACCATCTAGACAAGAGACAGAAGACGTTGGTGATGCATGGCAGCCGACCTTCATTGTGGGGACAGCAGCTTATGACAAGAAAATAGACAATGTGCGTCTTACTAGGACAAAAGACAAAATAATGGCTAGCTTTACGACCATATGGTCTTCATCAGAGATAAATACCCGAAAACAGCAAGAAAAACTAAGTACGAGAGTGTCACGGAATTGCCTCCCCTGCTTTGCAGTAGTGGTTCAACAGTGACCAAAACTCAAGAGTATCTAATATGGGTCTTCAAATGTGTCTACCTTCGCACTAGATTACTCTTGGCAGAGTTGTAGATAGAAGGATAATGATGCTTCTGTCTCAAGGTAATATGCATAAGATATTTTTGAAGTCAAGAACAATGCTGCATTGGGCAGGGCAATTGTTAACTTATATCTGATCCACCGCCTTTTATGAAGAATTAAGCAATTATTAATTTCAGCTCGTTCCAGCTCCCACCATGATTTCACTCAGTGGAATTCTCCTTATTATGGTATTGCTCAGTTTAGAGTGTATTCAGTAATTTGACTGAGACAAACATGCAGTACATTCAAAAATAATTAAATCGACGTTAAATTTGTATATTTACAAATAACAGATTTAATATCTCTTAGGTTTTAACAAGGTTTTAAAGAAATGAATAATTATTTATCAGAAATTATCATCACTGTGTGATGTACTCGTAGGTTGTAAAGGAGGTCACTTGGCAGCTTTTATATGTTACTTAGCTGTCAGTGACGGATCTGCTCCTTCTGATGCTTTGGTTTTTGGTAGACTGGATCACTGTTCACGCTCGTCGCTGGTCAAGGTTGTAGGGCGCAGCACGTTACCAGGAGTGTCAGGGAGTGTCTACAAAGTTGGTCTCTCGTCTTTAAGCCCCGTCTGATGATGGTATCGTGCTTCGACTACATGCTACTTGTACCCTTCTTGTTCCAGAGATAGTACCCACAGCTGGTACCACAAACTAGTATGGTAAAATAATAGAAACAAATACCCTCTGAGTATTGAGTTTCCCGACACATACTTATGTGTCCCAATCTTCCAATTCCACCATCCCAACTACCTTATACTTTACCCTCAATGAGAATTAAGCTTAATCCCTCGAGAGAAAACTTTCTTTACATTTAAATTGAATAGCTTTATATTTACTTTACATTCAAATGAAAAAGTTAATAGTTTAGATAGAATACGTTTATATTTACATCTACACTGGTTGAAAAATGTTCACAATATAGATTGAATATGTTTTCAGTTACGTCTATACTGGTTGAAAAATGTTCACAGTATAGATTGAATATGTTCTCATTTACATCTACACTAATTTGTAATTGTAAATATTATAATTAGAATGTACATCATTTCTTTCATCTTTTCCTCCCTGCTCCATATGGAACTTAGGATTACCTATGCTTTTAGTTCTCTTTAGGAAACTAGCAATAAAGCAGTCACCAGCCTTTGCAGTGGTGGTTCATGAAATCATCATTCTATATGTTGAGGTTGCCAGCCTCAAATGACTTAGACATCCACTAGCAATTTTCACATATTAATATTCACATGGCAATATATACATATTAGTTCACATGTTAGTAATGAAAAATATAGAATGTAAAATGTACAACTTACGCCAATCTTGGCTCACAGACTGTTTTGCTCAGAGAAATAAAGGCACTTGCAGATGCCTCTTGGGGGTCATTACTTTAACAATAAGTTACCACTTTTACTCTGTGTTTTCAGTTTCCTCAGATCCAGGTTTTCCTTATTAAAATGATAGAGTTTTCTTGGGCTGTTTAAGTCATTCAAAATGCTCCAACAAAGTCCGGTCTGATAAATGGAATCTTGTTTTTAGTCTTAACTCTGGCAGTCTGGTTATCGTCTTGGCAAGCGATTCTCACAGTGTCTTAAAATTGCGAAAGGGTTGGATTATATGGCCCTTTGCCTCCCCCACAGCTGCTTGTTACGATTATAGGCGGCGTCCAATCAGGAGTTTGATGGTTCCTCTTTTTCGAACCATTGCGAATCGTTTTCAAAAGCTGCGTGTTTTGGTGGGGAATTCAAAATTATTTCCGCCTGAATTAATGTGCATGATGCAAAAGGTCACCTCTCCCATATATGGCAATAAAACATCCGATTGCCTTCTCTGCAATGCCTACAAATACAACATCTTACTTTCCTCAAGGTGTGCAGGAAACTATTATGTCATTTGTGTCTGTCCAAAATGTGTCGTCCAGACAAGAAATCTCTTTATCCGTTTCTTGCGCACACAAAATCGGTCTCTTTACCATATTGGCAAGTTCGACACGTTCGCCTTATCAATGCTTAACCAAAGTCGCTGGGGCGATTTTAGTGCTAATTTGTAGTCTGATGTCGGCCACACCCGAGGTTAATCACCGTGGTTGTCGGTTAATATTATCTCATCCGTTCCTTCCCCAGCAGGGAGGAACGAGTAACCAAACAGGCATGACGACTATCACTGAGAGGAGAGTAAGAATGTTTGAAAATACAAAATATCTGCTACATAGTAGAGAAAAAAAAAGGTGCCGACCACTGAAAAGCACGTAATTAATCAGTACAACAACTGTCACAGAATACGGCCATAGTGAACAAGAGAGCGACCCAAAATTATGTGACAGAGAGAACTAAATGCATTTAAAAAAATAGTCATAATAATACCATCCGTGAGTTACCGGGGCCCGAAATGGAAACATAGAATAGTAACACTGTTCCCTTCAATGCAATCATAAAAAGCGACTAAGGAGGGTTGAGCATGAGACTGGTAACTCCATCACGTTAAAAAAAATGTTAAACCACAAAAACTTCAACAAACATGGACACGCCAACTAAGGAAAACAAAACTTAGCCACCCAAGGCAAGAGAAAGTCCTCTTGCAGGGGGGGGGGGGGCCTCATGATGCAAAACAGAGAAAGCCGAAAGGAGTCTGTTTTGCTGAAAACGTGCAAAGAGCTTGAGCTGCTGACACGTGACAGAAGGACTTGGTATGTGTTTGCTGAAGGCCTATGCTCCTTGGGAAGCTAAAGGGCATTGCTTAGGGATTGACTGAATAGGATTTATAATTGGAACCGATGTTGTGCTTTCGGTAAAACCCAATGAGAAAGGCCGTAACAACACAGTGGAAAATTAGAAAGGGTATTAAAAAGAAGAAGCACCTAGTTGGAATATATAAGCGGGCGGCGAAAAAAAAACAGTATTTAAAAAAAGAAAGACAGCTCAGTTTGTTCTACATGCTCCTCTTGTTAGATATCTTATTTGACAGATGGTAAGATTTCTCTATTTTCTCCTTTTCCAATGTTTTTTTTTAAATCTATTTTTTTCCTGTTGTCACAGAACGTCTGTACGTGTGTCATAGCGTACGTATATCTTTTTATCTTCTTTCTTTCTCTCTGAGTTATCTTCCAAGTCATTTAGTTGATATCATTACTGGCCATCTCCGCCAGAGGTGTAAATTCCTGGATGATACTCTAATCCTTTTCTTGTATACTTCAGTTCCTTCTTTGTTGTTAATAGTGACTTCGTATAGTGGTAGTTTAAATGTAGATGGCATACGATCAGCAACTCATAAAGATGGAATCAAATTCACTCTGATCCTTCAAAAACTTTTAATAACTTAATAAAACTTCTTCTTCTTCCTCGTTCGCCCTGAAAAGAACGGTGGTTGCGTTGTGTCTGTTTACGCCTAAGCTGTGATATCTGCACCTTTCGGTCGACACATCCGACTTCAGCACGGCATTTTTTAGGGATCGGGTTTGCCTTCCCATTGCGATCCGCACTCGCTCAGCCAGACTGCACTGCTGCAGACTGTTTCCAGGACCACCACGTGGAGGTGGAGTGCGGTCTGGACCAGCTCTGGTTCGCTGGTCCTGATGCAAGCAGTACAGTTATGGGTCGCTGACTGCATTCACTATTGCTGCATCTTGGGGTCCCACTTAATAAAACAACAAGTATAATGGGTCATTCAAATGATAGAGTTCTCATAGAAGCCTGTACTGGGTCTTTGGTACTTCAGGTTAACTCATACATGAATTCTATGTCTCGTAAACTTCCGTATTCCTCTTTAACTTATTCTTTTCTCCTGTAGACTTCCTTAGTCTTCCCAAAACCTGCTCCTCTTTCCTCATATACTAATGCTCTTTGTTAGCATTCCATACTTTATTTGTTACTTAAATATCTTCCTCGACGAACTGGTCAGACAGGTCTCTATAACTGCTCCTAGCAACAAAATTCATCTCTTGCATAAATAATTGTATGAACACCCTTCTGATACTTACAAGTGAAAGAGCATATTTGAAGTTCTTCTATAAAAGTCGACATTCACTCTTTCTTGAAAATTATATGCAATTGTGGATATTTCAAACCTTGTTCAATATGGCTCCTCTATAAAATCTCTAGTTTCCTTCAAATGTTTACAGCCTTTTGATACTTTACAGATAGTCGTTATATGCTCATAACCATCCGTTTTCTTGGTACATAGTCGTAAAGTACTCATACTGAAGTGACAAATCGTGCTTCTGCACAACTCTCCTGGAAACAAAATTCTACTCTGTGCAAAAATATAATCATAGTTCAATACTTACAAAAAACAGCATAAGCGCTGATCTCCCTTTCAGAAATACACCTTAACTGTAAACTACAGAATCAAATACTGTCTCCCGATAGAATAACACTGGCTAGTGATGGCTGGACATCTAAACATTATTCACACAAACCCTATCTGTAAAACCACAGAAGGTTCATCTTGTCCGCACAGCGATCACACCTTCTTCCTGAAGCACAACTCAGGACTCACTGTCATCTAATGACCTCTGGTCATTTCGCGTGGTGTGTTTCTCTCGCCACTCTTCTGATTCGCTGACCCAAATCTTTTTACTTAAATTTATTGGTCGAGCCTTTTGTTTTCTTGTTCTCGAACTTTCTATTTACAACTCAAGATAATCACTCACTATTAATTAACATGAGCCGGTATTCTGAACCGTTGTCAGTTAGCAATATTATTATTTTCATTCATTATTTTCTCTTGTGAGCTGTCCTAACTGTTTATCTCACCTTAACAATAGCATGAATAATGCTTGGGCAAACCCCACGGTGACACGTGTTCTTTTGGTGGCTCTCTCACACCTTTAGCCACTACGGCAGTATCATTTCTTTTTCTTCATTTTTCTCACCAATCGCTTTTATTTGGCATAAATCATGCCTTTTCATTCATTATTTTCCTCTATGCTGGATCAGTAGAGTTAAGTCTCTAACACTCAACTCCCCTACGGAAGTATCTGCTATGAGACTATCTTTATCTTTTACATTGTGCTCTGACGCCGATCCCAGACTACTTACGTTCCGCCAGGTGAACTGTGGTATTATCGTAACAATACCCAGTCATTATCACCGGTCAGCGGTAAGTCTTCGTGACGAAAACTTGTATTTACAGCAAAATTCATCATTCCCTCCTTATTTTAACTGTTAAAGACTAATTCATTATTACATTTGTTACATGTTGTTTTAACACTGAACAATCATAGTCGATTCAGTTTTTATATGTATGAAAGCGAACGTTTGAGCAAGATTCTTTAAAACATACATATATATATATATATATATATATATATATATATATATATATATATATATATATATATATATATATATATATATATATATATATATATATATATATATATGCATCTATAGAGTCATTACTTATAAGAGGAATTTCGTTGGATTACACCAACTGGGGGCTTGGACGGGCTAAAAACCATTGCTTAAATCCTTCACAAAAGGCGACGGACAATAAGTTAACAAATGTTCAGCGCTAAGCAGCATTGTTCTTTACCCGAATTATCTTGTGAATTCTCCCGTAAGGTAGAAGCGTCATTAACCTTCTATCTACATCTCTGCCAAGAGTAATCTTGTGCGAAGGTAGACACCTTTGACGACCCATTTAGATACTCTAGAGTTTTGGCCACTGTTGAATCACTACTGCAAAGCAGGGGAGGCAATCCGTGACACCTGTGCGAAACTGTGTACACAGTTAATCAACTGTTCTCTCCTTGCACATCAAAGAAGACCCTTCGTAGACAAAAAAAAATGAAGCTACTGCTGTCTCAGGCATGCCGCAAGCGGCTGCCACTTTGTGTATGGTGTATGGGGCTGATGACTTCATCATATAAAACAAATAGCTAAAGAAACAACTGCTGCAAGAGTACATGCATGCTTAGATGCAAGCTTCTCTCACGGGAGCACACGTATAAACATAGAACCAAACACAGAGAGAAACCCGAGGTCAGTGAACAGTCAATAAATAACATACAGAAGTAGAAAACTAGACAGAAAGAACAGTTATAGAAGTGATAGTCTTATCGGTGACTCAACCATGACCACTGGACGGCGGTATCTCATCGCGCTACGGGAGTAAATCATGACTAACCACACTAACCATGAAAATAGTGCTTCATGGACAGCGGTCACTACAGCGATATGGATTATAAGACCCACCACGAACGAACTGCCCTAAGGCAAAATAGGATCACAACTACCAGGCGCCAAACAAAAATATAAAATGTGCCAACCGCTTCGGAAATCACGGGGGAAGATACCGTTGGTGTCCCAAATACCAGCAAACACGGCAAATACTTAGTGTCCATTGGAAAGGGAGTTTCGTACCAAGAGGCAAAGCACAGAGTAGCGGCAAGCACACTACGTAATAAACGCGAAGACAGCATATCTGAACAAGTCAGACAGCTTAGGTCAGAGGTGAGAGATCCGAAACAAAAACTACAAAAAGAAAGAGAAAACCGTCAGCCAGACAACAACCGAACCTCAAATGACATGAAAAGATGCGATGAAAACCCGTAGCGTGGAAAGTGCAAAACAAGTGTTACTCGACATGAAAATAGTACAGAAACAAATACAAGACGACATTGCAAAGTTGGAAGAATTAAAATCCGAAAATGAAGAGATCCTTAAAAGAACCGAAGTAGAAAGACAGGTCATCACTGACATTGCAAACAAAACAACAGAGAGATACAACCAGCAGCAAAGCAAAAAATCACTGAAGGAAATACTAGAGGACCTTCTACCAACAATCATCTACAAATACCTATAACATATAGAGATAGGAAAGACGACACAACAGGGAAACAACACAAATAAGCACAAACAGGGCAAAGCAAGTACAAACATGGAATGGAAAGGCCACTATATATAATGAATGGGCAAACGACGTCAGACAGCAGTTGCTAAGGGTCCTTGTCAGGACTAGACCTTTAAAGGCTAACATCGACTTAGCTTATAAGACAGGAATCGCAAAATCTACCCTAATTATAACCAACTGGTTGAACAGTGTATCATAAGGGCGATATTCAAACATAAGTAAATAAATAAAATAAAGAACGAACTTTATTTTTGAAGGGTTACGAATTGGGCGTGCAGGCCTGTCTAACATTCTGCCCTTCCACTCTCATTTATCTTTCATACTATATCCTTTCATTCCCACATGTTACTTTAATTTAAAGGCAAACAACATTATAAATGTAATATAACAGCATAAGTTTACAGTGTGCAATCATAATCAAAATTAAGTTTGTTTTGTTTTTTGAAGCTAACAAGAAAGTAATGAAGAAAACATACAAACAATAGTAGCAACAACAACAACAACAAAAGGGGGGAGAACCTTGAAGGAGGAGGGATATTGCAGTGGCGGCTCCAAGATGCATGACGAGCGGAAAAGGAATGAATGCATGAATTTACACCAAACAACACACGTGACAGAAAATGTTCTATTGAAGAATAATACGTCGACTGTTACTAGTTCCAATTACAGAGTTCTAACTCTAGTTCCAACTTACAGATTTCTAACTCTAGTTCCAACTTACAGAGTTCTAACTCTAGTTCCAACTTACAGAGTTCTAACTCTTGTTCCAACTTACAGAGTTCTAACTCTAGTTCCAACTTACATAGTTCTAAATCTAGTTCCAACTTACATAGTTCTAACTCTAGTTCCAACTTACAGAGTTCTAACTCTTGAAGAAAGGTTAACTACTGCGATTCGTTGCTTGCTTTTATATAGAGAGAAAATATCTCATGCATTCATGCTACCACGTTATATAAATCTAGAGTTTTCTTACGGCAAACAGCAATTTAACTCTTGTTATGCCGCCTCGCAGCAAATAAGGACACTGATAGTCGAGTCAATCTAACGACTGGTTATTGTGGACGCCACAGTGACAAAATGGTTACGCAAATGTGTAGGCACATCAAACAGTCATTATCACAGCAACATTCAATACAGCAATAAACGGTAGACAGCATTACAATGATGAGTCAGATGCATGTTATATTTCATAGTGCTGTAAATGTAGTCAGGTGGCAAACTCCATCCTTTTCTATAACAGCCAGGAGATAACCAGATGTATGAGATCAGGTCACTCTCCTTAGTTTGACTTCAGCAAGACAGACACGTCTGCCGAAGTATAAATAATGTCCTCAAAAATATCCTCTAGATAATAAAGGTTTTCCAAACCTAGTTCATTTAACAAAGTAGCAAGTAATGGTCCTTGGTACCTGCATCAACCGATGCAGTACAATGCAGCGACATGTGAGCTGAGAAAAAACATCTCGTGACGACGACTTTCGCAGACAGGCTATGAATCGAAATCGCTCACGACCCAAAATCAATAGAGTTAATGAAAAAGTCAATTTACCTTGCTTTCATGAAATACACAGAAATAGCACGCCTCCCGACATGTGGGAAACACTAGAGGTATTATCTCGAATAAACGAAATATCCATTAAGAGGACTACACATCCCTGACAGAACAAAAAAAAGCGGAGATCCCCTCTTCAACGAGGCATCTCTTTCGCCATTCCAAATCGCTCACTCCACTAGTGGTGGGCGGAAACCGATCGACCAAAAAGCAAGACAAGTCATGCGCAGTCCAGCGCAAAATGACCACAGCTCAAACTTAACTGCATTCGATACCAACGCGAGAAGACAAATGCTTACCGAGAAAAGTGACTATAAATTCAAGCAGTTGTTGCCCTTGCGTTATAAAATAGATATTGAAATAAAACGATGTTGCGAGAATTTATCACGCAACATATCACCACCTCCTCCCGATAAAAAAAAAAATGTGGAACATATTTTTTTTTTTCAATATCAAAGAGCAAGCGATAAGCGGCTCAAAACGCACGAATTATGCGCTGATAATTAACTAAATTGCCAAACAATAGGCTAATTATAGAGTGTCTGGTGAGGATATACCTCAACAGAAAAATAAATATGTCTCAAAAAATATTCACATCGGGGAGGTGTCACCAACACACATCACGTTAGCATGTAAACACAATATACGTATGCAAGTTACTATAATCATCATTAAACAGCATACTCTAATATTGTCTTTAAAAATGGATGTACAAATCTGATAGGAAAATTTAAATAGTACATTCTTTGACATGTAATGACATAAGTACATAGTAAAGTTAAACTACATGACGATCCAGGACATATGCCCTGGTATCCCGATGGTAAGTACACAATCTACAACGCGTAATGTAAGTCCTCAGCTCAACAATGACATGCTGAGAAAGTACAAGCAATATAATGCTAATTAATAACTAATATGCTTCATAAGGTACAATACATTATTAATAATTGTGGCTGTTTAGTAAACTAACGGCCCTTATATTAACTACTCAGTCCTCCTCTATCATCTTAAAAAACGAACAGAAGAAGATGACAACAAAGCACGATAGTGTGTACATATAAAGTAAGTACAGATGTGCTAATCTATTGTAGAAATATAGGTGTGTTATGACTCTGTAATATATATGGAAATATAGGACAGAAGTATTAGTTGGAGTCATGTGGGCATCTAGACAAAATGTCAGCCATCACATTATCCGCACCACGGATAGCTCGTACCGTGAAGTGAAAAGGTTGAAGAGCTATAGCATATCGAGTGGATCTCGAACTCTTCAAATTCTTAGTCTGAATAGCTGTAAGAGCTTTCTGATCAGTCTCTAGAATGAAATGTGCGCCCAGGAGGAATCTTTGTAGCTTTAGAATTGACCAAACCATCGCTAACAACTCACGGTCTAAAACCGAGTAGTTCCTCTCTGCCGCATTTAGTTTTCTAGAAATGTACATAACAGGATGCAGAGTATTTGCATATTCTTGCATCAGTGCTGCTCCAATCCCAGTGGATGAAGCATCACTCCGAAGAACAAAAGTCCTATCAAGAGTAGGTAATCTTAAGATGGGAGGAGAAGAAAATATATTCTTGATTTGGTCTAGTGAAGATTGGCATTCTTCAGACCAACGGACCAGATTAGGCGAACCTTTCTTCAACAATGTTGATAGAGGTGCCATGATCGAAGATAAATTTGGAATAAATCTCCCATAAAATTGAATTAAACCTAAGAGACTCCTAACTTGTTTCTTCGTTTTAGGAACAGAGATGTTCAGTATTTTGGAAGTATTGTGGTCTTCTGTCTTCAAGAGACCATGACCAACACGATGACCCAGGAAAGAGATTTCACCAAAACCAACAAAAGCTTTAGAAGGTTTTGCTGTCAAATTATTCTCACGTAGAGTGGACAGTAAGTCATATAACCCTAAATAGTGATCTTCCCAGGTATCACTGAAGAGACAGATGTCATCTAAGTATGCGATGACATCCGAACGATGTGACAGAATTCGACGCATCATGCGAACGAAAGTGGCAGGGGCGTTCATGAGACCAAAAGGCATAACATTCCATTGAAATAGACCCCTAGGTGTAGAAAAAGCAGTAAGAGGTTTGGCATGCTCTGCTAAAGGCACTTGCCAATAACCTTTAGACAAGTCAAGTTTAGTGAAGAATCTAGAATTAGAAAGTCTAATCAGTAGATCTTCTAACAAAGGCATCGGTTCAGCGTCGAACTTTGTGACCTGATTCAATTTGCGATAATCAACGCAAATTCGTATGTTCTTATCCTTCTTCCGGACAATAACCATGGAAGAAGAATATGGTGAAGTCGATGGTTCAATTATATTTAATTGAATCATTTCATCCAATTCCTTTTCCACTTGCGACTGAAAGTGTATAGGAATAGGATACGGCCTAACCCTAATTGGATTATTGTCGGTAAGAATTATGTCATGTTCTATGACATCTGTGTGTCCAGGAATGTCAGTGAGAACATCCTGAAATGTTTGTAACATCGACGAGACTTGTCGATGTTCGTCACCAGAAAGATTAGGAGAAACAGAAACGTTTTTTCCAAGATTCCGTGGAATGTAATGGAACCACTGGAAGGGGAAGGTTGACATCAGAGAAGGTAGCTTCCTCATCCTGAATGACAGACAGGGATGAATAATGACCGTGAGGTGCAGGAGCATCATCCGTTGCCTGGAAAATAGGCAGCAAATAGTCCGGACGTTCGTGAAATTCCGAAAGCATGTTTATGTGGAAAGTTTTATGCTTTCCATCAATATCGACCACATAGTCAACATCGGAAATCCGAGAGACTATTGCATACGGACCTTTCCATGCAATAAGAAGTCTATTTTCCCTACTGGGGAGTAGGACGAATGCTTTGTCACCTGGACAAAGTTGTCGTAGACATCTATTCTTGTTAGCAAACTGCCTTGCCTTCTCTTTAGCAATTTCTGATGAAGCAGTTGCTAGCTTACATGCCTCAATGATCTTTTGTCTAAGAGCAATGACATACTCATATGAGGATTGAGTTTCATCGCTAATATCATCGGCAGTGATGAGATCGTGTAATAAAGACATAGGGCCGCGTGGACGCGCGCCAAAGACAAGTTCGAAGGGAGAAAATCCTGTGTGTTCATTAGGGACTTCTCTATAGGCAAAGAGAGCCGCGGGTAAAACCCTGTCCCAATCTTGAGGATGATCTTCAGTTATCTTACCAAGCAAAGTCTTGAGCGTTCTATTCAGACGCTCAACTAACCCATTAGACATAGGATGGTAGATACTACTGAGAGATCGTTCAATATGTAAGGTAGACATTACCTGTGACATAGTGTCAGATATGAGTTGAGTGCCATGGTCTGACAATATTTCTCTGGGGAACCCCAAGCGAGAAAATATCAACCAAAGAGCATCTGCGATATCTGTAGTAGATATGCTCTTAAGAGGAATAGCCTCTGGCCAACGTGTGCACATATCGACACATGTAAGGATAAACTGATGTCCTCTGGCCGACTTGACCTTAAAAGGGCCAATAATATCTATGGCCATTTTCTGAAACGGCCGAATAGGAATGTCAGCAGCCTGGATAGGCGCAGCATGTCGTGGTCCTCTAGATTTGACCTCCTGACATACCTTGCATGATCGGCAGTAAATACGAATGTCCTTATTGACAAAAGGCCAAAAGAAAGCCGCAAGGACTCTCGACTTCGTACGGGCAAAACCCATATGTCCAGCACATTGCGAGTCATGAGCATGTTGCAATATTTGGACTCTCATGCTCTTGGGAACAAGAATTTGCGAATGTGCCGACGTAGCCGAATCTTGTACCATACGTACAAGTACGCCGTTTCTCATTGCAATCCAAGATTTTCTATTTGTATCCTGATTCGGATCACCTTTCTTCGCAAGAACGAAGAATTTTTTTAAAGAAGAATCTTCTTCTTGCAATTTTATGAAAGAGTCACGAGTGATTACTAAGTGACTATCTTGGCTATCAACTTCATTATCACTATTCAGTGAAGTTTCGGGTGTTTGTAGAGCTTGTGCTCTTGTAACTACTGCATTTGTAGCTTGCATGTTATTATCTTCCCAAGCAGCAATCTGCTGTGGGGTACACTCCCTAACTCCGTGAATACGACCAATAATAAGGTCCGCAATAGGATTAGGTAAGAGACAAGCATGCACATCTCCAGTAAAGAAAGGAGTGGCAATGCGAATTACAGCAGTAGGATATTTTTCTAGAGTGCCGCCAAATGTGACACATTTAATAACCCTTCCTGTAGCACAAGATGGATCTACAAGCGATTGTCTAACACCAATAGTGGTGCATCCGGAATCGAAAAGTAGTGAGACCGGAGTATCATTAACAAGACCCTTATGTAGAATTAAAGAACCCCTCCCGTCATGCGCAACAGCAGCAGGAAGAGCGGGAAGTGGGTGACCACAACTCAAAGTAGTTATGGTACCCGGTTCGAATAAAGTACTGCATTGGGGGCATTTGTTTGCTCTCTCAAAGTCAAAAGCAGAACTAGTGACAGCGTCAAAGTTTTTACTATCAACAACATGATTACAGGCTCCCTCAGTTTCCTGTTGTACAGCATTAGCCTGCTGATATCTCTTTTTTTTGTGTTGAGATCTACCCCGACTATTATTACCTCTGAAGTTATCAAGTTATTATTATCTCTGCAGTTATTATTGTCTCTATTGTAATTGTTATCCTGGTTCGAATTCCAGTTTCCACGATTACTATCATGTTCACATTGATGCGAACATCTATTTGTTTGGTTCTGAGGTCTTCGGCAGGAATAACCTCTATTACCATATCCTCTTTTGAAATGCTTATAATTATTAGGGTGATAGTAACGAGTACTATCAGGTTGTCTCCAATTCTTCGAAGAAGAATCACCATGAAATTGATTTCCATGATTTTGACAGAAATTACCGCTACTCTTTCTATCAAAATTTTGTTGGAATCTACGAGCAAAGTTTTGACCATACGGAGCTGCCGAAGCAACTGGTAAACCTTCTTTCACCTTAGAGTTACCCATGGTTATGTGTGGGTGCGCAGTTACGTATTGGCAACAGAAATCTTCCATTTCTTTTATTGTTTTTAGGTTTACGTTCATGAAGGAAAGCAAGGAAAGACTCATTGACAGACGACATGACTTTGTCTCTAAGTATTAAGTCCATAAGTCCTTCATAAGTTTTTTTCCGTCTTAGATAGTTCAACCCATCGTGAGAAAGTAATGCGTATTCTTGCAATAAACTCGGAGAATTCAACTCCATTTTCAGGTAACATGTTTTTAAATTGTAGACGATAGCCGTCTTCGTTAAGCTGATATTTCTTTAACAAAGCGGCCCTGACAACCTCATAATTGTTCTTGTCAGGGTCATCCACCATATTTAATATACTTAGAGCTTTACCTGTCAGTATCCCTGATAACTGATAAACATATTTTGCTTTGTCTATGTTATGAGCTGTACATGCTTGTTCAAATCTGTCCAGATAGAACATTATGTCATCGCTGGAAGGACTAAATGTTGGTAACTTAATCTTAAAAGTATCATTATTAGCCTTACCAGAAGATGAACCCTTGTTTGAATCATTACCATTACTCATGCTTGTCAATTTCAATTTTTCCAACTCTAAAGCTAAGACCTTTTCTTCATGTTCCATTTTTGCTTTCTCTTTCCTCTCATCAGACTCTCTCTGTAATCTTCTTTCCTCAGCCTGAGCCTCTTTTTGAAGTCTTTCATTTTCAGCTTCTTTTTCAAGTCTTTTATTTTCAGCCTCTTTTTCAAGTCTTTTATTCTCAGCCTCTTTTTCAAGTCTTTTATTCTCAGCCTCTTTTTTAAGTCTTTTATTCTCAGCCTCTTTTTCAAGTCTTTTATTCTCAGCCTCTTTTTCAAGTCTTTTATTCTCAGCCTCTTTTTGAAGTCTTTCAGCTTCTAGCTGTAGCTGGAGTTTTCTCTCCTCAGCTTCTGATTCCCTTTTTTGTTTTTCCCATTTCCATTTGGAATCTTTTTTTCATCCACCTGCATCTGCAGTTTCTTTTGTTCAGCTTCCATTGCTTTATCATATCGAGCAGTTGCAAATTCTTCTAACTTATCACCAGTCTTCCCAAGCAATTTACCCTGCTCAATAAAGTGCTCAAATGTAGACATGTTGTCTAACATATGAGTCCAAAACCTGAAATAATTAACTAATTTATTTCAAACCTAAGTGTAACAAGTCTTAATTAAGCACTTGTATATTCACATCACCTTATATTATCCCAGTCTCTGTGGGAAACAAGTCTCCAATCAAAGAACTTGTATATGAAATATCAGCACTCAATTCTTGATCATAAGTGCACTTCTCATTCAATAGTGCACGACACTATTCATCATTCATTTATCATCAGTATAGTAGTAACAGTGCATTAGCATAGCCCATTAACTAATTACTATAACTGTAAACAATGACTATGTAAACACATGCAGAATGTAAACATTGAAAATGTAAACAATACAAACAATGTAAACAATAACAATGTAAACAATAACAAAGATCAGCAACAATACAAAAACTTTCGCAGAAATCAACTAAAAATAAAGCAGAAATTAATGAAATATCACAAAAAATGTGACGATATCTGCGATAGAATTAAACAAAATACATGACACCACAGTGTATAAACAAAAATGTTGTATGAAACTAAATTATAGACAAGAGTAGGCTAACAAACACAAAACAAATCAAAACAAAACTAAAGAATGCGAAATAATAACGAAAACAATATTAAAACATGTCATCACAGCTAACATAAATAGCAACAGAAGTCGCTTAGCAAATTCCAGTATTGGAAATTTGCAAACCTTACAGAAAACGCTCACAATAGACGACCTCTATGACGTGGCATAATCTAACGGAGACACCACCCAACCGAGAACCCGCTGAAATATAAACATATAAATATACAAATAACATATAAACATAAAACATATAGAATGAGATGATACACAGAAGACTCAGCAGAAGTATAAGGGCACAGTTTACATACAAACAGGCCACTTAACTTATAGGCTTCCAATCGTAGAACAGCAGAAAAACGGATGTCAATCAACGTCCTAAAGAGCGAAGCTCCAACGATGATGGCACATCTGAACTGCTTCCACTGCTAACACGATGGTACAAGAGCTTCTGACATACTGTGTGTTGAGTTGTTTCGGCACTTGACCTTCTAATCCAAAAGTAAGTTGATGGAAATCGGTACTTGGCCTTCTTCAGAAAACAACCCGTTTCAACCGGCACTTGACCTTCTCAAAAAACGACAGCACTGGAACCTTGACAGCAGCAACTTGCTTGACTTGCGTAAAAGATAACAGCAGTCCGAGTTATCCGGCAACATGTAACAACGCCGGGTACTGTCAAATTCTTGTTTCCGTCAAAAAATTGAAATTGACTTTTACCGGGCAACGCCGAGTACTTTGAAAATTTTGAAGATGTTGACTGTATTGAAGAATGTTAATTTCTTGAAGGATGCTGATGAATTCTTGTTGAAAATGAAGTGGGTAAGGGACCCCGTGTTTGCTGGTACCAGAATCAAACCAGCTTATGGCCACCAAATGATGCGTGATGCCATATGATGATGGATGGCATCCGCATGTCTGGTTTTGTGTAGTGTGTAGATGTGTTCAGTCAAAACAATGTTCATGCAACAATAACAGGGCAATCCACATAGGACGTCAGTAAACTCACGACGTATAAAGTCAATGAGTCTTGAAACAGCCGTTGACGTTTTTCTTCATTATTTATTGTGGACGCCACAGTGACAAAATGGTTACGCAAATGTGTAGGCACATCAAACAGTCATTATCACAGCAACATTCAATACAGCAATAAACGGTAGACAGCATTACAATGATGAGTCAGATGCATGTTATATTTCATAGTGCTGTAAATGTAGTCAGGTGGAAAACTCCATCCTTTTCTATAACAGCCAGGAGATAACCAGATGTATGAGATCAGTTCACTCTCCTTAGTTTGACTTCAGCAAGACAGACACGTCTGCCGAAGTATAAATAATGTCCTCAAAAATATCCTCTAGATAATAAAGGTTTTCCAAACCTAGTTCATTTAACAAAGTAGCAAGTAATGGTCCTTGGTACCTGCATCAACCGATGCAGTACAATGCAGCGACATGTGAGCTAGGAAAACATCTCGTGACGACGACTTTCGCAGACAGGCTATGAATCGAAATCGCTCACGACCCAAAATCTCTTTCGCCATTCCAAATCGCTCACTCCCACTAGTGGTGGGCGGAAACCGATCGACAAAGAAGCAAGACAAGTCATGCGCAGTCCAGCGCAAAACGACCACAGCTCAAACTTGATATGATCTCATCCAGTGCTTCTTAACTAGGGATGTATGCACAACCGGGGGCTGCACGACCCGACTTGTGGGGATGCGAGACATGCCATAGAAGGCGAATCATCATAATCATATTATAATACACAGAACACAAATGTATTTGTACAAAATAGACCAATGACAACGTGAATTCAATACCAAACCTGAGTCATATTATTGAATTATTGAAATAACATTTTCTCAAGCATAACTGACAAGAAGCACCAGCTGAAGGCTCATTAATCGAATAAAGTCTTGATTAATATCTAATGTAAAATGCTCAATATTCAAATAGTCTAACAAAGATGCAGCAATAGAGAATGCAGTCAGCGACCCATAGCTTGACTGCTTGCGTCAGGGTCAGCGAACCAGAGCTGACCAAGACCCTACTCCACCTCCACGTGGTGGTCCTAGAAACAGGCTGCATCACTACAGTCTGGCTGAGAGAGTAGGGATCGAAGAGGGAAGGCAAACCCGATCCCAAAAAATGCCGTGCTGAAGTCGGATGTGTCGGCCGAAAGGCGCAGATATCGCAGCTCCGGCGTAAACAGACACAACGTAACCAACGTCCTTTTCAGGACGAATGAGGAAGAAGAAGAAAGAAGAAAAAGAAGAAATATTCTAACATTTATTATAAAATTTAAAACGTATTTAACATTTTTTGTCTCTGACAGTCTTTAGTTATGAAGAATTGTACTTAAAATTTTAACCTTTTTCAAAAAGTGTCGAATACTAGTGCCTTTTATGTTCAAAAGAAATAGTTTTCTCCTAAAACTTCAGCTGAATGAACGAAATAGCTGTAAATTATTCATAAATTAACACGTAATTTATGTGCCTCTAATGGTTCCCCGTTTTTCCGGACTCACTACTTGCACTAAGTAATTAAAATGATATTTTTCTTCTCATTTCATGTACAAAATAAAAATGCATTCTTTTACCTCTTTTTCGCATTTCTGACATATTTTGCGAGCAAAAAATTAATGGGTCACGATGCTTCTTAAGATGCTGCAAAGGGATACGAAACTTCTAAAAGGTTAAGCAGCACTGGTCTAATACGATATGACCTCAGACAGCTTCGGCTTAAACCGTTCATTGACATTAAACTGCCAGAAAAATAGTCCCGTGTGAGAGAGTTACACCGACGAATAAAGCAATAGCCAGATAACAGTACTGACATTAAGCCCAAATAGAGATTTTATATTTTAACATGCGCTCTATTATTATGTGCGAACCTTGTGTCGTGGTTGAACTGTCCGTGTTTTGCTGAAAAGAGGAAAAACTCATATTTTAAAAATAAAGAAATACAAGATGTAGAAGCCACACTTTACTAGAAAAAAAAAAGAAAAAAAACTAATATTGCCAGACCGACATCAGAGTGGAACCACCAGGGCAGGCGATGAAGGGAAAGACAGCTCACAACGAGGCAACGAATCGTGAACACACATTTTTTTAAATCAGACTCATCGGTATGAATTATGTGAAGTGACACAACTAAGACGGAATCCGTTGACAAGTAGCGAATAAATGATCTGTGCTCAGTTTGCGCTGAAAATAATAATTGCGTAAGAATATAATAGAAGACTCGTATAGACAGTTGTTGATAGTTCCGAGGTTCCGATTCAGACCTGTTAGCTGCATCGTTTATTGAACACGTCGTAACATTATACCAGTGTATCTTGGGCGTATTCCTTCCCTTGTGACGAGTGATTCATTCACAAAATTATAAGGTAAATGATAAATTATAACATCTTTTACAAGACAATTTGGCAAAATGGAAATACGAAAAAGGGGCGTAGCTGCAGACATATGACCCGCCGCTAGAGACCGGAAACAAAACAAAGATCTGATCTCAACGCGATACTCAAGTCTCGTGGAATGAGCAACATATATTGCTGGATGATCCGTTTTTTATTGTTGAACAAGCTTTAATTCAGTTGTGGTTTTTGTAATAGAATTGCTCATCCTGTATTGCGATACGGGCAAAGTGTTGGAGGCCGAGCTGACAAACCTGTTTTTTTTTTTTTTTTTTTTTTCTTTTAATAACGCGGGGCAGCAGAATCGATTGCTGTCGATTACAAAGCCCACATTTGTCTCCATGTAGGAAGCCTACGTTAAAACACTCCATGTAGGAAGCCTGTGTTAAAACACTCCATGTAGGAAGCCTGCGTTAAAACACTCCATGTAGGAAGCCTGCGTTAAAACACTCCATGTAGGAAGCTTGCGTTAAAACACTCCATGTAGGAAGCCTGCGTAATCACACTCCATGTAGGAAGCCTGCGTTAAAACACTCCATGTAGGAAGCCTGCGTTAAAACACTCCATGTAGGAAGCCTGCGTTTAAACACTCCATGTAGGAAGCCTGCGTTAAAACACCCCATGTAGGAAGCCTACGTTAAAACACCCCATGTAGGAAGCATGCGTTAAAACACCCCATGTAGGAAGCCTGCGTTAAAACACCCCATGTAGGAAGCCTGCGTTAAAACACTCCATGTAGGAAGCCTGCGTTAAAACACCCCATGTAGGAAGCCTGCGTTAAAACACTCCATGTAGGAAGCCTGCGTTAAAACACCCCATGTAGGAAGCCTGCGTTAAAACACTCCATGTAGGAAGCCTACGTTAAAACACTCCAAGTAATTACGTTAAAACACTCCATGTAGTTACGTTGTTCTGGTTTTTGCATCATTTTGATTTAAATGATGAGTAAATAGCCCCAGAAAAAAAAAGTGAAAGGAAAAAAAAAAGCATGGAGATATATTTAACAAAATATAAACGAAGTAACGATCTTTATTTAAAGAAGTTTGAGAATTGGACTGTCTGACAACCTGCTCTTTCATCCTGTATCATGATATTCACTCGTGCAGTCAAACCGCCAACAGTTAGTCAGCATTCTTGCATGTATCCATCAAGTGCCATATCTTGTCTTGTCTTTATATAAGCTTTCAATGTCTGTGTCCAGAGAATGTAATATCTTCTTGCCTGTCCGCTAGTTTATGATTTGTGTCTCGAAAGTGCTTGTATATTCTTGTCTTTATGTCAGCTTCTAATGTCTGTGTCCAAAGAATGTTTGTATCTTCTTGGCTTTCCGCTAGTTTCTAATGTGTGTCTAGAGATCGCTTGTATATTCTTGTCTTTATGTCAGCTTCTAATACCTGTGTCTAGATATTGCTTGTGCTGTCTTGTCTTTACACCAGCTTCAGATTTCTATATCTACATATTGCTTGTTACCTTCTTGTTACATCAGTTTCTAATTTCTGTGTATAGAGATATTCTATATTCTGTTTATATAGATATTCAAGTGCTTGTATATTCTTGTTCTCATGTCGGCTTCTAATTTCTGCATCTGAAGATTGCGTGTATTTCTTACCTTCTTTCGTTCTCAAGCTCTCTCTCTCTCTCTCTCTTTGACTATCTCTCTCTCTCTCTCTCTCTCTCTCTCTCTCTCTCTCTCTCTCTCTCTCTTTCTCTCCAGTTTAAAAAAAATGATAATAATGATTATTATTATTCAGTTCTGAAAACCTAGAATAGGTTTCATGTTCTTTTTGCCACTTCACAATTTTATCTTCCGCTCTTATCAAATCTCTGTACTTCCATAGCCCCGGAAAACCTTGCCGCACCTCCTGTGTAACTCACTCCAGCTCCAGAGAGTGGCGACAGTATGTCTCTGAAGTGTCACTAGATGCTGATATTGTCTTAAATGATGGGGTGTCTCCGTCCTCAGCTGTGCCATATTGCCAGCCCCGTAAGCAATTGCCTCCTCCTCCCCGCTAGTGCAGCATGCACTCGTCAACTGAGCTCTTCTCGGAATATATGCAATACCAGCTGACACAGTTGATTTAACGCAAGGATTCTCAACATGTGTTGTGCTACAGACCCTTTTGGTTGTCCAGTGAAGGCTATGGACCTCTTTGATTTCCAGTGATGGTTACGGACCATTTCTTATAAAACATGTCCACAATAGCGTTATTAAAATTGTTGCATACAAATGATATATTTTATTACACAGAAAAGTCATTAAGTTTACATGTATATTCCTACTGACATACAAGAACAATTTAAAAAAAATATATTTAACAATTTTAAAAAGAATTTACTTCTTTAAATGCAAAAATCTGGGATAATTTTCCGAGTAAAAATGTTGGTGAAAATAAAATTCAAATGCTTAGGTTATGTACATGAACCCCAAAGGGAAAGTTTAGAATTTATTCATGGATCACAAAGAGTCCGTCGGCCACAGGTTAAAAAAAAAAACACCCTATTGTAAAAGAAAGCAAAACTCTAGTATCGCATCTTTCATCATCGAAGCTTTTATTCCTTCTAAATACGTTGCTTCACACTTGAACTTGCAAAACTCGCAGTATACAAAAATGGTGGGTTTATTAAAATTAAAATAATATTCAAAAAGGTAATGCGTCTAACTAGGGTAAATTGGAAGTTCTGGATTCCCCAGGGTAAGAGAGAATACCAAGAAACATATTGAGAAGAGAATTGCAGACAGGCATGGTGAGGACGACGCGGAAAGACCTTGAGTTAATGGCATGAGACAAAATGATTTGGCATAAGTTTGTGAAAGGCTAAAAGATGTTGCTGTGCACCTAACGTAGTTTTCTTCATCAAACATTAATAAATGCTTATTTATTTTCAAAAGTGCATATTTATGGTAAACTCTAGAATTGACTTCCTCGCATAATGAACAGAGGGGTACAAGGTTTACTAAACCCTGACGGGGATAAAGATTCTCGTGAGACTAGTAAATTATAGAGTGACATTCCCTTGTAATGTCAGCACTCCAAGAGGGGTAACTAAAAATCATTTCAGACCACATAATTTACAAGTCTAAAGAGAACCTTTACCCCTGAACGCGGTGCAAGAACCGAAAACAGTTAGGAACGCTGTCTCTATTATCTCTTACTAATCTCCACGGAGTACTTTGCTCTCTCTCTCTCTCTCTCTCTCTCTCTCTCTCTCTCTCTCTCTCTTATTTCCTGTCTGTGTCACTGTGCACTTTTCATCTTTCGCACCTGTTCTGTCTTGTGTGTTAGCTCTCGCCGTTTAGAGTTTTCGTGTTTAATTTTCATTGTAATCTTCGTTGTATATATAAGGATTTCACGAAATATACCTCTGTTGAATAACTTGCGAGAACATATACTGACATGCACACATTTGTTTTATATATATATATATATATATATATATATATATATATATATATATATATATATATATATATATATATATATATATATATATATATATATATATATATATATATATAATGTGGCAAATTTTTTGACATGATGAGGTTGCCCGCCCTATGCAGAACTTCGTATTAGTCGCCTTATACGACATGCCTCCATAAGGAGTACAAAGAAAAATCTTAAATCAAGAGTAAAGATATTATTTCGGATATATCTATTTAAAATCAGTCCGTTTTAATATCTTTTGTCTGTGCTTTTAGCAATAAAGAAAAAGTGCATAGCCAGCTTGCTAGACCTGTCGCAGCTTTACTATATCCGTTTTAGCCAGAATCTTTCAGAGTATTCCGAATAAGTCTTCGATTGCAATAGCATCCTCATTGGATAACCCACGCCATATTTCACCTGACCGGACAATCCCTTAACTCTTGATGCTACATCTCTTGTGGTGCGATACGAGAAATATCCGGTTCCATCCGGTCTGTGAGAAAAATCGAACGGTTGTTAAAAGCGCGAGGAATTTCAACGTAAATAATTGCGACCATCATTCACTGTCCACAGTCATCCAAACAGGTATCATAATATAACTTTCTAATACACTGTATTCTGCTTCACCAGCTGTTACTTTTTAACAACTGCATCACTTTACTCGCTGTCCACTCTGCAAGCTACTCCACATTACAGCTACTCCACATTACAGCTGCTCCACATTACAGATGCTCCATTTCAGAGCTGCCAAAGTGTATGAACATTTCAAATTTACCAGCTTTTTAAGACAGTTATCGAAATCCGAGGCATATCGAATTTCGAGTCTAACCATTTTTATTTTGTTAGGTTTTGATAAGCTGTCTTCACACTCTTTTCTTGAGAACCTTTACCCAAATAATGCCTTGAATTGACCCATTAATCTCTATAACTTGCCGACGACAACGATACATTAGAAGAGTCCGCAGTTCTGAACATAGTTAAGCCTATCGCACTACAAGTGTCTAAGTCAACAAGTAACTTCTAAGTCCGTGCTTAGTAGCAACAGCTTTATTTACCACTCTATAACAAACAAGTGGCAGCCAGTCCTACTGAATGTTATCCCCGCCCATTGACAAATCCCCATGAATGGTACTTCCATCCAATCTATCAAATATAAAACATAGCGTTATCTCTCCAACGGTCTAACACAGACGGCGCAAAGTTTCAAGTGAAAGCTCTAACTTGAAAGAGATTATTTCAGATGAAAATTCCATTAATTGAGCGTGCTTCTAAGCAACCGGTGATGTGTCGCGGGTTAACGACTATCTTGGGAGAAGTCAGGACTAGCTCGGATAATGGCTGCTTCCCTAATTCCAACAGCTCTGATTGCAAAAATGGTGGAATGATGGCGCGACGAAATCTCAAGAATGGCAAAATTTCTTCCGATCTGCTTTTTTTACAACCTTTCTGCAAACACGGAAATCATGGCCTTGTCAAGTGTCTCGTGTTTGGCGCGCGCTAGTCATGATTTGTTGCCATACAAACAATGGCGGCCCTTGGAAACCATAATTTTCTGTTTGTAATTTGATTTCTTGATTTATTTCAGCAGTGAGTATTCGTCATTACACAAACTGGCTATAACATTCTATGCATCTTCTATGTAAGGTAGTTCCCATAGCAGATACTGACGAAGGGGAGTGAGGTGTTAGAGACTCCACTATACTAGGTCTTGCCTCTGCTCTATGAGGTAGGGTAATCAGTTCCCTTTTGATTTCCCTAACTGTAGAGCAGAGTGAAGTACCCATTTACATCTGGGTAGACTGGAGCGTGACGTTACCAGATCCTGGAACCCAGAAACGTTGCTGCGCGAGGAAAGCGCTATGACTGCATATCTTATCGGTCTCTCATGTTTGTTCTACCAGGACGTTTTGCAACTTGTTGAATCGTAACGGTAGTAATTTAATAACTGCTTATTAACTGAAATTCACATTCAAAATGAAATGCTCAGAATACAGTTTTTCAGTATGTCTCCACGTACAATGCCCTTTATAACACGTACAATGCCCGGCCGATGCTACAGTTCCCGACACGTATTTTGCAGCTTCACAGGTGCAATCAGTGGCGTACCATTGTTCGCCCCGGCTGACGGCCAGGAGTGGGTAACATCGGACACTAACATGTCAGTACTATACTGTTTAAAAATCTACTTGCAAGTATAGTGAACTTTTCTTGTGTCTCATGGGGTAGTGCCAAAGGAATGATTCGCCTCGGGTGCCACTATAGGTACGCCCCTGAGTGCAATCAATTTAAATGAATGCGACCAATAAAATTCCTTGGGTTAAGGCTGAATGCAGGATCATTAATCCACAACACTCGCTCAAGATTAATGAACTTTATAATCCGGTGAATAATTCTCAGACACACTGTATTATTGGTTCATTAACCATAATTCCAATAATTCCCGCCAACAATGGGAATAGAAAAAGACCAGGAAACAAATGGAGAGTACTGCAGAGCTGAAGGATAACTTTTGAAAAGAGATGCGGGGCGTTGCGGACTAAGGAAATTAATGTAAGCGCGTATTCACTAACTCTTGCAGCCAAAGTCTCTGATTAATTTATCATTGCCGTCTCGTCTAGAATGATCTACCCACTAACAAGGAAGAAGCTTACCCATAAAGCATTCACGCCCGCAAACTGATATGCATTCTCACACACTAAACTCCTCTTCATATTTAACAGATAAGAATATTTATTCCAAGCCCGTCTCAGCCTGACGCCGCGGGATCGAATTTCTGGAACACTTGGGGTCGGGAGAGGAGATCGTAGATTCTCCGGGGTCGCCACCTGTCTTTCCGACTTGTCTGGTTTTGGTTACACCTGTTCTATCGCTAGATTAGCCTATCACGAAGTTCTTGGGCAGACGTTAAGATATCTTTCCTGTTGTTTTATTAGTCTGTTATATCCGATAGTTCCTGATGAAGAAACTCCCTGTTTACTGACAGGTCGTCAATGAACTAACAGACAGGTCGTCAATGAACTAACAGACAGGTCGTCAATGAACTAATAATAATAATAATAGTTGCCCATCGCAAGCGAAGATGGCGACAGCTTCAGACTTGAGTTGTGACACATCTGTGCCGTGATCTCATGTGACTAATTAATCCTATTTTGGCCCTACAGGCCCTGCTACATACGGGGCAAACATGGTTAGAGTCGATAGTAGTGGTGCTGTGCATTCTGGCCTTTCTTGCAGCACGCTTGCCTTCTGCCTTATCAGCTAAATTCTGTTCTGCAATGCGAGCACCTTGAGTAATGTTTGTCCGCCAGGCACAGCGATCCTGTGCGATAGTCTCCCAGGAGGAGACATCAATTTTGAAGCTGCTCAAATGAACTAACAGACGGGTCGTCAATGAACTAACAGACAGGTCGTCAATGAACTAACAGCTCTGTTTGTCTGTCTAACTGCTATAATGGTTTGGTTGGAATGAAATACAGACTAGAAGTGAAGACAAATGGTAACCATAAAGGTATAGGTAGTCATATAGCAATTACTGCTGTAGGGGAGTGGTGTGTTAGAGACATCACCCTACAAGGTCCAGCTTTTTTATGAGGTAGAGTGACTAGTTCTATTCCTCGCTGCCTGTTGCTTTTCCTAACTTAAGAACAAAGTCACCCGTCTACTGCTGGCTAGCAGTGCGAGACACTACCAGGTTTCGATCCCGCAAGAGCTTTAACCGCTTGGACAATCGGATGCAAAGCAGGTAAATAATAGCAGGAATGAAGAATAAAGTTTGCTGAATATATTTAGTATAAAATACTTTATATATATATATATATATATATATATATATATATATATATATATATATATATATATATATATATATATATATATATATATATATATATATATATATATATATATATATATATATATATATATATATATATATATATATATATATACGGACTGATCAGCAGCAAGAGATAAAAATATGAAAGGATGTATACCCAACATTAAAAAACGAGCAGGAAATCTTCATATCTCAGTAGCCACTTGAAATTTCCAAACAACTTTAAAACTGAGAAGTACCAAAGACATTTGCAATAACCATCGTCGAAAACAGAGAAAATGCTAGAACCAAGATCCTGTCAATAATTACTGCTCTAAAAAAGCCACACAAAACAATGAATTAGACTGCCTGTTAGACAATTGAAATTAACTGTATATTAGAGTTCAGGGGTTATCAACCTTTTTTTTTATTTTTGCTCATGACCCTTTCAGAGCCTTATATGCGAACCCCCTCATAGTCACTGTTAGCTAGAAAAAAGGTACTTTACCAGAAATATAGCACTTACTATGGCCCGCTAGAAAAAAAGGCACTTTACCAGAAATATAGCACTTACTATGGCCCGCTAGAAAAAAGGTACTTTACCAGAAATATAGCATTTACTATGGCCCGCTAGAAAAAAGGTACTTTACCAGAAATATAGCACTTACTATGGCCCGCTAGAAAAATGCCATGGTCCATGTTGAGAACCACTGAACAAAGTGAAAGTACTGTACCTGCTCATTGCAAGAGATATGAAAATGAGAAGGTACATAGACTTGTCAAGGAAGGAGGAAAGAAAACTAAAACTGAGGACAGGAAGTTATGAAGGGATTCAAAATAAACTGTCAAAAATAGCTTAAAAGAGAAAATGGCGCAGAAAACACCCAGAGGTAGATATAACAGACACATACTTCTCCTTGCCAAGAAAAGATCAGGTGGTAATTTTCAGATTTAGAACTAGCTGCTGCAGACTCAAACGCCATCTTTTCAACAAATTAAAAATCAGGCAGACAGATATTTGTCCATGTCGGGAGGGCAGGCAAACGGTGGAACATGTCATCTAAAACTGTCGACTCTATGAGAGGGGCAGAGTGACAGCGTGGTCTTCACCAACCCTGTTTACGGAACAAACTGTATGGCGATGAGAGAAACCTGAGAGAAATAGATATTATTATAAGAAAGCGATGTGAGAAGCCTGAGACTGACCGCCGACTATGAGAAAATGCTACTTCGGTCTTCTATAACCACCTCATTCAGCCTCTTACCACCTGATATATCTCGCACTGCAATTGATTTTGCATTTGCTACATTCAAGAAAACTAGATTCACTTGCCATCTCCACTTTATCCGCACCTGCCTCCGCCTTAAAGTTCTCCCTCATGGCTTCACTTCTCACTTCAACCCCTCTGCTGGCCTTATTCACCCTCGTGAACATCGCCTCTTACAGCGCATCGAGACCACATGTGGGTTCCAGCGTATGCGAGCTGTCGCAGCTATCCATTCCCGCCTCCTGGCAGATATCAGTGCTCAGCAGTCTCAGCTTCTACTCCGCTTACGTAGTCTCACCTCCAGCTACTTTCCTGCCTTCCCCATTATCCGCATTATTATCCATACCCTCAACCGGCAATTGTATGATTTTTTATCCGCCCAGAAAAAGGACAAACTTTCCTGCCTCTGTCCTACCCCTGAGACTGTCCCTGCCTCCTCTACTCCATCTCGTTTCCAGGTTGTTTGTATTCCCTCTGATCTTGCCCTCTCTGAGGGAGAGCTTTCGGTCCTCAGCAAGGGCTTGCACTTTGTCCCTCTCCAACCATCCTCTGATCAGTACAATCTCCTCCAAGATGTCCATCGGTTTCATCGCCGTCTGCGACTTCAGCTCCATTTCCGTAACAGTGAAGGTCCTCAGAGATCGCAGGCTCAATCAGATGATGCCTTTGCACGCTTCGCTCCTCCCAAGAATAAACATTTTACACCCTCTCCTGGGGCTTCCCACGCTCTGGATTTATATATTCAGAATACCCTCCACGACATCCAGCAGCTCCAACCTCAACGCCTGCGTTATTCAAACCTTTCTTCTGATGAGTCTCATGCCCTCTCTAAGCTCCGCCGCGGAGATGACATTGTTATCAAACCGGCTGACAAAGGAGGTGCCATTGTGGTATGGCGCAAGGACCTGTACCTCCAAGAAGGTAATAAGCAGCTCACTAACAGCTCCTTCTACCAGCGCCGTAACAATGATGCGACAGTCCTCAACAATCGTCTGGTCCATGACATCATCAAAAGTCTTATCGCCAACAAGTCCTTACCTTCTAGCGCTTCTCATCTCCGTATTGACAATAGTGGTCTGGGCAAGCCTGTGTTTTATATGCTTCCCAAAATTCATAAACCCTCCAACCCTGGGAGACCCATTGTCTCTGCATGTGCCTGCCCTACCGAACGTATATCAGACTTCCTCGACAGCATCTTCCAGCCTATTGTAGAGCAGCTTCCTTCCTTCTTAAAGGACACGAACCATGCTCTTACTACTTTTTCCTCTATCCAGCTTTCTCCAGACCGTACCTACCGTTTATTTCTGTTAGATGTTTGTTCGCTTTACACTTCCATTCCTCACTCTGATGGCCTCCGAGCTCTCCGGTTTTTCCTGGACCAGCGCACGCACCCCTCTATCGCTACAGAGACTCTCCTGCGCCTTGCAGAACTTGTCCTTCGACTCAATTCCTTAGAGTACAATGGACAGTTCTTTGACCAAATAAGTGGAGTTGCCATGGGCACCAAGATGGGTCCCAGTTATGCCTGCCTCTTCATGGGCTACCTGGAGTATCAGGTGTGGCAGCAGTATCCTGGACCTTTTCCATTGGTGTATCATAGATACATCGATGGTGGCATAGGTCTCACCGATATGCCAGAGGTTGACCTATCTAGGTTCATTAACTTCATTAACAACTTCCACCCTGCGATCCAATTCACCTCTCACATCTCCACTGTCTCTGTTAATTTCCTTGACATTGTTGTCACCATCACTCCCCCCCCCCCCCCCCCCCCCCCCCCCCCCCCCATCTCACCACTTCGGTGTACTACAAACCCACCGATGCACACAGTTACCTCCTTTATACTTCCTCTCATCCTCCGGCTTGTCGGGACTCCTTGCCTTTCTCGCAACTTCTCCGCCTCCGTCGGTTATGCCAAGATGATGACAACTTTCTATGCCGAGCACAAGAAATGTTGGACTTCTTCCGTAACAGACAGTATCCAGAAGATGTTCTCCCTATCTCACGTCTAGAGGCCCTCAAACCCCGCCAAAAAACCTCCTCTGATAGAGTCAAGTTAATAATGACCTATCACCCTCACAGCACTGCTGTCAAAAAGATCCTGTATCGCCACCTACCTCTCCTCCAAGCTGACCCAGTGGCGCGGGAAGCATTTAGTGAGCCACCCTTGCTGGCATATAGACGGGATAAAAATTTGAGGGACCTCCTAGTCCACTGCCGTTTGAAAACCGTCAACGATGGCCACTTTGGAACCAAGCCATGTAACCGTACACGATGTAAGACATGTCAGTATGTAATCGAAACACGTTCAGTCTCGTTCCCTAACGCCAAGTTCACCATCACCCATGGCTTCACATGTGAGTCACGCAACGTCATTTATGCTATTATATGCAAACGTTGCACCATTACGTACATCGGCCAAACGGGCACACGACTGGGCGACCGATTCTGCAGACACCTCTACGACATCTCTCAGTTTAAATCCACACCTGTGGCCATCCACTTCAATGGCCCTGACCACCACGGTGCCACTGACATCCAGGTGACAGCCATCAGATCCTGTTCCTCGGACGCCAACAGTCGGTTTCGCCAGGAACAACGCCTCATCCATCTTATGGGTTGCCTCAAACCACACGGTTTGAATACCCAACATTCTTTTGTCTGAGACGCCTTTCTCTATCGAGTCCCAGTTGTCTTATGACTGTCTACTTTGATGCGATCACCCTTTTTTTTTTTTTTAATTTTTTTTATTATTACCATTTTTTTAATTTAATAATTTAATTTATTTATTTATTTACTTATTATTATTATTAAAACTTTTTTTTTCTTAAATTTGTTTATTTATTTTATTTTAATTTTTTTTTTCTTTTTTAATTTAATTTTTTTTTTTCCCTTTATTAATTTTTTATTTTATTCTAATTTATTTATTTCTTTATTTATTTTTTATTTTTATTTATTTATTTATTTGTTTTAAATTTATTTATTATTGTTATTTTTTATTTATTTATATTTTTATTTTTTTATATATTTTTTTATTTTTATTTATTTATTTATTTTTATTTATTTTTTTTCATTTTATTTATTATTTATTGATTACTTTTTTCTTTTTCTCACTCTTTTCCAATCCTTGTTTTCATTATTTCTTATTTTTAATGTACTATCGACTTCCTCTTTCCGGTTTAGTGGCAGCCATCTTGCTTCACATGTGACTGGACTTAATATTAAGGGAGTTTTTTTCTCTTATGTTTATAGTTTCATGTTCTCTACTTAATTCTCATTTTCTTTACCTCCTGTCTCTTGTTTGTCTGTCCCTGACGAAGGCCTTGTGGCCGCAACGTAGGTTTTTCTTGTCCTTCTCCTTGTAAGACGTATTACTATTTGTGTGTGTGTGTTTTTTTTGTTTTTTTTTTGTTTTTTTTTTTTCAACTGAGAAACAGATGTAGTTATATGGAGAGCCTTGTCCGCAGCATGGAAGATGGTCGCATCCCTAAAGATGTCTTCTATGGACAACTGGCAAATGGCAAAAGAAGACTTAGGCGACCGCAGTTTAAAGATGTGTGCAAGAGAGAAGACTTAGGCGACCGCAGTTCAAAGATGTGTGCAAGAGAGAAGACTTAGGCGACCGCAGTTCAAAGATGTGTGCAAGAGAGAAGACTTACGCGACCGCAGTTCAAAGATGTGTGCAAGAGAGAAGACTTAGGCGACCGCAGTTCAAAGATGTGTGCAAGAGAGACATGAAGGCACTGGGCATAAATCCTGCAATCTGGGAAGATGAAGCTGCCGATCGCATCAAGTAGCGATGCTCCCTATGGCGCCACCTCAGATTGGGCGAAAAGAAGCTCTCACAATAAGCAAAAGAGAAAGGAACACGCGGAAAGGAAAACCAGGCAAAAATGCAGCTGAGGACTACCACCTCAGGGGCGGATTCCCATAGTCATTCATGACTGAAGGGTCTACAACTACTACTACTGTATGGAGAGATAAGCTTGGGATAGACTGCCAACTTTATTAGAGAAATAGATATGGTTATGTGATAGGGTGGGCGAGATGATGATGATGATTATATTGTGATATGTTTGATCACTCTCTTGTCACACTCGCACCGACCCGAACAACAATAAAACTCTTGATTCTAGAAGCAGGGGCTGTATTTATTTTTACAACCCATTCAGGGACTAAGCAAACATTAAACAAATAAACTAGCGAACATAACAAAACAAAACACCCAGCATGTGCCCGATTGCTAATTGTGCTCAAGGCATTTACAGCTTGGCTCTGTGTGTCTTACTTCGTCTGTTCTCTCTGGGCGGCTGATCTTCAAATCGGCTGGTTTGATGCTCGCTATTTCTTTATATAAACCGCTAAGCCTAAATACTCAACTTAGTCCGCGCTGCGCGGATTAATTTAGCCACTTAAATGACACTCGCGATTTTGCTTTACCAGGCATGAAAACACAGATATACACAACTATTTCTAGAGCAAAAACACCACTATCAAATATAACACACAACTATGCACCAAAACTAATTTCTAGGCGTTATTATGGCTTTTTCATCAATCTTGAAGAATTTACATCCCAGCATGCTTCGCGCACATCGAAAATATGGGCGATAAATGTTCCACTCACAATGAAGGGGGAAGCTGGGGTGTCTTCCCGTGAAGGGGTAAGCCGGGTGTCTTTCCGGCCCTATCACATATCCCCCTCCTGATTTTGTTGTCGTCCCGACAACATCACTACCTCTGGCGCTTCAATTGTAATCTCCCAGATCGTTGGTGCTGCGCCTGATTATTTCTCAGCGGCGATGTTTTGGGCTCAGATTTTGTATTCGGTACAACCCGGCTGGGGACTCTCTTGGTCGTCATGCCCCCAGTTGTACGTTGTCGGGCTGTCAGCCGCTGTGGTCTTGAAGACTCGCTCACCGGTGCCGCGTCGCTGCCTGCCCGTGACATCGGCTTGTCAGTGCTTGCAGCTGTCGACTTTGAAGGGAGATCGCTTTTGACGTGTTTTCCACTCATTGTGTGTGGACGGTGGCTTACGTTCCCCACAATCTGCTTTTGATTAGTCTCCTCTGCTGAACCTTGATTTGCACTCCCTCCTATCTGCTTAGGACGGGTTTCCTCCCCTAGACGACGGCCAATTTTCTCGGCTCCCTTAGTGTGACAGTTGACGTAGCCCTCTCTTGGCTTGCGCCCTAAAGGCAACCTCGTTGTGGCAGTCCGTCTCGGGAAAGAGCTCCTTGAGGGACAGGTAGATATCAAGTGTTCAGTGGACTTGCATCGAAAACATCTCTTCGGAAGTGTGGTAAAGTGGGATGATATAAATAGTTATAGGGGACTTAGTGTACTGACTGAGATCAGCTGTGAAGGTATCTGTATCTAATAGGTGTAGTGTTTTACAGATAACCTTACTTGCTACCACATTTATACCTCAGTCAGAATTATTCTGGAATATTGTGATGACTACGTTGAATGTCTAGGGTTATGAAAATGATGAAGTGTAAGTCACAACAACAACAGACAGATAAACAATTTAATTTATTCCACAACACTTTACACCACTGTGACACTCACATACATATAACACTCTATACGATTATCTTAAATGAGTCAAGTGTAAAGTTTCAAATAGATATGTATTAATTCCTTACAAATATTAGATATCCTGATTCCACAACAAAGTGAACCAGGAATCACAATCAAATGTAATCACAGGGTATATGCACACAATTATAAATAGAATCTTTGGATTGACATATTTTATTAGTATTATCCTATGTGTGTAAGTTGTGAAGTAGTACTATGAGGTAATACTGGTTTTGTTTTTCAAGCTACGTTGTTGTTTGTCATCATGACTTCAAGTGTTTGATTATCGTGGAAATAGTATTGGGAAAAGTTCACAGTTCCTGTCATTTGAAACATTTTATTGTCCCTCTGTGTTTAATATAATGTCAATTTTAGAGGGGGGGCACATAATGTTGAGCTGCTCTGGCCACAGAAGCTTATCTTTCGTGATGGCGGCAGGAAAAGGTCTCCTCTGCTCGATTGCCTCACTGCGTTCTTGAGACACCTCACTGGTCGCTATCTGGACCAAGGAGTAAGCTACCAGCCTCAGGATTCAGCAAAACTCAGACCAGGTGCTGCTTCAATAAGTTAGGACCACGGTCCCTGAAACAAGAAGGTTGTACCTCCTACTTCAGAACTAATTTATAATCTATTTCCACACTGAGCACAATACATAACAAACACTGAGTTCAGAGCGGTAGGCCAACTGCTAGCCTCTCATGTAATAATATTCACCAGTATTCCTCTCCCTAATGGTTACTACGCCTCTGCAATTTCAGCTTGTAAAGTCCTTCTATACAATAAGATAGGGTCAGTTGTACTATTTGTAATTCCATGTAGGCCTAGCAAGTTAAATCCTCTCCGACCAAGTTTTGTTCAGGTTGGAGCAATATCGCAGGCTTCTGCCTCATGTTTGCTACTGAACCACACACAATATACATGACACAAATTATCAATTCACATTCAATTTTCATCAAAAAGATTCAAAAATTCAACTACCACAATTCATGGAAATAAAAAACAATGTAACTTTGAAAAAACGGCATGAATATGCACATATTTCGATCATGCCTATTCCCAGCTTTTAGTTAGAAAAATATGACTGGATCTCAACGCACTGGTTTCTTTATAAATTTATTTAAAATGTGCACTGAACTGACGCTCCCTAATAGACTAAATTGGGCGGTCTAACCAATCGGCCATGTTAACACAGACTTTTCAAAAAAAAATACCCCTACTCTACCGTTT